>VXBU01012053.1:1154540-1606377 GCA_013400315.1 Bombycilla garrulus
CTTTTGACCCAGGCTGTTATTTGCCAGAACAAATTGGATCTTATGTTATTGGTTCTTGTTCTTTACAGTCGTAGAGCATGATACCATGCTGTTCATAACAACCTTTCCAAAATAACTCAGACATGCCTCAGGTAATTAAGGAATTATATCCTCCCAGCCAAACAATACCATATTTCTTATTTCCATCATATAAATGATCCCACAAGGGACCAGGAAGCCTTTTTGTCTCATAAAAATAGCTTACACAGGTGCATACTTAAAGCATGATTTCTTGTTATTATTTGGCATGGTAAAGACATGGTGGATTTAACCTCTTTGCAGTGATGAAAACCATGTGGATTGTGGCAATGCCCACCAATTCAGACCTCTGATACTGCAGGCAGAGCAGGAAAATTGACTTTATTAATCCAGAATTGGATGGAGATTATTTTCATTGACTATAATCTTCAGTTTTACTGATTCTGTATTATACCTCCAAGCAGAGATGTAGGAAAAGCTCTTATAGTTTGAGAGGAAAATCATGATAGAGGTGAGGAGATACTCATTCCATATCCACATCATTGCCTTGTCAAAATGCAATGGGAAATTAAAATAATTTCCCTTTTTGTTTTCTTATTCACCTTTGCATAAAAGCAGAGAAAACATAAACCACCAGAAATTCTCAAAGCAAGATAGAGGAAGGGAGAAGTAAAAGTGGGAAAGTGAAAACTTCTGTTCATGACCAAAAAAAGACAAAGGATGGCTCACAGACAATTCCTGTATGGGATGTTCCCCACCCTCAGGCTGACTCCAGCCACTCTGGAGCTGCAGACATTTGGACAGCCCAGCCTGCCCTGCACTTTCCCTGCCTGTGTCACTCAAGGGTTGCACTAACCCTCTTTCCAGTCCCCTCACCTCTACGTCTCTGCTGACCCTTTGATTCCGTGTATACTTGCAAGACTTTGCTATTTCAACCTCCTTGGAAATCCTCCCTTTTGTTCTCCACTTTTACTTTGCTTGTTTTAGTTTTGCACCCTCTAATCTGCATTCTTTCACACCCGTTTATTTAAAGAGGTTTTCTTCACTACTATTACTATCCTCTAGAAATTAAAACTTAAATTTAAACTATTTAAAACTTAAAACTTATTTAAACTTAAATTTAAACTAGAAATTTAAACTATCCTCTGGAAATTTAAATTTAAACAGTAGGCAACTCCTCTGTTACTACCTGTCTGCTCATAAGTGCAGTAACATTTCCAGGAAAGATGAACACTCAGGTCTTTTCCTCTCCTATCAGTCAAACCTCACTTCCAAAGGTATTGAGCAGACTCCTTCCAGCATTCAAATGTACAGTCTTTGTGCTTCTCCCTATGAGCTTTTTCCCCAAATATTCAGACTCAACACATGGAAAGTTTCTTGACTGATCCAGCCACAAAGAGCACATATCTAAGACTGCTGGAAATTAAACCACAGTGCAGAGAAAGGACATTCCCATCTCCTCACAAAGGGTTGGGCTCCCTTTGCCCCATGCTCCTTTCACTGTCAATAAACACATTTTACAACAAGGGTTTTCAGTCACTGGAAGAAGAAAAAGGAAAACTCCTGAAGCCAGGTGTTTCCTGGCAATACCTATTGTCCCACTCCTCATTCCCTCACACCAACTGGAGGGCTCTTGCTTGCTTCTTTTGTTCAGAGCATAATCTGCCTCCATGCACGCTTTTCTCACACTGGGAAAGTATCTCCCATCTGGCCAGAATCAACCTTCCTTTCCTTTCTCACCAGCCCTGCCAGATAACAACGGGCTCATCCTCCCACAACCAGAGCCTACGGCTGCGTTCTCCAAGCAGAGCAGGACCGGTGCCAACTCAACATCATGAGCAGCAGCACGCTGTGAGACAAACAGGGACATTATTCCAAGTTCCAGCTTCCTCTTCCCTTTCATGGTACAGTATCTGCTTAGTTCATCAAGGCAGAGAGCAAAGTGCAGTCCAAAAACGTGTGCCAATATCCTTGCAGTGCGCATTCAAACCGAGTCCCTCAGCTCTCTGCACTAAATAAATCCCATGCACTGCACAGAGCATTAACCACTTCACTGAACCAGGATGGACAGGGCAGTGCACGCTCTGCTTTGTGGAGCTGCTCCACAGCTGGAGAAGACTTCCACAGGCAACAAAACCCCCGTGCTTGCCTCTACAGCAGTGTGGTGCTTGCCTGGTGCTTTGGGGGACGGCCCTGTGCAGGCCACAGTTAACCCAGCTGGGTGACGGGGCTGCCAGGGCCAGCAGAGAAGGCACTGAGTGTCCCAGAGGAACCTCAGGGGTGTTTCCTGCAGTGGCTGGAGGGGGGACAATGCCATGGGCACCAGTAGCCTGTTGTCCTCTCCTCTCCCAGCACAGGACCAGGCACAGGCTGATGGCTGCACTGACACCAAACACCTCTGTGTCTAAATAAAACAGCCTCTCCAAGGCTGCTGTGATTCACATCGTGGATCAGGGATTCCCGGTGATGAACTTCGATGCTGAACAGCCCGTGGGCACCAAGCACTTCATTTGGCATAAGGGGAGTGTCAGCCCTGGGTTTTTTCACACAAAACAAAACGGGAACTTAAGTCACCCATAATTGCACCTGATGATGTAAAACTGTCAGAAAAATAACTAAAGTTTAATGGTCATGTCTTTATCATTCTGGTGCCTTCCTAAACTCCCTTTTTTTCCCGTTTTCTAGTTTTTCTTTAGGGAACATGAGGCTACTTTGTTTTGTTCTGATTTGTTTTTTTGTTCCTGCCAATTGTGTGAAATGGAACATATTTCGGAGGAATGAATTAAATTTTACAAAATCTCTTCTAATAATATACATTTAAAAAAAAATAAGCAAAGAATAACAAGTATTTGCCCAGTAGATGAACTGTAAATGTTATCAGGCAAAGTAAACATTCCAACTGTAATTGTTATTGTAGATGGATGAATTCATAAATATGGAAACACTAAAAAAATGGTGTAATACAGAAACAAAATGCAATGGGCTGAGGAAAAAATGCAGCATGCAGCAGGCTGGGCAAAGGCAGCTCAGAAAGGTTACAGAGCTAACAAGAGCAGTGAAAAGCACAGCTCTTCAAAGTGGCACCAGTGCTGTAGGAGCTGATGCAAACATTCATCACCCATTCACCCCTCAGGATGTTGTTGACACCAGATATGAACCCAGAGGAAGGGATTCCAATCCCCTCTGCCCTGCTCCAAGCAACATGCCCTCATTAGGAGTTTAGGTTGCATTAGGAGAGCACTTTTAAAGTCCTCCTCTCAACTTCCCTCAGCCATCACGCTTTGGCTCATAGCACAGGTGGTTGTGGAGCACACAAATCCCTTTGGAAACCAGAGGATGTACTCCAGGGACACACAGGGAGTGCCACAATCCCTGGCAAGTCCTTGGGCTCACACTCATGGCAATCCAGCCTGAATTCCCTAAGGAGCCCTCCAGACACAGGGTTCTCAGCACGGAGTGTTTCGCTCCCACTGCACCAAGGCGACACAGAAACCCCCCAGGCTGGAGCTGCTCTACCAAGGCTTTTCCAGAGGCTTCTCCAAAGGACAATTCACCTAAACAGGGATGCTGTTTACCCTGTACTGCCCTCAGTAAGATTTTTTTCACTCCCATTCTCTTTCACTGCTGGCTGTCAGGCAGCATAAACATGTGTGATAAAATCATATTGACTGACTTAGGGGGTTTCGTGTTACTGGTGTTTTTCTTAGAGCTCTGCCTTATGGGAGACCCCGCACTCCTGACACGCTGTACCAGATTCAAAGGTATTCTGGATTGTTTGACAGATATGACTGCACGTCAGGAGTGAAAGCACCAGCTGTCACCCTCCAAAGGCACTCTGGGCAGATTCAGGGGAAGTAATGCAACCAAATTCCTGCCCGGCCCACAGAGCTAACACAAAGAAGGAATTAATTCTGTGTGCGCTGCACTCACAGCACACATCCCCACACTGCTGTCCCTCAGGACAAGCTCAGGCAGCACAGGAGTGTGGGTCAGGGGGCCTGGCCATGCCCAGCACCTCTCCTGTCTCTGCTTCAGCAGTGGATGGCATCATGCCAGTACACCTGGCATGGATACCAAGATCGCAAAAGGACATCTTTTCCCCTGTCCCAGCCCCATTTGCACCCAATTGTGGACCTGCATGTTTTGTTTTCCCTCTGCTGCTGTTTTGGGCTGCACACAGATAAATGCCCATCCTGCAAAGTCAAGCTGGTTCCTTCCTTTCCAAGTGCTCCAGGTCCCTGGTGGGATGGTCAGTGACAGCAGGCACTTCTCATAATTTTGAGTTGAGTTGCTCCATTGGAGTCAAGCTGTACTTTAAGGAAAGGAGCATTATCTCCAGCCGACTCTTTCAGAAAGCTGCCCTTCATTTTGCCGAACTTCCATCAGTACTAGCACCCTTGGCTTCCTCCAGATGATGCATTGCAAGCACAAATATTAGCCCTCAGCTGATCTGATCTTCAATCATGAAAAGCTGTCTCAGAGCTAATGCCTGCACCCACGGTTCATTAGCAGGCAGGGAAAAAAAAACTTCTGAGAAATAGGAAGGCTGGTTCCTTGCTCATCTGAAAATTTATCTCTGAATATTCAGTACAACCTCAGTCATTAGTTTCCAAAGTCACATACGGAGCAGATAGATGTCAAATCAATATCAAGACAGATAACTTCTTATCAGTGGGAACGGATACTGAGAAACAGCCTCTGTGTGATGGTATCATTTCATTAGGTTAGTTATCAACAACCAGTGCCATATGTGACAATCTCATATAGCCCTGGAAAAAGCCTGAGAGATAATAGTATTCTTTATAGCTTAATTCTCTGCACCAGTTAATTATATGGCACATTAAATCTACCTCAAAATAAACAAATATTGTAATTATAGCTAGAAAAAAGTGTATGCCATTCTCATCAACCAAAGTTTGACTGGGGGAGCTGGGTACATTTAGAAATCTAAATTAATATGTAGGTCTGAATACGGATATTTAGATGACCAGCTTTAAAGACTATTGTGCTGATCAGACACCATTAAATCAGAATATTACTTCTTTTGAGGAAAGACATATTTCAATTTTTTACCATTTAAACAATCACTTCTATATTGGGCTACTTTGCATACTTACTACATGTAAATGCTTGAAATACAGACAAATCCATACTTCAGATTCATTTTTACCACTTTTGCCTCATACAGCAGTACATGCAGTAAGATACAAGTGAATTAATTTCATCACTGTGATGGATTATAAGTATGCAAATCTAATGGATCCCCCAGTGTTCCTTTGCTATCCTATTACTCCTGCTTACAAAAGATTGCAAAACTTTCATTACATTGGCCCATCAGTCAAACATTGAGTCAGCTACTTCATCTTTCTCTGTCTCTCTCCCCGAGGCTCTATTTATATCAACGAGATGTTGGACAGCCCTACACAGAGCAGCAGCCACAGTCCCCCTCCAGCAGCAAGGACCTCTAAAATCAGATTCATCAGGACTCCTCTGGCACACCTCTGCTGTGGTGTTCGCAGGATGGGCTGGATCACGATACGCTGTCCATCCCTGTGCTTCCCTTCTCCCAGAGTAAATAAACCCAGCTAATTAGGTTAAGGGATGAGTAATGTCCCAGCTGCAGCAAATGATTCTCAGAGAGGAACTATGGAATAACTCAAGCATTTGAAGAAGTACAGAAGCAAGTGCTCTACAATAACCCACCATATATCAAAATAATAAAAGGAGACAGAATTTGGCAGCAGCGAGGACATGGCAGTATTGACATACGTGGATATGTCCAACATAAATATTGTGAGATCTTTTATCAACAGTTTCTAAACACAACAGGAATGTGCATGGAGTGCAGCAGCTCAGCTCCAAACAGCACCATGCTGGAGATGACCAGATTTTAGACGTAGATTGTGAGTGGGGTGGAGAAGAAAGGAGGAAAGGGGGAGAATGGTTTGCAGCTCAGTAGGTCACTTTCAAACCAGCAGCATTGGTGCCAAATGGAGCTTTCTAATTACTCTTATTTTCCTGCTGAAATTGCAAGAGAGGCACAAAAAGCTGCACAGTGCTGGGGTGATTCACATGTTTCTGGAAGCTGCAGCCCAGGCAATCCCTCCCTGGCACTGTGGCTGTTGTCTGTTGAGGGTATTAGGGTTTAGTAGCTCCAGGCTGATCTGATGAAAAGCAGTGACAGATATTCAGTCTATAGAGCTGCAGTGGGGAAAACAAGCTTTTCAAACAGTATACTTTAGAAGTAACAAAAAAATATTGTTTTTCATATTTAAGCTCCCTAAAGTTGTTGATTCATAAACATTGTAATATTGATACCATTTCTCTATGCAACAGCATTTGAAAGGACTTCCAAAATGAAAAAACTGTTTTAATTTTTTTCCTCTTTCTGAAAACACAAGCTTGAATGTGTGAAAACAGTCTCAGCCAGCACAAAGTTAGTTACTCTCCAGACCACCTATCTAGTTCCACACTGAAAAATCTGATTTAGCAATTCTACACATCCCTCTCCTACTGGGCATCTCCAAACATTTGTCCTGATTTCTCCAAGACACACTGACAGAGTCCTGGCTGAGTAAAATGTATTTCTATTTTCTATTGCTTTTGTGGTTACCATAAAACTTCTGGGAGAGGTTCCTTGCATCCTATTGAGCAGAAATGAGGGAGCCACCCCCCTCAGTTCAGGCTGCTCGAGGTGCACCTCAGCCCCCAAAAAAGCAAGCCAGAATCAATCCCCTGCCTGTGTCTGACCAGCCAGCAACTCTACACCCACCACTAAGAGGATTCAAAGGGCTCTTGCCACGGATATCAAATTTCTACCAAACACATCCTTCAAAATTAATTAGCACTGCCTGTCCTAACCCACTGCAGATATCACACTTGGTACCTCAAAGTGAGCTTGAATTAAAATACTCCAAAGGGCCCCAAAATGCTCACAAAGACCCAGAATTTAATTGCTCATATTTTCAAGAGCCTAAATAGTGGGTAGGATTAGGGCATACAAGCAAATACAAATTAAATACCTGGCTTTGTATACTTTAAGCTGTTGTTGCCTCCTAATTAAAAAGGAAAAAAAAAAAAGAAAAAGGAAAACAAGAAGAAAGGAAGTACGAGAAATCTTATGAATCCTTGTATGAGTCAGCTTTAATAAGAAAGGGCATGAACATCCACACTCAGAGCCCTGGAGACATTGAGGTGGTGCTTCTCATGCTCCTCCACACCGGCTACAAAGGAGAACTCAACCATTAGCCCGAGGGCTGGACCAACATAACCTGAGTTGATCCCTTAAGCATGCGGTCAGTGAAAGAATTCTGGGAGATGTTGCCCTTGCTCTCAAGTTCTGGGAAATTCCAGGAACATCTTTCCTTCTCCACTCCTCTGTGTTACCAATACATCACCTAGGCTGAGAGTTCTCCACTGGAAAAAAAAACAGCAGTGTGATGATAATCAGAAGACAGTTCAATACATCACCCAACACAAGGAGAGGGGAGGGAAGTCTGAGGAAACAAATTTTACTTGCAATGCTCTATAAGCAATACTTTTGGGTGCATATTTGCTTCCTAAAAGTTGTGCTGTTCACCCTTCTTGGGTTTGAAGGGGATATTTTCATGTTTTTCAAAACTTTACACATTCTGCCTGGGGGGTTTGTTCTACCAAAGAGGTTAGAGCCTCTGGAAAATATTATTTTGGCTTGCACTTCTAAAGAGGCTTATGGATCTGTAAAAAAGACCATTACCTCAGCATCTTTTTATCCCTACATTCAGCCCTACCAGAGTGCAAGGTATTATAGTTTAATTCCATTAGGAGACCCACCAGCAAGATACTGGAAACATCCCAGGGGCTGGTTGTTTAAAGGTGAATCAAAGCTCACTGGCACTGAGCTGAAGGTCATTTAGACAGCCTGAGAGTCAGTGACTGCCCACCTTGGGCTTCTCCACAGCTGTTTTTAAGGATGTGGACACTTCTTTGTCACTGCACTGATTATCACAATCCTGCCCCTCACTCCAACTACTTTGTTCCATGTGTTTTACACACCCACTCATTGATTTCCCTGACTGGTTTTGGCATTATGGTTTGCTCTTCCGAGCTGCTAAGCAGGGCTTTTACTCACTTACCCAGGCTCACTGCATGGCTCCATGTGAGGTGTGCTCATCAAGCCTTCAAATTCCAACACATTTTCAAGAAATGTCATGAGGAAAAATATCCACGGCTTTCATTTCAAAAATAAGTGTAACATCACACAGATGAAACCCAACAGGAGAGTTCTCACTGTAAAACTGATACTGTGCTACTTTAACTGGGCTGTAGAAAAAGTATAACATTTCTAGACAGGAATTCTGTTAATTGTGCAAGTTGAGATGCTTCATTTGCATCAAAAACAATAAGTTGGCAAGAAAGCTTGCTAACTGTGCCAGATCTAAAGGTGTTACCATGACGGTAAGAAGAATTGGTTTAAGAAACCATTTATTTGATGAAATTGGAGGATCCCCAACTTCATAAATCAATTCCCAAATTGCAGGAAAAAATATTACCTTTTAAATGCCCCTAATTGTTATTCATTATTCTAGGCCCTCTAAACCTCACCAGAGTGGTTTATTGATGATGTAGTCTTCAAAGAACATTATTCAGGCAATGGAAAGGGAAAAAAAAAAGAAGAAAAAAAGAGTACTGCACCAGCATAATGAATTGCATTGGACAACATTGAGAAGTTTTAGTTTGTTTGCTTTAAGCTAATTTAACAAAAAGGTGGATTTTTTTCCCCTCTTATTCTTTCTTGAAGTCAGTTTAAAAAGAAACAAATTTATTTAACAGGAAAAAGGCAGAAGTGAAATTCATAATGAAATTACTGTGTTCAAATTAATAAGTTAACTCTTAAAATACCAAATCCTTCAGTACAAGACAGGGCTCATTTTCTGGATGGCTGCTGACTGCAGGTTTTGCCTTCTTGGGGTATTTGTCTGAGGACTCAACAGCTGAGATACCACCCTGGTTCCACAGACACCACAGTCAGCTTTGTTGCTGGTCACAACATAGCCAGGTTTTCACATGGTGGCTTTAAATCACAGGTTTTTTGGACTGCAGAATTTCTCCTAAGTCAGGGGAAGTTCAATGTGCACATTAGACCTGATTTAGTGAAGGACTTCAGTGCGCCTAATGTTAAGCATGCAAATCTTCCTATTCACTCCACTGGGACTAATTCACTGGATAAAATATTGGCTCCAATAAAAGCATAATTCCCACTTAGGGTGTTTCTTTAGAGGCAATTCCTTCACAGGACAAAAGCAGATGGAGGTGCTATACAGACACTGTTGAGAAACTACAGTCGGGAAAAATCATCCTGTGAAAGAAGGAACAAAATCACATTGGGAGGAAGTTGAAAAGAACAATATGAAGAGAATGAGAGGCATCCAGTGACAGAGAAAAGATACTAGAAAATAGGGAGAAAAACAAGGTCCTGCGTGGGGCTTGAGCAAACCTGCTGGAAGAAGTGTATTTATCCATCCTGGGCAGCAGTTACACACCCTTTGCAACAGGAATTGTACTTACAAAGACCCTGAAAAATTTAAATCTAAGCTGATGAGGAAAAAAAAAAAAAAACTGAGGAAAAAGAGCTATGACCTTTCCATAGTCCAAATTTATGGGAATTTTACATGGAATTTAAAAGAATTTCTGAGTGATTCAGTGGGGATACATAGGAAAATTATTTAACAGAGGATGTTATCTGTAAATAAAACAATGAAAAAAGAAAGGAAAGTAGGTCCTGGCTCTGTTTCTGTTTACAAATCCTTCCTTGGCTTTCCTGAAAATGTTATTAAAGCAATAGATTGGGATTCTTCTGGATAGAGTTTATCATTAATTAGTCTATCAAGTAGCCTCTAATTACAGGCTTGGTCACCTTTAAATTATAGGGAAACTCTTGTTCCTAATATTGGAACAAAGAGTGAAACACAATTTCAAGAATCATCTGTATCTCAGAGAGGTCTCAGTAAAATACAGGCTTTGTGCCCATAGACACACAGGTTACAACCTAAATTATTATATCTATGCAGACAAAAAGTATCACTCCAGAGTGATGAAAGTGATTTTTCGTACAAAAATCATTCAGTGACTAATACAGTACTGGGATTTCCAAACCCAAGATAAAACGACCCCAAGGGGTGAGAGCCAAGGCCAGGATTCCTCAACATGAAACCTCTCCCAGCTTCTGGGCAGTTCTGTCCTCAGTTGCAATGCATTTCAAACACTGACTGCTTACATTTTCATATCCTAACTGAAAACTCTCCTGATAGTTGAAGACCTGTTTCAGAAGATGTTTTCTATCATCAGACCTGAACTGATTCAGAACACGCAAGGAAAAAAAAAAAAAAGAAAAAAAGAGACTAAAAAAGAGAAATAGTAAAAGAAACTTCAATATTTCTCATTCTTTTAGGAAAAAAAAAAGAAAAGACAACAGTGTTTTCTTTCACTTTTATTACAGAATTTACCCTGGGACTGGGCAGATTTCAGAGAAATTGGCACACAACAAGAGAAGGTGAGGGGGGCACTGCTCCATTAATTTTCTCGCTTGTTCCCTGTGCAGCAATCTAAACAGAACTAATTCTGATGTTCCAGTGTGTGTTGTCTGCCTCGAAGTGAGAACCAAACAAAAGCAGCATTAAACTGAACTATGTGGTCATCCACACACCATACTGGTTTGGATGACTCTCTGTCTGTGTGGCTTTTTGTATTAGAGCTGGTATCAATGGCCTCCTTGTTGTCTGTTGAGCCCCCATGGGGTTACATGAGTACTATCTCAATTCAATAGCTTTTCTCTCAACCATTGTCTTTTAATATAGGTTTATAGTCCTCAAGGATATATGCTGCATTACAATTAGTCATAATGTCCAGCGGCTACTGAGGCTGATTTGCAACACAGAGTTTATTGCCCTTTGTGAGGCTGACAAAGAGATACTTGTTGAGAGCTGTACACAAAAGGCAAATACAATGCATGAATTTCTCAGCTATATAAAAGACGAAAATAAAAGCTGGTCAGTAAATAGCTCTAACAGAGCAAGTAGCATCTCTCCTTTCACCTCCTCTGGGCCCCGCTCTTGGCTTTCTCAAATCGATGCATCTCTCCTAATTTTAAAGCAACGTCTTGCAGAGACAGGAAAAAGTGACTCTGTATTTTGTGCTCAGCACTGCTTTCCACTATGCTGTCACTGAAAAGAGATGAAGTGGCAGGAATTATGTTTTACACCTTGTGCTGGAGGCCTCTGTCATTCCTCAAGCTCAAAAACACAGTGCAAGTCCTCTCACAGGGGTTCAATGCATTCTGACTGGCAAAGCAAAGGAACAGAGACTTCAATGTGACAAAATGAAGTTGATTGTGTGACAAAGGCTTTCCCCACCTCTTCTGTTTCAGATGCAAAAGGCATGGTTCAGACCAGACTTCCAATTTGCCAAAAAGAATTTGCACAGAGGGGCTGTCAGCAGAGCAAGCCCAAACCGTGCTCCATTGCTGTGCCCTCCAAGAGCTCCTCAATAGTGATAGGAAACCAGACACTGGCAAAAAGTGCTCACATCTACACTAAGAGCGAAAAAAAGAATAGAAACTCACTGCTGGGAGAGAGTGCAGTGTCATCTGTGGGTGGTTATTCATCAGGGGATCCTCTCCAGACAGAGGATTTTAGAATTAGCAGTTGCAAACTCTAAACACAAGGATCCTTTACACATCCTCATGTGCGTCCAAGTACAAAATATCCCTGTCACTTATCATGAAGTCAAAAGATACATAAACAAAAAAAACTATGCTTATATCTATTTCTTTCTCTCTCGTTCCTCAGCACTTTGGAGAATTCCTTGGACAGGAATCTGAGCTCATTAGCTGATGAGGATTTTTTTCTGCTGTCTCATGGCTTCTTTTCAGAATGAGTTTTTCAGCTCTACTTGCCAACTTTCTCTGGCCTATTCTGGGTCCTGCCATTAGGTTGGGTTTTTCTCTTAGGAAATTATTTATTCCTTCCTCGGAACTCTGTCTGTGTTTCTTGTTCCTCCATGACTTCTTTTTCAACAAATGTTTCATCCTCTTGCGTCTGTCCAAGAAATTACCAAAGAACTTATTTCCCTCTCCTGGCATTAAGGGGGAGAATCTGTTCTCCTGACTCCCTGTTCAGAACAAAGGCATTAAGATGAGTGACTCTCCATGGTCATTATACTGCAGAACGTGACAGACCTTGTGAGAAAATGATGGATTCACTATCTGCAGCAATCCTGGACGTTCCCATTTTTCATACCAGCAACTTCATAACTTCAACCAGAATTCATAAATTGTACTTAAGACCTCCATATCAAGACAGGCCACAAGAGTCCTCAAGGAATTGTCACATCTCTGAGGCGTTAAATCCGTCTCTCAGTCACTAGGTAGGTATGTGGGTACTAATATGGAAAACCTACAGCAGCTTTGCAGAATCAAACAAGAGTAACGAGTGGTTTTTGGACTCCACGTGAATGTTTACCAATATACCTTTGAACACGAGTTTAATATCACAGCTAATTTTGTACCAAGGCAGCTGTATGTGTTCAATGGCTCTTCATCCTAAAATAAAATATTTCCCTGGTGAAAACATTTATTTTCCAATGAATTCAAACAGATAAATAACAGAAACACATCAGTTCAGGATAAAACCTCTCCCTTGTGTGTTCCAGGAAACACAACTTTTATTTGATCCTAACCTTTGAGGGCTGAAAACACTCTCTTAGCACTTAAACAGCAACATCATCTATTAGCTTTTCAGCCCAGAAAAGCTTTCTCAGGGAATTGTAAATCACTGCTCCCTACAAGCCATGTGCTATAGGAACTTTAGTCAGAAAACTACTGACAAATTGCTTGTTTCTTAGATATTCACTGCGTAGATCTAGATCAGATGCAGAAATTCACATTTTTTTCCACATGCCAACATTTTATATTTTAAATTCATCATGAAGAAAAAAAGAGAATAGCAACAGGACATTAAGAATGTCTCTTTCTGAGCCTGTGAGTTTAGGTATGAGTTTCTGTTCTGTATTTTCTCTGGCAGATATTAGCAGTGTAAACACTTGCATTTAAGCCTCCTTCTAGTCAAAGGCTTTGTCTTTATTTTAAAAGTTGTATGTGTGCATTAATAATAAAGCTGAAGATGTAAATAAAGACACGCAAATAACAAAGGAATATGTAAATAATAGTAAAGATTTCATTCCCGACAACCAAATAAGCTACTAAAATTTAATTGGGTATAATAAATATTCATCAGGACATTTAAATCAAGAGGAAAAAGAGTGTAAAATATACATAAGCATTGCTTAATAAATGTGTACACACTTCAGTGGAGTGCCTTTGGTGAGTTGTAGCTGATGTACTAAAAGGTGTAGGTATGTATAGATATATATGTTATAGATATATATGTATAAATATATAGCCTGAGCTCAGCCTCCATTCACGGCCCCCATCCCAGGGGCTGCCAGGCCCAGCACCCACAGCCACACAGCCAAGATCAAACACTCCACAGCCACACTGAGGGCCAGAGAATTCGTTTTTTGCTGGACTTTTTTCAGTCTGCCAGGCTCCATCCCTGCACACGCCCTTCAGGGAAGGGCGAAACACAATTCGCCTCCCCCGTGGCTCCTCACGCCCACGATAAGGGGAGGTGAGAGGGGTCAGGCTGTCCCCTGGGAGATGAAATAATCCCTTGTAAGTACGTTACTCATTACAGAGAATCAAAGATACACATGCAAAGAGCCTCAAAAAGCATTACAGGGTCAGTTCTCACAACTGACCAAAGTTCGAAACTTCTTGCTCTGCTTTTCCCTTCCTCCCTGTATAAATACACATCTCCACGTGTTGCTGTACACAGTCATCAATCTCCACAGGATTTTCATGCTCTGTGCATCACTTTCTCTGTTCTTTTGGACATGGTCCTTTGCAGACAGACTGGTTACAAAGGCACTTCTCACAATACATCACTAAACTTAACACAGTAACCAGCAGAAGTGGCGGAGAACAAAACAGATATTCGGAAGGGGAGCAGACTGAAATTACAATTCAGTCACGGGAAAACCACGCTAAGCCTAGCAAACACACATGGTCAGGATATTACAGAATGCGTTTTTGCTTTCTGCTGTTCACATAAACACTCCTATTTACCACCATAAATTTCCAACAAACAAAATCTTCCTTTTACAGCAGTTTAAGGCAGAATGATAATACTCCCATCATTTTATCCCTACACAAGCCCATTCCTCAGATAGTGTAAAGCTCTGTAGCATGACTTGCTTCAGTGAAGTGAGACTAATTCATCCCCCCTCCCCCTGAATCCTTTCTTCTTTGCAGTGGAGTTGTTTCACTCTGCTATTTCTATTTTCCAAAGCAAAGTAAAAGTTTCCACCACCCAACCCACGGGATTATCTGCTGCCCGTGACAGCAGATAGGTGACAGTCACAGCACAGATTTTGGGGGAAGAAAATGCACCCCACAAACTGAACAGGAGTTCAGTATTGCTTGACTTATTCCTGATGCCACTCACTGCCGTGCACAATAAAAGTGAGGCTGGCCCTGTTCTCCAGCTGTTTCTTCATTTTCTCCAGCAGTGCTGGAGTTCCTGCTTGCTGTTCCCAACTCCTTTTAAGTAACCTCCCTGGATTAAGTCCTGAGCTGCTTAAATTAATATCCTCCCTAATAATCCCCAGAGCTACACCACTAGTGAACTGCATGTTTCTCATATGTTAACTTCTAATATTCCAAAGCAAACCATGCCACAGAGCTGAGCTACACCTTTAGACAGGGACTAAATTTAGTTCCTGTTCTGTGTTGTCAGTGTCACTGCAGTTTATGGCTGTTTTGTTCTAGAAATCCACATGTACCTGTTCATAAAAGCTGCACAGACAGAGCTTACTGGCTGGGTGGAGACACAGCTGAAAAACTGAATTTTCCTGAAATAATTATTTTCTTAAAACCTACGAGTATAGCTTTTGTATTGGTGGGGAATGAGGGTTATTTAATCTCGAAACAGGAAGGAAGATGAAATAGTCACTCAGATTTTTTTTATATTTATCACCCACCATGATTTTGGATTCTCATGTGAATCTCAGGCTAGAAAGTGGAGAGAACTGCACTGCTGCTTTACAAGTGTAAGAAACTTCTGGTTACAGGGAATAGCCCAGGCAGGACTGGTTTACAATTGCCCACTTACTCCTAACAAACATGAGTAAGGCAGAGAAGATTTCATTTCCAATTCAAAAATCCCCTTCAGGGAAGGGGAAAATCTGTCAGAGACCTGACTCTTTCCTACTGGGAAATGGCCATGCAGAAGATGCTTATGACAACCCCAGAAAATCAGTCCCCAAAAACAAAAAATTAAATCTGAAAATATCATCTATTGCACTATTCTTGATCTATTACATACTATATATTCCTCCTTTTTCTAATCATGTACCAAGTTATTAAAAACAGAAATTATATCGTGCTCTTGGAAGCTGCCAAATTCACGGCCACCAAGAACATGAATAAGACTCTTTATTTCACTGGTAGAAAGACAAGCACTAACTAAGGGAGATTTTGAGAGCTCAGACCCTTTTAGAGATGGGCAAGGTTCTGCTACTGTCTGCACTGTTTGTCCACTTTCCCTGGAGAAGCCAGGAAGGAGCTTTGCTGCCTGTTCCCCATGGAGCTGACATGCATGGCTCTGCATGCACTGCTCTTCATCCACACAGATGGAGAGCTTGGCAACCAGTTATCTTAAACTCTTCTGAAAGCGAATATAACCCTGCTTTATCTCTTGTCCTTCTAACATTGTCTGGAAGAGACACTGGTGTTTTGCTTTGTGGGTCCCTAAGGAGAGGGTAAAAGTATAAGAGGGAAAGGGGAAAAAAAGACAAAACACAGAAAAACAGATAAATATCTGAAGTTTCCAACAAAACACATGGTTTAACTTAAGGAAAATTTAGATAGCAATCTCTTAGAAAAATATGTATTTAAGTTTTTCTCAATGTGGAGTGGAGAAAAAAAACTCGGAGGAGAGGGAGATATCAAACAGGAGATTTGAAAAATCTTGAAATTATCATGGTTCACTTCAGCTCTGTACAGTGCTTCTGACACCAGCTTCGAGGAGCAAAGTCCAAGCCTTGTGAACTCAGTCTCAGATAAAACTCCCTACTCGGTGATCCCCAAGCATCCAAATGATAATAAACACACTGAAGAATCTTGCTGGAAAGAGCCAAAAGAAAGATGTTTTTAAGAAGTGACATGCATTCCCTTCCCTCCAGTTTCGGGCTAGCAGAGGAAGGCTGAATGACCCTGCCTGCCTCCCACCCCAGTGCTAAACAAAAGTCAGCTCTTGCTGCCCTTCCCACTGCTCAGTGTGAGCCTAAGCTCTGGCCAGCATTCCATACTCACCTCACCTTTCCTGCTGGTGTGTGTCCCCTGAAAGCCTCACACTAGACAGACTTGGGTACCAAACCCTGTGTTATCCAGCCTTGCTTTTGTAAAGTTATCCTGGTACTAATTCCTTGTTTTCCTTTCTTGTTCACAGAAAAAGGGATTGAGAGATGTTCTTCCTAGCCTGGACTTTCCTGCTAGTTTATTGGTGCAGAGACAAGTGCCAGTTCCATGCACCAGCAGTTTTATATGCTCTATACTGAAATACTTAAGATTTCTAACGTAGTTTGATCCAAAATTCAGTAGTAGTGGTAGAAACCAGCTTCAGAGCACTTTGGATTTCATCTGATTAAAATTAATTTCCTGGCATCTTTGCTTTGATTTATCAGCCTTGGGAAAAGTCGCAAATACACCTACACACATTTTAGAAAGCAGCTATAAGAAAATATCCACATCCTCCCTGAAGACACTCAATGCAGCACGTATATCTGAGCAGGAATTCACAGCATACTCTGAATGGAATTTTCCGGCATGAGACTTGAGCTCTGGAGACCTCTGTAGAGGCCTAATAATCCAACAGGGCAGTTTAGAAATATCAAAAGAAACAAATATTTTGCAGAGCAGTACAGGCAGACAAGCTGCAAGCTTCCTCTGTGGTTCAGATCTGCCCAAACAAGACATCAAAAAAGGTAACAAACAGCAGCAGATCCTGCTTAACAACCCATAGAGAGGTTGACCACAAGAAATTCACCACAATCACCTCTATGAAGCAATCATCCACTACTACATCCTTCACCCACCAGAACAGTTGATTCCTATCGACCTCGGGCAGACGGAGAAACAAACACTCAACTTAACATTGGCAAATGTCAATCCCAAAAGCAGCACCCAGACATCTAAACTGGGGCCTTAAACAGCTTAAAGTTCTTTCCCTAGTCAAAGTCACCTTTAGCGGAGAGGCAGGATAAATAAAAGATGTAGTTACAATTGGAAGAACCAATTTTGATCCAAAAAGATGTTATTGCACTTTGGGATTGTTGCTGTGCCTGTGCTGTCTGTCTGGTCTGACAGTGTCCACTGCATCACACTCGTGTGCACACTTGGAGATTCCCAAGTACTTACTCGAAATTTGGACAAAGCAGACAGAATGTGCAAATACAATTTAAAAAACTCCTGACATCATGGGGGGAAAAAATAATCAGTATCAGGAAGGTCAGAGTTCAAACTTTGGTAATATGGATCTGCCCAATTACATCATCATAAGAACCAGATGCTTTCCTCTTGCACCATCCACCACCTTGAGATTTTAAGATCCACTCTTCTTCTGCTTGTACTTTAATTTAGGATTGGTTGAGGATTCAAGTGAAGTCTCTTCAAAACAATGAACCTTGCAATCTGCAGTTATGAGCTGTGTGGTGATGATATTTAACCAGATTAGTATAATCACGCCACAGCAAAGCCAAATTTCAGGTCAAAATGATGCCTTCCTGGGCGGAATGATTCTAGAAGATCAAAACAAAAACATGTTTGGGAATACAAAATGCCGATTATGAAACCACAGCGAACTGCCTGTGCTGTTGTGTTCCTGCCATGTATCCTATGGCCCAAAACAGCTTTAAACTTGTCAGTGGTTTCTTCTCCCTCGTTTGATAGCGACCTCATCAAGTGTGAATCATAAAACCACATAAACTGCAACAATGCTGTCCTTCTACTGACTTCTCGGAACATAAACAATAATAACGTAAATATGACTTACCAAAGACTTAAGTAAAGCACTTAAAGGAAATCTATATTTTTATATAAACCACGGATGTTTAGTGGAGTGGTATGATATTTCTGCTTAGCTCTGGATAGCTGGAAATTATCTCACTACTTAAAAGTATATTCCTCGGATGCTGAGAATTAAGGCAAAATTGGTCTTTAATTTATTACATATTTTTGTGTTTTCACGTTAAGCAGCACAGACATGAACATTATAGACTGGTAAATGATTCAGTTTTGATCACTTTATAAATGATAAAATGCTAGCAAGTGTCTTTGTGTGAAATGTGAAGAAAAGTCCATTTCAAACAGCTTGAAACAGGGAAAAAGGATAATCTAGAAGAGATCTTATTTGCAGTTTATTGACCTCTCCCGGGTGTTCATTTGGCTGTTGTTGGATCCTAACCTTAACTGATACTGAGTATCCTCAGATGGAACCGAGTAGCAAGTCACGCAATCCTCATATTTCCATCAGCTGATCAGCAACCACAAATATTTGTAGTTTGTGTTATCTAGCAATAATGAAAATCCAACATGGAAAAACTCAGACATGAAAATCAATGTTGAAACCACCTTAAAAACCCTTAAGATGATAAAAGACAGTCAAGCCTGGAACACTGTCCTCAAAGTACCCCATTTTTACTGGTTCAATCCAATAAAGGGGTCTTCCAGGAGCAGCTTAGCAAAGAACACTCATGGCCAGACCTTCTCACACAGCACCACAGCCCCTGATTTATGTCTTCCAGCCCCTCTCCACCTGGGCTGCTTCCAGGCTAATTCCCCTGAACTCAGCCCCCTCCAAGAAACTCAGCCCTGCCTCTGCTGAGCACAGAGTCCCAGTGCTCCGGCTGAGCAACGCAAACACTGCTTTGACCATTGAAACTTCCAGGGATTATCAGGCTGAAACCTCAGCATCTGAACTCTCTGCTCTGACTACAGGGAAGCTTGGAGCCCTTATGCTAAGTTAGAGCAGATTTTGACCGTGATTTTTATCTTAACTGGTGAAAAGGGAACAGCATCACTGTTAAGCAGCTGCTGCATCTCTGTGTCACTGAGTGCTACAGCCCTTGGCACACAGATGCCGGTCACACCCCTCACTTTTGGGGCAAAGTCTCAGCAAAAAGCTGCACGTGCTCTTTCTGAAGTGCTGGGTAAGTTTTGGGGAAAGTACACAAGAAAATATGGTCTAGCCAGAGAGAATACTAGGGCAAATTGAATCACTAGCTGTTGTTATCAAAAAATACAATCAAGGAGAAAACAGAAAATGAGGATGCTCACCATCAATTACTGAGGTGAGCAACATAAAATTAAAGCAGTTTGAGAAACCTATGATTCCTTCCCACCCAACACTCACTTCCAAAAACTTGCAGGAGCAAAAATGGGCTTCACTAGTAGCAGGAATAGCAATGAAAATGATAAACAGTACATGGCTAAATATATCTGCCCTATCAGAAAGAGTGTTCAAATAATAAACAGGCTGAATTGTGCCAGCCTGAGGCTCTAAAGTGCCTTCACACAGGTGCTGTCACTGGTGCCTGCAATGGTTGATATTCAAAAGAAAACTTCCGCCTATTTTCTCCAACCTGCTTAATTGAATTGCTGAGCAGTTTCAGAATCTATGGGTTTAATCTAAGGAGAATCTAATTTAAAGACCACAGAGCTGTTAAATGAAGTTGTAAAGAAGTCATAAGGAAAACTAAACCTGTCGACAGGTCAAAATTCTGCAGATAAAAGGTCTGGGGTATGGAAAAAGCATTCTTGCATCAGTCCCACATCATCTGAGTTCTCACGTGGGAGTCCCCAGCACTGAGGCCGTGATTCCTGCCAGCACATTTAAGGGCTGCATTATTTACCTAAAAAAGGCAAACCCGGGCAGAAAACCCCAGCAGCTCTTTTGCATGGGAGCTCTGTGCCTGACCTTGGGTGAGCCACAGGCTATTCTGCCTCTGTCAATGACAGACAATGATGTTTCTCCCCTTTGACAAGCGCTTTGAGGTCTGCAAACAAAGGGCTCTGGATATTGAAATCCTGGGTACACTCTGCTTGGCACGTTCCCTGAGCTCTCAGAGAGAAAGGTGCCAAAAACCTATGGATAAATACGTGCGACGCAGAGGAGTCATTATTTATAATATTCCCTGATCATTTGTTATTGTACCTGGTAATTGAGTGTAAGATGGGATTTCCTTTCTGCTCTCAGTGTTTATCCTTCTTTATTTTACACTCCTACAGCATATTAGAGCCTTTTGATACAGGCTAAAAGTTGGTATCTTGGCCCACAGAACGACAGTGGCTGTACATTTTACTCCCTGTTTCTTTCAGGTCTGCTCTATTTTTGTGTTTATTTATTTGAGCCACTAAATTATCTAATTAGTGGCATATATAGTTGAAACATGAGCTGCTGTGAATATTTACTGCACACTTGTTCAGGCATTTATCTAAATAGGTGGCATGCCAGGCCTATGTAATAAGGAATAATGATTCCTTAGAAGAGTTACAGGAAATTATGGAAGACAAAAAAAAAAAAAGGAAAAGTTTTGCATAGTGGGTTGTAACATCCAACAACATATATCAATTCTTCCAGAGATAGAGCAATTGCATAGTAATGACAAAAAATTTTATTGTAACAAATAAATCAATACTTGCCCTACTGCAGTCTCAGATGTTACTTTTATGGATCTTCCCATGTCCATTACACAAAACTGCTCCTGATAGAGTGCATTAAATGACAACTTCTGGGGGGGTGACAAACACAGTACCACGTCTTTGCAGGCTGTGCTCTACCTGCGATTAATCACTATCTCATTGCATGGGGATCCATTTATATCACTGCAACAACAGTGCTGAGTGGCTCACAGTGATGGACTGTGCTGCACAGGGAATGTTTGTTTTTGCAGCAGAGCTGTCACCATTATGCCCAGCGAAAGGAAAATTCAAGATATTCCCAATTAGAAGTGATTTTAGGAGGGGAAAAAGGCCAGCAAAGAAACCACACTGAGGGGAAAAGAATGAAGACTCGTGCCCTGTGTTCTCAGTCCCCATATAAAAATGCCAAACCAAATTTTCTCAGGGCCCCATACAATGCAGACAATCTCCCCACACTATGAGAGCCATCAGTCTCTTTTTGTACCCAGCTCTGAAACATGATAGTAAAGCAATTTTTTCACTATACATTAAGTGATTATAGCAGTGTTTTTGTGGATATATGGTAGCTTGACCCGAGGTCAGATACATCAGATACAGAAAATTCTGTCACGTTTAAGATCGTAGCCATTTGGTCAAGCCATCTTTGACTGGCATCTTCTCTAGGTACTAAAAAACGATTAAAAAATAACAACCGAATTCACAGTTCTGGTCATTAATGAAGAAACATGAAGCCCAGCGAGATTTTATCCATCCTCTTGGACCAGCATAGTCCAAAAAGGATACCCATCCCTTACATCTGTTCCTTTATTTCAGTGCTTCACCCTGCAGCAAACATGTCAGCAGGGCCAGTGCCAGGGAGGAGCAGGAAGTGCCTTTGAAATCCAAGGAGCCCCAGGCGTGGGCAGAGAGAATGTCACTGTGACTCTGGGGAGAGCTACACCCCTCAAACACGGTACCTTGTCTCACCTCACTTGGTAGCAAACACCTCACAAGGTTCCCAATAGAACAGATACAGCAATCCCTTCCTTTTCAAAAAAAAATATTTAAATCAACAAATATTCCTAATATTAGAATAGTTTCTGAATAGTGCTGCCTTCAAGAGGAACTTGCAAGTATTAAATGCATCCTCTCATTGCTTTATTCCTCTCTTTACCCTTTTTCCCCCTCTTCCTCATCTTTTACCCGCTAGGCACAGTGTTACAGCAGATATTTCAGGTCTCTGTCGTGTCATCATCTTTTTTCACTCTCACTACAATTTGGTCATTATAATACAAAATAATAGTAATACTGCACACCACTTTTTGGAACTGCTACTCAGAAAACCGAGTAAAAACAAACCAGCATTAATGAATCCTTCCTTGGCCAGACACACTCCCCTCAAACACTAGGATATTTATACACACACTTTATGTATACTGCTGAAAATCAGGCATCAAATGTTACCAAAAGGACATAGATGAACAAACACACAGCTTATGGAATTCTCTCCTCACTTCCCTGGTTTCTGGCCATTTTTCAGTCTCCAAGTGTCACCTGGATGACATTTTGGTCATTCCAATGGCCAGTTTATCTCTGGTGTATTACCCACACCCTGCAGGGGTAACACCCCAAACCAACACTTTTAGTGGGAAACCCCACTGCATTTCAGTAGGATTCAGTAGGATACAGAAGTTTCCTACTGAACTCGGGTTAATTTATTCACCAGTATGCTAATTTCATTTGCCTATGGCTATTAGTGAATAACCTGAAGCTTGAATTTGGCATGGCTGTTTCAGGAGTGCCTGCAGTGATAAATGACCAAGTGGGTATATCTACAAGGGTTCTTTTTCTTCTGCATTTTAATTCATTAACCAAATGAGGTCTTAAAACCATTTACCTATTTCCTGCTCTTCTGATAGATTAGTATGCATTTCATAGTCATCCATCTGATAAAAGCAAAAAAATCAAGACTCCCCTCCATGGTGTTACAGACAAGATTCTCCCCACCCTTCCCATTACTCAGCTAAACTCAGTTTTGTTCCCTTCATGGTTTTCTGTTCCTACCGTGATTTGCAAGTGAATAACTCCCCTCTCTGAGGAGGTTGGATCAGATGCACGGTAATTGTGCCAGGCTAGAATGAATGGAGCTGCACATCTCGCACTGCCTGCCTCTCAGTTCGCTCAGCAGAGAGGTTATTTTCTCACCACCATTGGGATGACACACCTCCAGAACAGCTGATCTGCCCTGCTCACCTGGGAGCTGGGTCTGTGAGCATCTTGCACCAGCACACATCCTTTAGAGAAGATCCCCCTTCCCTCAGGACTAGGTTTCCTCTCTCCACTCCCACAGGCATTAGAATTTGATGGCTTTGGGGTGAGAGACAGCACAGGAGGGATCCAGCTGCAGGCTCATCTTTTATTATG
Source organism: Bombycilla garrulus (assembly GCA_013400315.1). Taxonomy (NCBI): domain Eukaryota; kingdom Metazoa; phylum Chordata; class Aves; order Passeriformes; family Bombycillidae; genus Bombycilla; species Bombycilla garrulus. The sequence goes on from VXBU01012053.1 coordinate 1,177,756, forward strand.
ACTGCTGGGCCTGCAGATCTGTGAGTGCCGGTGCTGACCTGGGAAGGGTGGCAGGAGCACAGATCCAGGCACAGAAGGAGAAGCAAGAGGGAAAGGAAGCATCCCACTGGGCAGTTGTGTGGTCCAAATGTGATGGTGAAACAGCTGCAAGTTAGGCAAAGACCAGCCTGTCTCGAGGTGATCAGTGAGCAGGGTGAATTTCTCCTGTTTCTGGCTTATTAACACACAGCTGTCTTTCTAGTCATTTGTTTTGGGGCTTTGTTTTTTTCTTGTTTGCTTGTTCTAATAAGGCTTTTTAAAAGTGTTTGCCCTGCCTACATAAAGCAAATTATGTTAAAGTGAGGAGAACAAAGAAGCCCAAAATGCACAGGTAACAGCTCCAGCTTTTGAGACACAAGCTCCAGGCAGATCTTGTGATTCCTTCCCTGTATCCTCGATATCCAGCTTCAACAGCTCTTCAGTTCAACAGACTTCATTGGTTCCACTAATTTATCAGTGCCCATCCTCTGGAAATCTAGTACTTTATTTAGAGAGACTTACCCTTATTTATCTTTCTTTTTAAATTCCAGTAAATCACCTTTCTGATCATTGAATCCAAACTTTTTTTTTTCAAATAAGTACTTTCTTCAGGACATTCTCAACTATTTATTGACAGCAAGACTGAAAACGTGCCACCTCCTATTGACTCAGTAAATATTTGGCCATTCTTTCCAGTTTACACGAAGAAGACCCTCAGTGCTTCAACATATATTCAATTTTCCCTTTCGGGATGGTGCTGGTAGTGAGAGAAATTATACATGATTCCACATCCCAAAGCTGCACGTCATTGTCTGCTCTGTTTGGTGACTGAACCTTCTGTTCCCTGCCTGCCACTCCTGAATCTTACCTATAGCTCCAGCCTTTACCTGGCTTTTAATGATCTCACTTCTGAAAAGGTGAATTTAAAACCCAGCAATTGCTCTTCTGCTATACCATCTGGTCCCAGTTGATTTTATGCTCTTTAAAAGCCCAGCTTTTTGACTCAGTAATTCTAAGTATTTTTAGTTTGCAGTTGTTGCTATTCTACAGCTGGGATCACAATGTTTTGAAGTAAATCAGATGAGAATTATACCGTGCAGAAAGTAGCAGCAGATATTCAATGCACCTATATTAGGTTAATGTATTCTTTTTATGGATTTATTTTTCTTAGTTCAAGACATGCAGAAAAGAATAGGGAAAATAATAAAATCCTTCAAACAAGTGATTTACTCTAAATCAGGGATGTGTTTACCTGCCCTACTTAGATGGGAAAAAAACCAAGTTAGCTAAATGTTACTAGATATGAATATTTTTGTCCTTTATTTCCATAAAGATTAGCTGCATATGGCCCCTTGAGTAAACAATGTGTATTGGCTCATAAGCTCTATCGGGAAAAAAGCAGCATTAAAGATGGATCTCTGCTCTCAGTTCCACTGCAATCACACTACATCCAAGAGACTAAAAGAAACAAAAATGTTTATTGATTACTTTCCCCATAACTTTGTACAAAGAATATTGAAGACCAGCCGGGTGTACTAATGACTTAACTTCTTTCATTTAGTTATGAGGATAGAAGCAAAAAGCAACAGGGAAGCTATTTCTGTAGCGAGAATTTGGATTAGGAAGAACTACATAACCTTCATTTCTTTCAAATTAGGAATGTTTCCAAGCAGAATACACAGGTATCCTTCAAAATAAGGACTGAAAACCAATTCCATTGACTCTCTGCAGTGCAATAACACAAGGCAATGCTGTGCCTCCAGAGCTAACAGAGTGTCTATTTAGAGTGCTGTTACCACAGATGCCTCCAGCCCTTCCAGCACAAGGATTTACACTCCACCACCTCTCACAGCTCTTCTCCTCCTTGTTGGTTCACAGAAGTTACTTCATCCTATCTCTGAACCATTTTCATACAGCTACAACATACGGATGGGAGCGGGACTAATGGCAGAGCAGATGCCATAGTTCTCTAAGACCATCTTTAAAGTTCCCAAACCCCCACAACAATGCACTGCCCTATAAGCACCTAGTCTTTCTCTGAAACTTGGTTTCAGGTTAGAAAAGAAACATCCTGCACAACTGCATTCTGCACAGGACATGAACATTTACCATTTACTCCAGTGTTTAAGGCACTATTCATGTCAATAGCATTTACGTGCTTTTCATCCTTTCCCCAGAGGAACAGTAAAATAGATTTATTTTTACTTTCTGATCTTTATTCTTCATTGTCACTTTATACAGAAAAGTTTCTGCTTTGTTTCCCCTACTTCCTCATAGGGACTTTTTTCCTTGAAATCCAGCTTTCTCGGACACCGTTTTGTCCTCTGCTAATCATCACGTTGCTCTGGTTTTGCCACTGTGCATCTTACTCTGGTTTGTACCCAAAGTCTCTCTGTGCTTTTAAATTTAAAACCAGTCTTCAGCAGAAGAACTAGTCATGGGCGTGGTGATCCCAAAACACCAGCACATGCCTAAAAACCAGGCCTGTTTCAACCCTGGTTGACCACCAGTGGCTTCCCTAATGATGGCTTTTTGTGAATTTGGTTCTGTTATTCTCACCCTCAATTCCACGGTTAGATAGGGCTGCAGACATGGCTGCCTCAGGATATTAAGTTAGTCTGGGAAATTTGAGAAATAAAAGAGCAAGTTTGGTCATTTAGACCCTATAATAGATGGAAATCTGAGAAGAAAAGGCATTAGGGACCCCTGGCCTATGGCTAATTCCATCTTCAGGATAAAAGCCATTTTAAATGGCAACTTATTTGTATAAATGTATTTGATCAATAAATAGTGGAGTATTTACCAAGCTTCCCTAATGGCTGCTGCTTTATATATGCGTCTTGCTTTGTTGCCAAACAGTTTCATCCTCCACGTAGTGGAAGAGCAGAATTCACAGAATTTTACTGTAAACCAGAGCTATGCTACTCCCTCTAACCCCATTAGAAAGTAAGGAGAATTACTTTTACTAACAATGAGTTAAATTAATGTGCATATTTGAGTGCTGTAAGCAGAGATGTTATTATGGGGAGGGGGGATTGACATATGAACAAGTATAAACCTAACTTAAAAGAACCACAGTAAAAATGGCTTTCTATTATCCATAGCCATTCCTGATGGCTCTTAAAAATAAATAAGCTAAAAAGTATCATCTGTCTTTTTATTTTATTAAGAATTGGTCATCACTGTCCCATCTGCTCCATCACTTAATTCCAGAACATCTGAATGTAATATTAAATTAACCTAGCGTGGGATACTTATTCCTGTTTCTGTTTAAACAGCAGTATGTTTCAGTTTTGGCTTGATCCAATGTAAGTTTTATGGGAACAAGTATATTACTGAAGAGAGTTTTTAAGTTTCCTATAACTATTCTATAAACTGGATGTGTGAATATTCTCTACAGCAAGTGACTCTCCTGATATTAGGAGCCCCATGGCAAAGTTGAATAAGTGTCTGGTTGTAGCAGCACAGCACAAAGCCATCTGCCTTCCCACGTGGGTCATAGAGCCAAAACTGACCTTTTGCCTCGTGCACAATTATTTTCTGAGCAACAACTGGAAGAGGCTCCTCATGGTGTGCAGAGGCCAGAACCCCACTGCTTCAAAACCACGGTAGCTGTGAGTCAACAACTGTCACCACGTCAATGAGATGTTACCATGTGGCTGAGGAATAAACAAAACAAACTAAACATAGATTCCACCATCTGAAGTTCATCTGAAAAATGCTCAAGTTCAACAGCTCAGCTGAAGTTGTACTGAGCAGTCATTTCATTAATATTACAGCAGGAAACAAAGGAAGCAAACTTCAGGCACCAACATGTTGGTCTTTTGTTTCAGAAGAACAAGTTCACCATGATTCAACAGCGCTTATCAATCAAAATTACCAGAAGTCACTATTGCAGCTAAAAGATTCTTCAGGTCAGAGAAATGGGTCATTTTCAGTTAGAGATCTCTTGCCTTTATTTTCCTCTGGATTAATCTCAAATATCCAAAGACATCTTTTAACTATATAGCAATATAGCAAATATATTTTGACTCGAATGACTGTTTCAGTGCAAACATAAACAGAAACTTGATGGAAAACTTTGAGCAAGGTTTATTCCCCAGATATCACTATGCTAATCCAAACAGAAGATTTGCCAGTGCCTGGGAAGGATTCTATCCTGCGTTGTGTCACATTTTTCTCAGGGTTGTGCATCTTCCCATTCTTATTTACTTCCCTAGGAACTGACTGGCCTTAATCTGAGGCAGAAGGCAAATCTTGCACATGAATTCCCACTACCCAGACAGTCTCCCTTCAAGCCTGGTTGAAAAAAACAGAACATGTGTGCATTTATATCAGATCAGATATAATTAACAAGACAAATTATTTGTGTTTGCAAGAAAGAATTTGCCAAATAAATATAAGAGAGTCGCTGTTTGACATCTAAGTACAAAGACATTGAAAAAAGTTTACAATGTCTTTACAAAATGCCTCAAAGAAGTTTGAGTTCTTTTACCCATCACGTTATGACAATACAACGCCAGACAAATTTAAAAGCCCTAGGATGTAACTGGTATTATTTTACATACACAGCTTATTGCAAAAGAGTGAAATGCAGTTACCACCTCCTTTCCCTTCACTCAAATATTCATCTTAACCAGTGTTAAGATAAAGGAAAAGCAGAAAGAGCATTTAAAGAAACGTTAATACTTATGATCCTGGAATCATAACAGAGTGAGACCATACATTTATGGTGACTTGCCAGGAATTGCAAAACTGCACTGAGCAGTGAATAGCTTTGCAGAATCTGGAACAACAGTAAAACCATTTCCCTGTGCTTCCTAGACTCTGGTTTCAGCCAACACTGTGCCACACACGAGAGCTTTCCTGCCGTTCACATGCTGTCAACGGAATAAACGGAGAGTGATTAGATGGTGCCTTTGTCACAGCTGGACTGTGCCAGGACAGCACTGACCAAAACATTTCATAACAGACAACTGAGAAAGAGAGGGAAGAAATGGAAAATCGTGTGCAACTAAACAAAGTCTGGGTGGTTATACTTGACAAACTCTGTAAAAACCAATTAAACTCGAACAGCAGAAGGGGCACAGACAATTTTGGAGAAAGAAAAAGGATAGCCCAGTGGGAGCAGTGAGGTGTCTCGAGAGGAATTAGTCTCTGGTTGGTTCTGAAGCCTCAGGTTGGACTACCTGACTCTTGATGGCTTTGCTTTCCAGATTTATCTTTTCAATTTGCTCTTTGTAAAACATTTTTGAAAACATATGGTAAATGGAGACGTTCTTGAACACATTCCATATAATAAATATTTTATGTTGCATAATAAATAACCAAATTCAATTAAGCTCAGCATAAGAGCCATATTTTGTGAGCATTGTTGGGAATTTTAACATCCAACACACTTTTAGAGTAAAACATTTTGTTAGCAGCCTTATAACAGAATGTGATGTTACATACCCCGAAGTCTCCTTTCAGACACAAGAAAGAATCTGGATCTAATTATTGTAATAATCCTGAGAATGGGATTTGACCTCTCATTGGTGCAATCCAGGAATGACTCCTTTGAATCTTTCTCTTTACAGCTGTGGAAATTAGACACTAGACCACAATTGGTTTGTATTAGATTTTGGGATGGTGTAACATAGGTGGTTAAATCCTAGCTTCAATGCTCCATCTGTGATTTTTTATTAAACTCATTCAGACTACCAGTATCTTGGAACAAAATTGTGGGATCATGCAATTGAAATCCTGCCTTCTCAGAAGGAAACAAAACTACAAAGGTCCAAGTGGAAAAGAATCCCTTGAAACTGAATAGAAAAAATTTTTCTTCTCAAGTTGAGCAGGCTTTTATGTGTAGCATATCCTTATTCATTTCCAAGGTTTGAAATTTTGATAGTTTCTAACTGAGGGGGTATTTCTGGGGTTTGGGTGGAGATTTTTTTCTGTTGTGGAGAGTTTTTTGTTACTAGAAGCAAAAGCTGGGTGACAAGACAAAGGAAATTAGCCTTTCTTCTGTTTGGAGCAAAATTTCAACAAGTATCCTGTTAATTTGATTTATGAAAAGACAAGTAACAGTTTATTATAAGATCTGTAATAAACATTGCTATTTTGAAAGAAAGATTGGGAACATTTTCAGGTCATTTCACTGTCCCGGTGGACTGAGATTTAAATTACTGAGAGTGAGGAGTCATTAAAAACATGAGCAGACCAAGATCCTTGCTACTGATTTAAGGAACTCTCATATGATACAAAGTCAGTAACAAAAGCCACCCAAGGTCAGAAGGATCACTATGAACATCAAGTTAGGATGACTAAAGCCTAAAAACCATGAGATCACAACTTTTTAAGTTATCCAAGCTTGAGTGAAAGACTGCAGTGATAGAGACTCCATCACATGCCTATCCTGTTCCAGAATAAGTCTATTTGAACAGAAGGACTTTCTAAAATAATTCATTTTCCTGCTTTCCTCATTGGATTCTGCTGTGCTGTGCCCTGCTGGAAGCAACATCTGGAGCTAGGAACAGTACAGGGATGAACCTCGCCTATAAAAACAGGCATTAAAAAGACCATCCTGGGAGATGGCACACTTATTTCCTATCCTGAATCTCCTGTGACAACTAGTTATTATATTTTCTATACCAGCTGTGGTATTTCAGTTGTTGGTGCTGTGGTAACCATTGCTGGATGACAACATTTTAGTGGCAGATACTTAAGTTGTACAAAACAGTCTGCATGCCAAACAGGCAGTGACTTGGTTTGCAGTCTCCCTAACTTATGCCCAATTTAATCATTAACTAGAAACATTTTCCTAATTCTTCAGCATTTAAATAAAAGAGTCCCAAAAGCTTAAAAGGGGAAAAATAGATTCAAAGTTCCTGGATGCTTTGAAGTTTCCATCTGAGACAGTGGAGTTTCCCCAGGTTTTCTGAGGCAGACTGTGGTCCTGTAAGATGCATCTCTTGTGGTTCACTCATGCTGTTTGGGAAATTTTGGAATTCTGCAAATGTTATACTGTTCAAATAACTTGATGGTTTGGTTTCTTATGATGCATGCAGGAGGAGTCTGGAAACTACAGCAATCAATTGTGGCCAGGTTTTGGATCATAGCAAAGATTTCAGTCCTGGAAACTTTCAGTCCAAGATATTCTACAGGCAGGGACTGAAAATGAAACTCATATTTCCACTCAGATAATCTCCCTGCTACTGCCATTTCATGCTTCCATTCTACTAGCACCATACTTACCTGACTTGTTCTATTTTATATCTGCATCATAAGATTCCCACCCCTGGAACAACTTTCTTTGAGGTCTTTCTATATAGCACAAGCATAGGGAGATATAAATATTTGGCCAGCATTGCTAGGTAGGTAGTGCAAAAAAAAAAAAAATAAAAAAAGTCTTTTACCCAAAGATGAAAAGGAGCCTCTAAAATATTTTGCACATAAGATTTGCAGCCCATGTTGTCAAAGGAAGAGAAATTATATTAAGGGAAACGAAAAAAATTCTTGTCCATACCTCAACACTTCAAGGATTTTTCTGCTTCAGATCAGGAGGGTTCCAGCCCCTCCAGGTAGGAGTTTGTCTGACTTTTCTTCAGTATCAAATTCCTTCCCCAGCCATAAGACCACCAGCTCTTTAGTATAGAATAGGATTCAGACCAAAAAACCCTCCAAGAAAAATTAATTTGTTCTTAGAACCAGTGAAATGGGATTTTAACCAATTTGAACTGAGTGCAGCATCCTCACCAACATACCAGGCTTCCATTCCAGTGCTCGTCACTCCAGATTGCTTGTTTTAATATGTTTAATTTGCTTTATTAATAAAACCACTTACTGGTACAGATAAAAGGTATAGTGTGCTCTAGGGTTCACTCTGTTTATGTAGGCTACTGTGAACAACCAGATATTAAAGGGCCTGGGCACCTTGCAGCACTCCCATTTGATTTAGAGAAATAAAGAGCAGCATCAAACAAGGAAAATACTGGGTTACATTATGTTTCATGTTGCCACATATCTTGTATATTTCATAAAAACCTGTAATAACAGGAAAAAAGCAGGAATAGAAAAATATTACCAGCATTTATGACAACCTGCACCTTGAGTATTAACAGACCTGCTGAGATTTTTAGCCTTATTCTCCCATGTAAATATAGTCAGAAGCAAATAACAGACAACTGATGTTGCATTACAGAAAATCGCACATCAGCTATATTATAATATTTTAAAATAATGTTACAACCTCTCAACCATCATAGGCTATCAGCATTGCACTAGATTAGTTTTCTGAATTTTTTTTCGTCTTTCAGAATCTGGGTAGAAGATTAGTTTAGGTCATACCATCAACACAATGAGTTTGGTGATTTCTCAGGCTAAATTAAGGACATATATCTTTACCACAGGAGCCCAATTTTACCTTTGTTACAGCAGCTGAGTGCTTTGCACTTACACATGTATTTAAATTTAGCTTTGGTTGCATTTTCACAGCACTAGCTTGTGTGGTAGTGATAACATGGTTTAAGTTATGAGTTATGTATGTACATGGGGGCTTGTGTGCATGATAAAAATTTACAAGCTAGATTGTAAAGCTATAGTTATCCCAGGCTAGCACCCCGTAAGCTCACAGCTATTTTGGCATATGAATGTTTTTGCTGGATATGCTGCATACAAAGTGACATGGTCAGTGGCAAATCTCTGATAGTAATTTTGCATACCTAAAAATATTTTTCCAGCAGAGCTCCCAGTTTGTTGTGCTGGCTGACAGCAATACAAGCAAGGGACAAATCTCAAAACAGAAACGTTAGAAAAATATAAAAGAAAACAAAAGAAAAGAAGAAAAATAAGGGGGAAAAAAAGAGCTGAGTAGTAGACCAGTTTCCACATGGGGTGAAGGTGACTGAGTTTTACAAGGAAAAGGAGACTCACACAAGATTTAAGGACAGTTTGGTAGGGATCTGTTTCACAGAGAAAATAATTCCTACTTGAACATCCATTAATTAATTACAGTTGAAGACACAGCACAAGATGCACTCATCAGAAACACACTGAGGTCTGAAGTGGGACAAAATCCCTTTTCCAATTCTGGAACTGGACAGACTGACAGCTAAGCTAAAATTTAAAAAAAATAAATAAAAACAAAACCAAAAAAACCCCTCTAGCTGAGGGGTACACAAAAGCCATTGAAATTCAAACAACTACAGAGACTTCTCCTCACTAAGGTTGTACAATTACACATACACTATATATATATATATACCTGTGATTCTCTTAGCTCTTTCAAAAAATCCCCAATTCAATGGTTTATGATAACACAAACTGTTCTGATTTATTTTGCAAGTCTATGCAACATACTGACGGGTTTCAAAGCCAAAGGCTGAAGCCCAACCCCAGACATTATTTAAAACAAAGCCACAAAATCTCCAAGCCTCAAACTGGCATGTTTCACCAGAAAGGTGATGATTTAAACCCACTAAATTTCACACAGAGTAAATGAACTGCTGAAACTTGGTCTTTAACCAATGCTTGGAGCAGACATCAAATTGCAGGGTCTGAGATGAGAAAGGTTCATCCAGAGGACACTGCAACAGGTCTGAGCCCAAATAGGTATAAACAACTAAAGTGAGCTGTACAGCTGCCTCATTATTATACTCAGATGGCCAGAAACATATTTTATGTCTTGATGATGCTGTGTACAAGAGGTGGGAAAACCAGGTCTCTGTTATGCAGAGATTTTAAAATATGAGCACATCTTTTAAAAAGTTTGAAGGGGAAAAAAAATCTAAAGAAAAAAATCAAATTAAGATCCCGCTGATACTGAGTTTATGTTAATTTGTATGTTTTACTTGAGTCAGAATCAGCAAGATTTATTTTTGTAACAGTTGGAGCCTTTCAGGCATTTTATCTCTCGTGCTGGGTGATATCACACCAGAGCCACGTGCAGCGAGCTCAGGCACCTGAAGGGCTGGAGAGGACTCCTGCAGTGCCAGGGGTGGGAGTGCTGTGCTCTGGGAATCAAATGTTGCACCCCAGCAGCAGCACCATGGAGCCAGGGAGCACAGAGACACCTCTATCCACCTTTTGCACTCATGCAAAGTATTTAAAGAAACCCAGCAAGGCTCCCAGGGAAAAGCAGGTTCTAACCACATATCCTGGGGCTCCAGGCTGTGTCCTAAATGTTCCAACAGCTCTGTTACCTCAGGAATCTCTTCTGCCAGTGGGGAATTCCCATCCCTTCACACAGAGGACCTGGAAACAACCACAGGCAGTCCAAGCCCCTCTGCTGACAAAGCCGGTCCCTGAAGGTCTTTGCCTCAGACCTCAGGAAAGCCACAATGGATAACGTCATTTAAATACATGTAGATAATAGAAACTGAAAAGCAGATTAAACAACAGTATTTCTAGATTGAATTTAAGATTTCAAACAAGCGTTAAAATATTTGTTTTACTAATGATCCAGATATATAAACTGCACATTGGATAAGTCATAATATGTCCTTGATTTAAAACGTAGTTCTTGAAAAATTTAGTCAATGCTGGCAGTTAATATCCACTAATGGCTCATTTTAAATAGATTTCTCCTCTTTTTTTTTTTTTTAATAGACTTAAATTATGGGAGAAACCATGTTTAATAAAACAAAGTGGTTGTGGGATTTCACAATTTTTTGAAAATGTGTTTTGTAGCAGTCACTGACAGATCTTCCTTTGCCGTAGGAAAGGTTATCACAGATTTGTGAAACAATCTTTGCTCCCAACATAAATTTCCATATAACTGCATAAAATGTGACTGTACCAGGGAATTCATCTGCAAAGAGGACAATCAAGACTCCCCTTCCTTGGAAAGGAGCTGTTTTAGAAGTTTTTTACTGCTCATCTTGATGACACATAACAAGGCCCACACTCGCTACAATATACTCAGATCCCAAAACCTAGTTTTCAATAAATCCAAGACCAAAACACACATACCCCTGACATTAAATTGTGATTCATAGTCAGTGTTAGATTTCATTAGATTATCTCTAAATTACATTATGATTCTAGATTTATTTGGGGTCAACTTTCACAAATTATGATTAAGCCAGCAAAATCTAGTTCACTCCGATTGGTTTTACTACTATACATGGGTAATTTCTTAATATACATCTTTTAGGTTTTATTTCTCTTAATATTATTGCTTGTCTCTGTATTAAGCTTCTTCTGCCTTCTTGCTGTTGAGTCAATAGGAGTCTCAAGATTTTTTTCCATTGAAAAAACATGGCACATAAAAGTAGTTTAATCAGGTCCTAGTTATTTTCAGGAAATATTCAGAAAGAGTGATTAGAGGCTTAGTGTGGTTTGCCAGATTACCTAGGTATTTTTATGTTTAAATCATGTTGGTGCATTTTCCTACATTAACAGCCTAATACAAATTAATGAGGCACTCTAAATACCACTCAATGCAATGCTCTTCTTTTGCTTAATTGCATATAATCTTAGTTTAGTTCAGTATAATACTAGCTGCAAACAATTAAATACAATGGTAATGCAGTTCATCAAACTTAAGCAAGATCCATGCCAAGTATTCAGACCTCTTTCCCCTGAGGTTAGAAGTTTAAGATCAGAATAATACTGAATCATATCCCTGCTTGTAGCCCCATTATCTTTTCCTTCCTCAGTTCTTAGACAAAAATTGATGAAGAAGCCTAACCTCTAGATTTTTATCAGGCAGTAAGAACAGATCCATCACTCGGTATAAATCCACATTGTTTCCCCCAAGTCAATGCAGTTGTATTAATTTACTCGAGTCAAGGTCTGGGCCACTGCTTTTATCTATTCAAAGCTACAAGTACCAGATAACAATCACTTGGGGATTTTTTTTCTGTTCCAAAACAGAATCAGCACATCAAATGCCTGTTTGATCTTGAATAGATTTTACATGTTTTATTGGCATAATAATTTGATACTATTGAAAACACTGGTTGTATGTAAGCTTTCATTTTTTTCCCCCTCTAATTCACCTGTGCTACAGAAGTGCATAATATGTAGTTGTAGACCTATAAATAATTAAAATCTATGAGGGTTGGGAAAATTGTCTCAGCTGATCATTAGCCATATTTCACCTGTCTAGACACATTTGCATAGCATTTATCCCCCTCTTTAAAAGGGGCCATAGATTATACAAATCACAGGTGCCAAATGAGGATGGAGTAGAAGCTCCTTTCTCAAATCAGAGAGAACAAGAGCCACCAACCTCAAATCATTTAAGTGCTTTCACAAACTTCTCACAACCTCTCGTCTCATGCCATCCAGAACACATCTCATTTCCACTTGACACAGGCCCCCATCTTTCTCATCTACCAACAGCATTGATTTCCACAACCATCTCTGGTGATTAGGATGAGGAGGTTTGAAGGAAGGCTTTAGGAAGGCAGTGGTTAGCAAACACCAGGAGACTGTCAAAACATGTCCACCACCCTTTGCTTTCCAAGGATCCTTCTACACAGAAGCCATTTTATACAAGCAGATTTCATGATGTGAAAACAGTGCCTTTGGCAGTGAGCGCAAGACCAGCCTGAAAATGAATATACAAAGTACACAAAAAAAAAAATTTCCTCTCTCAATGAGAATAACTCACTTTACAGGTTATTTAAGAAATTTAAAAATCTGCTTACAGGTTATCTTCGACAACAGCTCAGGGTCTTAATGATCAAGCAAATTATTCCTGATATCATCTTCCTCCAGTGCAGAACTCCTTCCCATCACAGCTACAAAAAGAGCTTGCACATCAGCTTACTTGGTTTACACCCTCTCTGCAGCAGAGAGCTCATGCAAATGAAGCCAGCACCATCCTCCCACATCCCGCTCCCTGGCAGCACTTTTGGTGCTCACTGACACCTGTGGTGGATTTGGAGCTCAAGGAGGGCATTAACCTCTCCTGTGCTGGTGATTTACCCTCAGACTATAACATCTCACCACAGCCTTAAACACGCACAACTACCCCACTGAAAGCAGCCTGTTCCTCATTAGCAATTTCACAGAGTCCGAAAATAATGATGTGACAACAAACTCAACGAAATTTGCTCTAGGGCACAACAAGAAATAGACAAGATTTCCATATTTTTGGAGGACAATTTACTGTACTTGAAAGAGATAAATTCTTTCTGTTTACATTAACCGCCTCACTATTTGGTCCAATTATTCTGACTACTTCAGCAATCATGTTATGCTTGTTCAAGAAGAAAGAAATAACAACAGCTTATCTTGTTGAGAGCAAAGAACAAACAGTAAAAAATCAGTGGATGCACTTAGGCACTACAGTTGTTGCTATTGTGCTAAAGAGATGATTCATGTTCTCATAGCAACTAGGGTGAAAGAAAAACGTTCTTCTGAAAAGGATTCTGTTGTAGTGGTTAAAGAACTCTTGAATAATCAAGCCAAATGGAGAGGGGAAAAAACACTTCCCTACAAAATGATGTGCACTGAACTCAAGGACATGTTGATCTTTATATTATATCGATTGCCATACGTCTCTCAGTTAATAATCTGCCACTGTGGTGTGGTGCAGTATGGAGTGAAGACAAAAAAGGACAGGATCAGATCTCAGAAAGCACTTTAAATAAGGTGAACCTTCCAGCCAACAGCTGCAGTAACCAAATGTTTATTGAGGCTTGCTACAGCAGGAATCTGTATCGGATATTCAAACCCCAATGCTCCTCAGTCAAAGCCATTCATACAAACGATCAGTACCTGCTCCTTACAAACTGCCCCATACATTTTGCATTCTCACGGCTAACTGGCCACAAACAGCAAGCACCAAATCTTTTCTGGCATTGCTGTCACGCCACGCTCATGTGTCACTTCGCTCTCGCTGGATGCACATCACAGTCACAGCACATCGCAGGGAGCTGGCAGCAGTGACAGAGAAGTTGGAGTGGACCGTGGTCACGTTAAGCTGACTTCATGGTTTCAGTGCACTGTGATCTTGTCCTCACCCATTGAGGTTTACATTGTTATCACAGTCAAAACAGATCACAGTTTGCTAGCACATCACTGTCACGTTTTATTCATGCTGAATCTGCTCTATTTTTCCCCCCATCCATTCATGGCACAATGGCTTTCATAAAGCACTTGGGAAGTGGCTGCAGGCATGGAGGGCAGGCTTGTCCTTGACCTGTGTTTTAACGCTCTCCTTTGTGGCAAGCTTTAGTTTCAAATAATGGCCAGGTTGTGGAATTAGGAATCAATATTCAGAAGCAGTGGCAAGAGAGAGGGGTTTAATTTCCTGATACATGTCAGCATGACAGTGAGTTAGACCTAGACCAGGTAGCATCAGTTACCAGCACTACCTTCGGGGGCTGCTCCGAGGATGAACTTCCTGAGAAAGGATAAATGCATTTGCAATCAGCTGCATTTCCCTGGCTTTACTCTCTCTTCCTCTCTCACTGTCTTCCTCTCCCTCATCATCCTCGTGTTCTTCATTCACTCACTGTCCCTTCTCCAATTAAAGGAGTTTTCCCCAGTCCCCTCTGCCAGAGCAGGAATCCTTGCTGCTGGCAGGACCAGCTCAGCCTTGCTGGCCAGAGCCTCTTTGGATGACAGAGAGCCACAGTAGCCAGAGGTAAATGTATTAAGTCTCTTGAACTGAGAGCTGGGCAAAGAATTACTGTAAAAATTCAGAGAATCCCACCCAAATGTAGGGATCCCAAAAATATGCCTTTTAATCTTACCAAGGTATGTTCCATGTTCTCCCTGCGAGGGAGTATTCAGCTGGTGGTCAACAGCTGGCTGCAAGATGGGCTGCAGCCTTTAATGTCTATTTCCTCTGGAAATTTGTGTTGCAATTCTGCAGCCACAGAGAGTTCTGTAAGTGACCTTTAATTAATAGTTTCATCCATGTAACACTGAGAGTGTCTGCCCTGTTAATAATTACTATTTTGAAACTAAAGCTATATTGGTAAATTCTCTTAACACTTTTTGCAGCAAGTTTTGACAGTTTTATAGAGGGGAAGGGGGTGGTAGCAAGATATCTATCAAGATATCATTACACTGTTTCCTTAAGCTTACCCAAAGCTTTTTAGGAACTTTTGGAATGCCCTATAGTTTCACCATCCTCTCTCTGCATCAGCTGGGATTTTGGCAGAGAAGCAGTGCTGGTATCAAAGAGCACTGGGGGACGCTGGATTGACTCACACACCATTCCCACCGGAACAAAGCTGCTGCGGCTGCTGCAGGGTCCTGCTGGCAAAGCACAACTGCAAGCTCAGCACTGAGCCCTGGAGCTCGTGGTGTATGTGCTACAGAGATCTCCCCTGGATGTGATCCCTGGCCTGGCTGTTCACTGAGCATTTCTGGGACAATGATTCGAGCACGTGCCTCCTTCACAGTTTTCAAGGTACCCAGAGATAAATCTAAACAGACACGCAAATTAAAGCACTGCCTTGTTAAGCAAATAGGTTGGAACTTCATTGAGGCTGTTACATTTTTTAAATATATGCAAGATATGTAAATATCTAATTAAGAAATAGTCCTCTGCTCCATTTAAGTGTCAAGTTGCAACAACAAAAATAAATTTCTTTGGACTAGGTATTCACACCCTGAGATTCTGGCCCATAACAAGAATAACCTTTGCTCTACATTTAGCAGCTTAGTCCCTCTTTTAGTTTCTTTGTGCTACTTAACCACTCCACCAGTAAACTTCACTCTAAAATTGCACTGAGGGTGTATTTGTTGCTGTGTGACCTGAGCAGAGGTGGGAGCATTCCTGACATGAACTTTTCTCCACTCCTGCAAGGTCTGGGAGCTCATAACCATTTGAAGTTCTCAAAGCACTTTTCCCCATACACAAGCATTTCAGAAATAGGCCAAAATGTCTTCTAGCTAATTTTGGTTTCCAGAAAAGTTAAGCTGCATGCATATGGCTCTATTATGATTAAATGATGCAGATCTAAGTACTCTGAGTTTACAAAAAGAAAATGGTTATGAAGTGACTGTTTTCACTAGCTCTCTTTGTGTGCTTAGAACATAATTAACTGGAGGACAGGCTTGCCCTGGCACAAGTCAAAAACTATTTAAACAGAGATCTTTCAAATTAAATGTTTGAGAGCCCGCTTGTGGGTTTTACGGATTTCAGGAGGGCAGATTCACATGGCAGAGTATGGGAACAACACAAGAAATGCCCATTTCTCGCACTGCCTCTCTTGCTTGCCCACTCCCGAAGAATTACAGCAGATGATTCACGAGGCTGAGGGTGCTCTGCAATGCAATTTATGGTGTCAGTGTCACTTCTTGACTCAGTGAAGAGAGACTAAAACACTATGGTTGGGTCCACAGGAAAACCATCATCTCCAGTAAAGTAAGCTGGGTGGCCGGGCTCTCCCAGCCTGGTTGCTCCTCTCAGGGTCAGATGGGTGACCCATATGGGTCACTGCTGTACCGCCAGCTCACCTCAGCTCCAGGGGGGTTGCAGCTCCAAATCACCATGATGTGGTGAATGCCAACTCCACAAACACCTGCCTGTGACAGCTCACCTTGATTGAAAGGTTCCTTACCCTGCAAAATTTACTATGGAAAACTAAAGGCATTTGGTTGCGGTATGACATCGAGCCCAGCATGGAAAGAAGCTCCATATTTTTATCACAGCAAGATGATGGAATTAAGTCTCCTGGATCTAAATGTTCCACTGCCAACAGTGCAGTACTTATTAAAACAGCAGCAATTCCCTTGCATTATTGTACTTTATTTCAAACCAGGGTTTTGTCAGTGTTAGCATCAGAATATTACAGTGCCTGCCACCCAGGCCAAGCTAAGCCAAGGGACACAATCTTCCTGGAGACTCCAGTGTTCAAGGGATTTCTCAAATCTGGTTTAATTTACTGAGAAGCAGCATAAAATATCCTGGATGGCTTCTAGGGGCAGCAAATGTCTTGAAAGCAGTGGCCCTTTTTGGTTAGAAGATGAATTCTCAAATACTCATTTTGGACACAAGTCAGATCTGCTACCACAGTGGCACCACTAGAAAGGTAAATGATGAAGCTTGATAGCAAACATGCCCTGTACCTTTTTTCATATTACTTTATTTCATTCTTTCTCTGAGCATGCTAAGTTATTAACATTGTGGTAGGGATATGATCCAAGTCAGGGTGAATAAGGGTAACTGCTGCTGAAACAAGTGGTTCCCAGGCCTCCAACATGTTCACACCACTACCTTTGTGCACAGTAAAAAGAAAAAAAAAAAAAAAATTAAAAATTCCACAGTTAGAGGTCAGACACCCTAGTCTCCTGATATATCACACTACCCAGCCACATGAACACTAGCGTCTGATCCAAGGGAAGCAGAAATGTGTTTCTGGGGATAGGAATGGGTTTTTTTTTCTCCTCAAAAGTTGTGTTGTAAAAAAAACTGAGCTTTGGCTTCTACACAACAGACCTTCCTGGTAAATCCTGCTGGAAAAAGGCCTAAATTAGCTTTACTAAGACTAATTTCTCAGAGAATTCACCTCTGTCCGTCTTTCCTCCAGAACAACCTTGAAATCACTGCTGAAATGCCTTTGGCAGAAAGGAGTCACATTTCTGCTTGGCTGCCCCAAATCAGATCTTGAGTGGCATGGATTACATGGAGGCCAGTCAGGAAACGCAGGGATCTTCTGCTTTAGCCAGATATATCCAGACCTGGAGGTCTGCTACAGCTGTGTCGGCAATTCAGCGAGTGGCAGTGCCAGAAATTAAATACAATATCGCTTTTTTTGGCTGCCAAAGTAGCTCTAAGGAACCATTTACACTGAGTACTGCAGAGTCCAAAATGTGGGAGGTATTGCCCAGAATGCAAGTGAAAATGTGACTTTAGAACTCCACATTGGCAACCAGCCTTCCCAAAAAAAAAGAAGCAAACAAAAAAAGGCCAAGGCCATTCCCAGGATGAAGCAAGGAGTGTTGACTCCCCACCAGTGTTAGCAAAACCTGAAAGAAAACAAATCACCATACCATGATCCAGGAACAGTATGGCCATAATGAGAGGTTCTGTCCTTCTCAGAGCTTTGGGCTGACAGAAGCTTACGTGAAGGAGGCTTTTGGAAAGCCACCCACCTCTTGTAAATGGGGTACCACTTATACATTATTTGCTGTACATATACTTTGGGTTGAAGCTACAGTGAGCCAGGTCTTTGTTTTATCACAAGTTCCTCTTAGGCCAGCACAAAACCACCAGGAGCAAATGAACAATTCCCACAAACTGTGATTTAGCTTTCAGTCAGTCCCTTTAGGTATCCATCTTTTTTTCTGCTCATTTTCTCTTTCCCATGGTTTTCACTTGGATCCCTTCAGTCTTTAAAAATGGTTTGCATAGTGTAAGATATATTTCTTACAAAAGTAGGCTGCTCCTTTCTCCAAGCACTGCTCTTTGGACATTAGATTTGTACTATTTCTCGTAGCTATTTCTATTCCCCTGCAAGTTACTCCTTACCAGGAGTGCTATTCCACCATGCTCTCAAGTCCAGTAGGATTATCTGGTGGGTACAATACTATTTACCATGGCATCCCAATCTACTTTTATGAAGTAAAAAGTGTCCAGAAGCCTCATGCAGGGAAATGCATCACTACATTTTCTATTGCTGAGAAAACAGCACCGCCTTGTTCTTCCACACGTTCAAAAAAAGTAAGAGGGAAGAACATCAAATCAATTTTCCCTTCTGCTTCTTACAGGATAAAGCAGCTTCTACCAGATATACTTGCAGAACCGGAGGAGCATTTCTCAGCAAAAAAAACCTATCTGACACATTTACTGGTGGGCATCCTGAACAGAGTTACCTTGATAAAACTGCTTTTTGGTATTCCTATTTGCTAAACATGCAGGAAGTTCCTTCTGTTCACCTTTGTGTCCCATTCATAAGTGAACTGCTTAAACAAATCTCCATTCCAAGCTGTCTCCCTGACTAATAAGTTCTTTTATTGACAGCTTGCCAGCAACAGCCCTAAAGTCAGCCTGAGAAGATAAATACAGCCTCTTGAGCTTGCTTCAGTGCGTTAGAGGACACTTTCAGTAATGTCGACAAATCTTTAATGGTGTGAACTCGGAGCTCGAGTACTACTGAGCACTCCAGCGATCAACACCCACAGAACATTCAGAGAGTTTCATTCCAAAAGTATTTTAGGAACCCTTGAAATCAGAGGCTTTCTCTCTGCTCTGCAAGAGCTCATTTTGGGAAACAATTTAGGCCATTTTTAGTTACAGAAATGTTGAGATAACCCCACTCATGGTGTCATTCTCCTGTTGCCTTTGTTTCCACAATGTCACACTTTCAGGCCGCCTCTGCCTTTGCTGTCCAGAGGGGCTTGTCTTTCCAAAACAGCTCTGAACCACCATTAACATACAGCAAAAGCAACATTTCCTCTTCCAGCTCCATCCTGAGCAGCTCAAGAGATGGAACATGTCTCACCAGCCTCGCTGCCTGCTGGGTGTTGTTATCCTTTGACTAAGCCTAGAGAAGGTGGAGGCTGCTCCAGCTCGTGGGGTGAAACGTGATCCCACACAGCTCAGGGAGCGCTCGGGCAGCTTTCCTTTGACCTCTCCATGCTTGTGAACACAGCTCATAAAAACCCCTGGGTCACAGCAAGGAGTCCTGAATTTCTTTACCTCATACTTTTCCATCATGAAGAGCAATAAACTGTTTTGGAAAATTAGTGTCTTGTGTCCCATTCTTGCTTTAAAGTGTCTGTCACGTCCTTTTCCACTGGCTTTGAGAGCATGTGCTGCAGCACAGAGCCAGCACAGAGCCTCTGCTCACTCCCTGTCCCAGCTCACACAAACTTCGGATTTTAGGGCTTGTCTACAGACAAAAGTTTTGCTGGTTTAACAGTTTTTAAATTATCTAAAGCAGTGCAAAAGCCTGCATGGAGGAAAGGCTACTGGTTTGCGACCATCCTATACACAAATTAGACAATTACGGGTTGATGCAGCTATTATGGTAACTTCCTGATTTAAACTAATTTGATGTAAGCTGGTTATAAACCAATTTAAGTGTGTCCAATCAGAGACATACACTGGTTCAGCTAAATGGATTTTGCAGCTGAACTGATGCTACTATTGTGCATGGACAAGCCCCCAGGCTTGCACAGCCTGTTTCTCCATTGCTTCTGTCTGCTTTCATTTACACCAGGACTGTAAACGTTCCCAGCTCCTGGCAGCACAGCTGAATGCCCACGCAGAACAAGTGGAATGTTAGTACAAACCCAGAATTTTTTCATTTCCCTGTTCCCAAAGAAGAAAATCATTAGTATTTCATCACGCAGTGTATAACTCTCACTGACGAGCTTCCTGCTGACAGCAGGAGGCACAAGAGCTGTCACAGGAATGAAAACACAGTCTCATATTCCAATGGCAAAGGGTTCTCACTGCAGCCACAAAGCCTGGCATACATCTGGACTAATTCTAAGGAAGTGGAGGTGTTACCCTCAGGTGAAGCCCGTGAAAATGAGCAGAATTAGGTGCAGGATCTTCAGGGGTGCAGAGCGACTCCCTGGCCCTGTGGCAGCACAGAGGTGCTGTGGGGAAAGGGACAGCAGAAAGGCTGGTGCACAAAGGTACCTTGCAGTGACTTTCACTTGCTCTCCATCTCCCACTGAGAGTTTTGTCCTTGTGCTGTGAGCACAGGGTGTCCCTGTGTGGTGCTGCTCTGATCCCAGCCCGTCACTCAAGCCTCAGTCAGCCTGGCCTGGAGTCCCACTGGAGCACGATGCTCCTCCTGGCCCGTCAGGCTCTTCCTGGTCTTATTTTTCATGATGGTGGCATCTCCCTAGGCCTTATTTCCTCCTGACCCATGCAACATGGTTCGTCATTAATCACCTCCTCCTCTAAAAACCTGCTTCTGTTAATAAGAACAGATTTATTTTGGGAGTAAAGACCCAGAGGACAAGACCTTGCCTTTCCTGTCCATTGAGTTCCCAATGATCCAGTCCAATACATGAAATTCAAACAAGTTTGAAGTGACCACAAGAGCTTGTCCTTACAAATATTTCACTCCCTGTAAAAATGTGGGGAAACCCGAGTGTTTTTATGGTAATTGAACGGTGCTCTGAATTGCATTTTTAGTTTTTCCATAAATAAAACCCAAAGCCATTTTCATCAGAACATTTTAAGAATTTCCTCATCAAAGTTTTGCATGGTTGAAAAGGCATTTTTCATCCAAAACCAAACATTTTGCAAAAATATGTCAACCAGCTTAAACAGTAATGCAATGTTAGAGTGCTCAGATATAGGTCCAACATAATGATATATTAGAATGTTGAGCTATCACTGGTCTGTGATACTACAATCTCTTAAGAGCTTGTAGCATTTTAATAAGAAGTGAGGCCCAATTCAAAGCAAAGAGAAAACCCTTAAGCTCAGAGTAGACATATATAAACTGACACGCTGACTATATTATCTAAACTGCTGGCTTATAGCTGTGTTATGCACTCAATCTAAGAAAAAAAAAAAACATAAAAACCATGTAAGATAAGGTACTAGTGAGGGGTGGAGTTGTGTTTTTTTTCATGAGATACATTCTTTGATTCCCCTGCATAAAATGCTGCAGTCAGCAGTAGCTTAATTCTAAGTTATAATTAGGGTTATGCATTAAACCAGGACTCTTGAGCATGTCTAACCTAAAGAAGTTCAATGCATAAATGAAAAACAGACCTGTGGCTGGCTGACTTGGCATCAACCAGGATACCAATATATAGTAACAGAATAAATTTAAAATGAAAATTAAATGTGGTCATTACAGCTTAAATTGATGTTATATTTGCCAAATGTTTATGAAAGGAAAATTTAAAGATAAGCATGATTTTGGAGGAGGCAGTGTGGCACGATACACAGCAGCTTGTTGTGACTTGGGGTGGATTTTAAAATAATTTACCACCAAGTCTTCAGAATCTTTTTTCTTTCTTTTTTCTTTCTTTTTTTTTTTTTTCTTTTAAGATTATTTCCCCCCAAACTGCACGTGGCACTTAAAAATGCACAACTGCATGGTACATTTTAGCTATGGAAGCCTATTTTTAACTCAGAAATTTTGTTGCTTAACAGTACTGGTTATTAACACCAGCAAGCTGGAGAGAGAAACAAAATTCTGATCTGTAGAGACATAAAAGTCTTAGAAAATGAAGTAAATATACTTTGATTGGTAGGATATTACTCTCTATTTATTATATTTTATATTTCTGGCATACAAGGGGTACAGCTTAATGTTTTTAAGGACAGTTTCCTTCAAAAACTTAACACTGAACTGTGGAAAAGAACTTTCCCCATTTTCTGCGCTTCAGCTAATATTTCACTTGCTGTGAAACACATTATTTTTGGATGCTTCTAAGCCCTTTTAAGGGTATTTAGCACCAGTTTGCATATCACAAGTGTGCAGCCTAATCTCATGCAAATCAAGTATTAAACGTGTAATTGCCACGCTCATAAAACCAGAATCACAGAAGGGGCAAAACTGGATGGCAGCAGCGGCTGAGCAGAACCTGCATGTGAGCCAGGACTTGGGATGTACCTCAACACACCCACTACTCTCTGGATACTGGGGGAAATGGCCACAGCCTCGATTTTCTCTGCTGTCAGCAAAGGAGCAGGCTGCAAATGGAGCATTCCAGAGAGAAGTGCAGCTCTGAGAGCAGGAGTGAGCAGGAATTCCCTCACTGACCTCGCTGCAACTCCCGCCACGGTGAGCACCAAGTGTTTAAAGCTGTGGAAAGAAGTGTGAGCTCTATGAGCTTGTGTGCAAATTAGGTACAAACCAACAAGGGAAGCGCTTGTTTAGAAAAGGTGGAGGCTTCTGTTTTGTTTGTTTATTTTCTTATATGATTATATTTGCTCAGTGAAGAAGCAAGGTGCCGAGCTCTCCAGCAGTAGCTCAGCCGTTTGGACGTGGCTCATTCAAATGTATAACCTCGTGTTTAAGTATGTGCTTAATTTTAAGCAAAAGAAGTCCCTTTGAAGTCATACCATAACAGGACATGCACCTAGTGTTAAAACATGTATTTAAGTGCTTTACTGGATTGGGGCCAGAACGCCTTGTTTGCAGAATCCAGCCTTCAATGTGTAGGTTCAGGTCTTAATTTACAGAACTGATCTTAAGGAATAGGATTGTGCAAAACTGAAAAAAAACTTGCTTTGCTATCAGATGAATTGCCTTTCTGAGTCCCTTGGGTCTCAGACAGCCCCTGTGGACATGCCTTTACACACAACTGCTGCAACCACATGGAAAAGTTGGCCAAACTTCAAAGAAAAGAAACTTCATTTAATGTGTGTGTCTATATGTGTGTATATAAATATAAATATATATATATATATACACGTGTGTGCCATGCCTCTGTGTGTGTGTATGTGTATCAGCCTAAGACACAATGAATTGGAGTTAAACAATTGTTTTTGTAAGGCGTATTGATTACATCAGTGATGTTTCCTAAATAATTAAAGGTTTGCTTTGATCTCTGATTGTAGGCTTGGCTTTATGACAGCTAATGTGAGTACCTTTAACAGCTTCCATCCTACACTTACCTGTTATATAGCCTCACACGGGGTCATTGCCGTTCATCTGACAAGAAAACGAGTGAATTCAGGAAGCAAAACTATCACGAAACTATTCCACCGGGGAGAGGGCCGGGATCCGGTTTCCTGCCACTTTACGTCTCCGAGCTGAATCACCGTGAAGTCAAAGCATCACCGGCGCTGACGCCGGGGAAGTTACCTGAGCAGGCAGGTGGGAATGAGGGAGTGCCAGAGCTGCCGCAGCCCTCGCTGCTGCTGCTGGAGTGTCAAAGTGCTCCCGGCACAGCTGCAGGGACCAGCTCACCCCTCTGCAGCGAAACCCATACCCCAGCCGAGGAACGCAAACCGGGATTCTTATGTAAAATAACTCCTTTCCTTAACACTGTCCCCTTTCCAGCTACAATTTCTTTTTAAGGAGACAGAAGAGGTTTTTCATCCACCCAACTGACTGCAGGCAGCCCAACAAATAAGCAGATGAGCCCAGAGGCCCTCAGCTCATGTAAATCAGCATCGTTTCATCAAGCTTGGCGCTTACACCATCATCCACTCACTCAGGATCTAAAACCCAAACCTGTAAATGAAAATGATGCTAATTACAGTTCACCACCGAGCAACACTACCTTAATTTTAAGGAAATGCAGGAAATGGGCTTGCTCCGTGACAGCCGATATCATATTGCCATACAACTAACTTAAAGTTGTATAAGTTAGATTATAACTTTTGAAGAAGCAATTATGATTTTATTGCACCCACTCTGCTGATGATTAATGCAGAGAGCCTAGGGGAAAATGCATCCTATCATTTGCTAACATGCACTATAATTATGCATACCTCTCCAGGTACTGTAATTTAGGACTTAAAGAGCAACATTCTGAACGAGGACTGCTGCACTTGTAAAACATTACAGATGTGTTATCATATAAATGAGGTAGCTTTGACATGATAGTGTTCTAATAAATCCTCAGCTAAGATTTGGAGACAAGATATGTCAAAAGCAAAATCCAAACTCTCTCTTAATCTTCTACATAAACTGTTTATTTTTTCTGAGTCCTACAATAATACATGTGTCAAGAAGGCTTTGATGGTTTCTAGATTAAAGTACGGTTGGGTTGGATTTTTTTCCCCTTTACAGGTCATCTGGAGAATGCTCATTTTAGTTAAATTAACTCAGCTATTTGCAGGTTTCAAATGTGAAGCAAAATAAAACAGTTTTCAACAAATTGGGAACTCGTGAGATGAACTTCATAAATAACAAACTTATTTCACTCCATTTCAGTGAAAGTTTTTAAATAGCTAATGCTGAATGATCTTCTGTCAGCTCAAGAGTTTCATTTCAAACCATTTGCAATAAATCCAGATTAAAAAAAAAAAACAACCCCACTTTGTATTCAGTGAGATGAATTTATGACTCCCCTCAAACTTGTGTTCATTCTGTTTATTTTTTATTTATATCACAATACTGACCTGAGGTCTCAATCAAGACTAAGATCCCATTCTGCTTCACAAGATACTGGAGAAGGAGTTTCCATCTCCCTGTAGAGCTTTATTTACAATCAAAAAAGAGAAGTTTCGGACAGAAAATAGCAGAAAAGCAGTAATATGTCATGCCAAATCACAGGCAAAAAGCTGTGAATAAACCTGAATTTTTCAGT
Source organism: Bombycilla garrulus (assembly GCA_013400315.1). Classification (NCBI taxonomy): domain Eukaryota; kingdom Metazoa; phylum Chordata; class Aves; order Passeriformes; family Bombycillidae; genus Bombycilla; species Bombycilla garrulus. The sequence continues at coordinate 1,202,911 of VXBU01012053.1, forward strand.
GCAACCTGAATCCAATCATTAACATTCTTGATGCCGCCTAGTTATATGTGCCTTGTTGATAGCAAAACCTTTGCTTTGCTTTTCTTTTTAAAAATCCACTGTACAGACCAGATCACACACATGGACACACAAACTGTTCTGGGCTGCTCCTGGAATAAAATAGCAAGATTCTTCCCAGTTTTTGTAGGGAATTTCTAAAAGCTGTCTTGGTAAGTATTAGGGAAGGAAGAAAAAAAAACAAAAATACAAACCAAATAAACAGGAAAGGCAGGATTTAACATAATAAAGCGCGAACAACAGTTGGATGTTATACCAGCATCTGCTCTAATTATGCTCTGTGAGTGGTTCAACTGCATTTTGTGGTTGACTGTGCTGAAAGCCTCCCATAAGTTGAGCTGGTAGAATTCTAGATTTATTGCTATTCAAAATCAACCGCTAAAATCAACATATATGTGTAGCTATTCATTCCAACTTGCATTGTCAGCCATAATTTTTCATCAATTTCATATTTTTTGCCAAAACAACAACATAAATTTAAAAGCTTTTTAACAATGTGACCACAGGAAAAAATTCCAAGAGAGCTATTTTATCTGATATACTACAAACACCCTGGTTCCCAAAAGCAGATTATTTTCAGGTCTATTACACTGAAGTTACTTTTTAAACTTTGAAAGAAGAACTCATATTTTTGGCCCATGAGTATTACCCAGCTTCTTGTGTCAAGTTCTGATTTTTCAGCAAGCAAATAAAAATTCATCCTATTCTCCTGCTTGGCTGAAAAAAAGCTCAAATGGGTAAGTTTTATTTTTTTTTTTCAGTTTTCTGAAAATATTTTATTAATTCTTTGCTCTTTGTCTAATTTTGCATAATGTGAAAAATCACAAGACTCTTTCTGTTAGCATCACAGTTCTTACAATTGCTCTGATTCCTTGGTAATACCAGAGATGCTTGTAAAAATAATTTGGCTTGTCTCCTGTCTTCAACTTTTTAAAGAAAATTGAGTATATTCAATTTCACTCCATATTCACATATATTTCAGACACAAATGGTTCTCACAATACCTGGTAGCATGCTTTGAAAATTATTGCTACTCATTTTTCCAGAAATGCAGGAATATCTGCTTTACAATCTCTTCCTTCTCAGGGAGAAACTGTTTTCTTACACTCATATTAAAAATATATATTAACATTTTGTAGGACTCTTTTAAATATCCCATCTTGCAGAAATTGATACCCTATTTTACATTTATAAAATAAACATGTCCTACTAAAACACTTCTCAGGAGATTTTGGTAATCCTGATAATTTCAACACTTCTCTCCAATGTTCTAAAGAATGTAACAGATTCCTTCCAACTTGATGTCACTTGGAACATACAAGTCCTCGGTTTCCTTTAATAAAGAAGGATTTGTGAATGCCTTATTAGCAATAATGAACAAAAATCAAAGAGAAGGTGATTTTACCCTGCATAAAGTGATAAAAGAGAAACAAATTATATTATTGCTCAGGTCACAATCTCTAAGGTTAGTGCAAAGCCAGCTGACATTGACTGAAACAGGAACATCAACAGGCAAGGGCACATCTGAACTGGATCCTCAGCAGCCAAGAACAAACCATCAGTCCATCAAGTGAAACATAAATCCTCAGCACAGCTCAACCCTTTCAGAACAACATTGACCAAAAATGCCTGAACTGAGATTCGTTGTAACAGGAGCTGGCCTTAGATACCCTCTGCACCTACTGCAGGAAGCCCCTCCAATTGCAGACCATCATCAACAGAGAAAAACTAGATCGCCAAATACTTTGTAAGCTAGCTCTTTTTTGATTATTGCTCAGAACAAACACGCAAATTACAGAATTTCAAATAGAAGTGAATGTTCTCATAGTGCAGAGCACGCACTAAAATATGTGCATGCGCCATCACAAGATTTGCTTCTTTACAAATATGGCTGAACTTGTTTCCTTAATGGTTCGTGTTTGTTCTTTTCCCTCTTCACATTTAGTTGATGTAAATTGTAGGTTTCGTGTGCTCTGAAATGATGTTCACTTCATCAGCACTATTTTATCTGTATATAAAGATCCAGCATCCTCACCCCTAACACTCTTCTTCACATTTTTTACCTCAGATTCTTTATACTTTGTGAGATACTCTTGCAGCAACTTCCTCCTCTGACTCATCCCCATGAACCAGCGCAGCAATTTTGTGTGCCACTCAAGCAGGTTCTGCACATGTCTGCTGTTGCATCACTCCCTGCTGGATGATTTAACAGCACAGCACTGCAAGGTAGCCAAGATCATCACAACAAGGTTTTGAAAGAAAAGGACAAGTATGCAAACTTGCTTGTGTGAGTGAAGTTTTATCTTTTACCTTTCAAACGAAAGAAATTTATCCACCAATGTTCATGAATTTTAATGGAGCTCTGTTCTAGCTACACTGAATAAAGGAAATACTGTCCTTGCTTTGCGAGTTAAAGAATAAACTAATTCTTGTGTGCTATGGTGGTTCCCAGAGATGCCAACCCTCTGGATAGACTTAAACTGGCCTGAACGACCTCCTGAGGATCAGTGAAGTGCAAAGTTGACCTGGCCACAATTCTGTTGAGTGCTTTTAGGCTATAATGCAGTAGAAGGCTCTAAATCCTCTCAGTGCATGGGTCATATCCTCAAGACTGCTCTGATGATTGATACAGACATCTGTCAGCATCTACTCCTGAATGCCTGACAGGAAAAGTCAATACTCACAATCATGAAATCACACAGAAGTGACAAAGAGAGCAAAACATATTTCTTTAGCAAGGTGAGATTTCACACCTCTGCCAATCCTTCAGAACCATTTACAGGGATTTTTTATTTCCTCATGAAGACATGGTTTGATAAGAGGTGTGAAGTAGACGGTTTAACACTGTGGTTAGTGATAAAGCAACTGTCTCAATCTTGCTTGAAATTGGCCTTTGGAAGTCTCCAATAAAGAGAAGAATGGAAAACTGGGAAATATTCATTAATGGTACCCCAGTGGGATTTTAGTTCTGTCTTCTTCTCCCCCTTTCTACAAATGCATTAGTCAATCTAAACACAGTATTCACATTAGATCTACACATGATGTGCTGGGCAATTTGAACCATTCAGATGGAGGTGCACAAATATGTGTCACTGGTGACTTGTTTTATTTGCCCTGTGACCGCAATCTAAAAGTTTCAATTTGAATGTCTCCTTCTGAAGGGGAAAAGAGGCAAAGCTGCAGGATGACAAGACAATTTTTTCCACTCAGTAGACAATTAACAATAATATACACCAGTAGATGCATTTAGCCAAGATGGAGTTTGCTGATTGCCTTGGTGTAGGTGGCAAAGGGAGGACTGGAATTTTAATCCAAAGTTTCTCCTTGGCTGAAGGGAAGCAAATTTTGTGCCTGTATTGGATGGTTCTTGCAGAAAACATCACATGTTATTATCTGGACATGAACCCACCAGTTAAACACACATCTTTTCATGCTGTGCACAAAAGAAAAGCTCCAGTCCTATAAATTTATAATCTTCTAAATCCTGGTACCAAGATTGCTCTACGCAACACAAAGTATAAAATACTTCACCCAGGTTCACCCAGGCACAGATCTGCTTCCCAAACAGGGGTGTAGACACCGATGTCACAAGATGCTGTCTGAACATTTCATGAGGGAAAACTCATGAAACCCCCAGAGGTCCAGCCCCAGTGAATGTGTGTGGGGACAGTTGCATCTCTTAGTTTATGTCAGAGGAGAAAATCTGAGCAGGCAGCACAAGCAAAGCTGTGGGAGCATGGAGTGCACACGCTGTTGTGAGTTATAAACACCAAATTAAGAGAAGGGCAACCACCAGTCTGAGTCACCAACACACTCACACATCTTTGGGTAGAGGTGTAGCAAAAGAACAAAAGCATTTTGGTATTTTTTAATCTTTATCTTTAAAAAGAAACCAAATCAGACTAAGGAAATATCCCACCAGATAATCAAAAGGTTACTTGACAATAACTTCAATTCTCTGGCACACTAGTCATTCCCAGTCCTCCAGGAGTCTGCTGTATTGCTCTTTGGAGAGTTCCCAGAGTCCCAGCACACGAATGGAAGGTGGTTAAGTTACACAAAAATCTCTGCAGTGTTGCTTAGGAGCCAATCTTTGGAGCCTATAATGAAAATCAACATCTGTGCATTCCAGAGACTTTGAACTTCAGGTGTTTCACACTTCCTGCTACTCAATTTATGGAAAATGCAAATGAAAGTAAAGCAGATAAATGTTCTTTAACAACAGGAGGGGTTTGTTGTGTTTGAAATTGCATTGTTCTGAGAGAGCGGATTAATTTAGCCACTACCCAGGATACCAAAGGTTATGCTTAGAGTGGAGACAAAACAGAACCTGTGCATATTTTGATAAGGTTACATCATCAGGACAGCAACAATAAAACCAGCTTGCCATTTCTGTGCAGACCAGTTTTCAAGCAGGAGGTGTCTTGTACTCCCCCTTAATAATGAATCAGGCTGAATGACATTTGAAATGGCAAATAATTTCCCCAGGAGATGCAGCTGCAATCTTAGTATTTTCTGTTCTTGCTCTCAATCCGATTTCTCTTATCCACAGTATGAGGCAGCTGAGTATAATGCAAGAAACATTATCAGCAACAATGCTACAATTAATGCTGAAAGAAAATGAATATTTGTCTACAGAAGAATAGATTTTAGAATACCTAGGGGAACTACTGTACTTTGAAAATGAAGCCATTTTGTGTCTTTACTGAAATGCACTCATATTTTCGTGGTTACACTCTGCCTAGTCAACCATACCAAGCTAATAAGTGCATGGGCAGTTTTTACTGTCCTGTGTTGAAGCTGTTTACTGAATGTTAAGTAGCTGAGGTCTATTCAGAAAACAGTCTATTTTGGCTGTAATCCATCTACATGTTTCCACACCTCACTTCTTCCATTATTAAGTCCAAGAACTAGAAGGGTCATGACCATTTCTCTCTGGTTCAGGGCTACAACTGCAGAGGACATCCCAACGTTGAAATGAGTCTTACAGCTGCAATACAGAAATCATGGAAATCAAGTTTTGTGCTGTTTTACTGGTGAATGTGGAGGTGGACAGACATGGTGGTTTTCCATCTTTTCTATCTCAGAGTGCCCTCTTTTCCAGTACTTAAATGCCAGAAAGTCTAACAAGTGTCCTATTCAGCTGTCTGGTGAGATGAGATAAAGAACCAGATGCTGTCAGAACGTCCAAGCCAGCAACCAAGGCCCAAACTGAAAGGTGCTATTAATAGAGAGAAATAAGCAACTAGACTTCAAACAGCTCTGGGCACAATAAGGCTTTAGAATAATCTAATGCCCCCTTGACCATCTGCATATCATCAATCAGGTCATCCAAGAAAAAGATCTATAAATAACCTATGTGACCAATTCTGAAAAGGCTTTTGATACAACTCTTCCCAAGTGCAAATGGCCACATTCAGACCACCTTACTTGTGAGCACAAGAGTCACTTGTCCCTACAAAGCAGTTGGTTGGTCAAAAATCTTTCATGCTCCCATTTGATTGCGTCCTCTGAACAGCACAAGCAAAAACTACAGTGAGCCAGCTGCAGTCCCTCACCAGGACCTGTGAGCAGCAGGCAAGAGTGCCCCACTTTGCTCCAGAAGGTCCATGTTCCTGTCCAGAGAGAGGTAACTAGCCCCACATGGCTCATTTACAGTATAGTCACTTAGTTTTAATTTGCTATATCAGGACTTATCATTTAAATGATCCCAGCACAAAAAAAAAAAAANNAAAAAAAAAAAGAAAGGCCCAAATGCTCCAGGGAGCAGTCCCTCAAAGTCTGGAGCATGGCTCTGAAGCACAACACTAAGCCAAAATAATAACAATGCTCAGTTTGGGTTCAGTGAGTTCTGGTAGTGATCCCTGTCATCCAAAGCAAAAGTTCAGCCTGAGCCCTCAGATCCATCATCTCCTGTGCCTACAGGAACAGTGGAGGTTTTTATATCCAAGTCTCCCTGCGGCCTTACTCCCCAAACCTACAGACCTGCTGGAGCTGTGGGTCCAGTGCTGACAGTCTGAGGGCTGCCCAAGACCCTGGAGTACAAGAACATGAGCAAAATCTCCTCTGACATTCCTAAGAGGTCTTTAATAATGTAGCCCTCAGGTTAAATAAATATCTTTGATCAACAGGGCATAGTTATTTATTATTCATTTACTTCTATGCAAGAAATACAGGTCACCCGCTCAACCAGGCACTGTCACATTCATTTTTAACTCAACTGGAGATAAGTCTTTTTTATTGGAAATGATCATAATCCCATTGGCTTCAACAGAGTTTCATGAGCTGAAGTCATCAGCTAATCCATATCATAGTTACTAACTGATGATCCTTCTCAAGCAATTAAAGCTGTGTCCCTCAGATGACATATGGTTTCCTATAAAGAATTCTAAGTCTACATGAGGGATCAGTGATTCCCCAAAGTGTTATGTGAAGATAATGAAACTCTGAGAATATATTCGTTATAAATAATTATTTTGGCTTAAATGCTTTTAGCAAAGCCTTAACATATTCTGTATTTATTCAGTAATTATTTTTTTTCAGTCATAATAACCACCCTGATTTTCATTTGATTTGAATGGATTTATTCTGGTCCACCTAGGTGCTCCATCTATGCATCTCCTCCAAAAAGTCAGCTCTCCTTTAGTGGATGGGCTGATACTATTTTCTTTTTTATTTTATGTAGGTTTCTTTTTTTATCTTTATGAGCTATAATAATAATGAAACTACTTAATGCTTGTATTGTTTTCCAAAGACTACTTTTCGCTGAAGTAAGTGTGGGGACAGATTTTTTTTTTAATGAAATAATAGTGTTTACTACTAAAAATATTTAATCATAATTACATTAAGAAACATACATAAGAGCTAAGTAATAAAATAAAATTAGTTGGAGAACACAAAGGGGGGAAAAAGACAGAAAGGATTAAGTAGAGTCATATAAGGAATAGATTCTATTTAATGAAAATTTCCACAGTGTTCAACATTTTTATTATGGTTAATAGCACTGTGCTTCATTTTTGTCTGCAGTAATTGTGTATCCTTAATGAATGGGCACTCTTATTTCCCCATTGAGCACTGACAGAAATTAATAAACCTAATTCTGTAGGTTTAAGTTTAATTCTAGTGAAATATATAAAGCAGTTACATTTTCACTTAGCTACTAACTGGAATAGAAATGGGTTTAAGCTTTTCAGCAGCTTAATAGGGAACAAATTGGGTTTTCTTTTATTTCTTTTTTTTTTTCTCTCCCTCAGTACTTGGGTCTATTTTCGTTGCTGTGTGCAAGAAAGGACATGTCATGGCTGGTGAGGCTGAACTAAGCTTACAGTGAGAGTTATTAATTTATATTTTTTTAGTATGATTACTAGACTTAGCCCTTTGTGCCAGCCTTGTTGTTAATGATTGGTAAAGACCATCTCCTTGGTTTACATTTTGATAGAGATCACGAGCAACAGGAGACTTCAGAATGCCATCCCGAAATCCCAGCTCTCACAGCACTCTGGAGTTCAAGCTTTCAGGTTCACTCCTTGCCTGGTCATGCAAGGTAGCAAACAGAAATAAACTGGAGCCAAGAAAAAAATGGGTGATACTGGGTATAATGATAAATGCCATCTTTCCTGCAAAAGGAAGGGGGCAACCTGCTGTCTTCCACAAAGTTTTGAAAGAAATAGAGGAGTCTGTTCTCAAATGCTCTGTGTTGGGTGCACACAGACATCACACAGCCACGCATCTTCCCAGCACAGACCCAGCCATGAGCCGGGCACCAGGGACATTTCCACTGCTCAGACCCCACCGTGTACAGCCTCCACTGATCTCCACAGGAAGCCCTTCCTGGCAGAGGGTTGGGTTTAAAAGTTCGGCACTGAAGGGGGCTTGCAGGAAGGTGAAAAACTCAAAAGCACAATCTGGGATTCAAGGCAGAATTTTACCGTGAGACTCTGAGGTGCAGCGTTCTGCCACTGCCGAGACCCGGGCAGGCACACCAACGTGGGCCTGGTTTCTTTTTTGGATTAGCAGTTTTTAAGAGAAACTCCAGGTGCTGAAGGGAGCCATTTCAAGAGGCACCACTGAGTGCCTGAAGGACTTGGCATGTTCACTTTTGAAAGAACCAATATTGTGACCACAGGTGGGCAATAGTGAGACAATCACTTTCTAAAATACATCATTTTAAAAACAAGAATAGAAACATCAGTCTGGCACCATGACAGAAGTGTTCTTTGGGGAATAATTATATGGATTCTTCGTATCCTATAGTTTCATTTTAGAGTGGGCCAAATCCCCAGCTGGTTTAGATCAGCAGCTGATTTACTCCAGCTAAAATCCTGGCCTGCTATTTCATTTCTGTTATTACCTTATCTTTTACAGTCCCCACTGTCCTAATTTATCATCTGTGTTAGAAATCGCAGGAGCACAGTTAGGGGTAACCACAAACAAAGGAGCAAATACGGGGAAAACCTAAGATTAGAGCAAAGCCACGTCACGGGCTCTTCTGTGCCCCCGTCCATCCATTTTGCTTGATCATGGGACAGAAATATAGTTGAATCATATGTAAAGATGTGGAGGCAGAGGAGACAGTGAGACGACAGCCAGAGGCAGGAATCAGGCAGGAGAAGGTTTTGAAGTCATTACTTGAGAAGACGTAGGAGGGCAAGAGGAGAGAAGATGAGGCTGGTGGTGGAGCAGGCTGGGCTGTGCAGAGGGGGCAGCAGGAAGGACAGGAACTGCTGCAGGGTCAGCACTGAGGGGGGTGCTGGAGGACAAAGGCGCAGGGAGGGGACGGTCAAACGGCTCCAGACTTGTGTTGGGCAAGAAGGGAGGCGTGGGCAGGGTCAGCCTGGGAACTGGGCAGGTCCCCTGTTCCTGCTTTCACTTTGGGTTTGACAAGATGTACCAGCCCAACTGGGAACCCAGAGCAAGGCCCCATAACCCTGGGTGAACAAAGAAAACCACTGCAAAAAATAAAGAGCAACTTATAGGACTTGATCCTTCCCTTGAGACTACAGCACACGGAGCTGGAATGGACTGATTTCAGGAGGAGTTGTTCCAGAGAGAAATGAAGTAATATCCTATTGCACATCTTCCCAAAAGTAGGCTTTTCCCATGCACCCCTTACCAGGAAAGGGCAGCTGCAAAGCCTGTCCTGAGCTGGCTCTGCCAGTTTCTCTCTGTTCTGGAAGCCTCCAAGGATTTTGAGTTAAATATTTTGAGAGAGATTAGTGTTGAAAAGAAACACTTACTAAGCAGCAACAGGTAACACCCTGCAAAGCAGGAGACTCGTTCCTTAAAATCATGTGCCCAGTGCCTCCTCCTCCTCCTCCTCACACAGCCCCTATCTCACAGGGAAAGGTCTTTGGTGCTCATGGGCTTGAGAGGAACGCAGGGAATTCAGGAGCTCTCCACATAGACTTAGGGCTGTCTGGTACCACCCTGAGGTGAAATAATGTGGTTTGAACACTGACTAGTCGAGATCCTGGGCCCAGGAAGGGCCTGTGGTAAGATCCAAACCCCTGGAAATAGCCACCAGCACTGTAGTGAGGGCTGAAGAGAAATGTCAGGATTTTAGCCACAGACTCCACTTCAAGGATGTGCTTCTCAGTCTGGAAGAAAGCGTTCTACTCGTGAAAAAGCTGAGTAGCAAGAATTGGTAACAACTTTCTCATGAAAACAATGTAGAAAACAATTTAGTCTTCCCAAAGGGTACCTGCCTAGTGTCTGCTGTCTAGAGCAAAACATTTTAGGTTTTAGGCATAATTTTTTTCAGATGTTTTCACACCATGATGATTTAATTATTTTTCTCTGATCAGCTAAATAGCTATTTGGTTGATGACAGATAGCTAACAGCTTCACCATAATAATTCATATATGAAAGTTGAGGTTATATCCTTCACTTAGTCAAAGAAATGCCTGTTTGTGACCTGGTTCCCATTACTGCTCCCATTAGTAGCAGACTAATAACAATGCCCTGCTGTACCAGCCTCCCTGTTAAGTAACCAGAGTTGGATTTCCACCAATTTTTCTATGGAAGACTAGCAGTATACACTCCTGCTGTTTGCCAACTTCACAGGGGTCCCAGGGGACATGCAGATGTTTCATTTGGAGAGCATATGCATACAAATTATTAATATAAACTGAAGTTTCATACTTGAATTTTATTTTTTTACTTAAATGTTCTATGTTTCATGCTTGTCCTTAAAAATCATAAACTTAGTGTGCCATACTCTAATTAGAGGGCTGAAGGAACACACAGGTGCAATGGAGACTGGATCCACCTGCTGATACTCAAGTTTGTGCACTGTGATTGATTTGCCGTCACTGACAGGACCTGACAAAGAAAACACTGGATCCTGTTCCAGAGTTGCACCTCCTAAAGATCTGTGCAATTATATGAAATTAATATCTCTTCATTTCTTTGGACAAAACTGCAGTTTCCCCAAGGCTCTGTTTCAATCAGTGTCCTACACATTTCCCAAGCAATGGAATATTGACATGCAAATCTGACAGGCGTACTCCTCGGTGTGCCACATTTATAATCTGCCCCTGCATGTTGCAGATTAAATTCCACCACCTAATATAGAATCTTAGCCCTCGTGATTGCACCAACACCCACAGGAGATGCAGCTCTCCTGCAGCCACAAGGCTCTCTCAAGAATGAACTACCTGCTCCAGACACAGCAGGGGGGAATGGTGCATTACTGCCTTCCTGTGGGGATCTCTTTTGCCCCAGGAGACTCNCCACGTCCAGATCTGTGTCAAACCATTCCAAAAGTGGCAGCATCACCAAGAAGATGGAGGTTATGAAAAACAAAAGATAACATGCCACGTGTAAAAATCCTCCATCTTGTGCCTCAGACCCCCCTGTACAGATCTCCAACCCCCCTGTACAGGGCTTTAAACCCCCCTACACATACACTCAAATGCTTTTCTTTTTACTTATAACTACTACTATTTCTCTATCTAAGTTTTTGTGACTTGAAATTCCTCATACAAAGTTGACAACCTGTTCCATGGATTAGGATCAGAGCCACGGGCATTTTCAGTATCATTCCAGGGTCCCTGACACCTTTGGCAAGGCTGAAAAGCCTCCTGACCAGGTTCTGGGTCGGCCAAAGGCATCATAGGAACCCCCTGGGTTCCAACACCTTCCCTCCCAGATTTTTAAATTGACTTTAATTGTAGTAAAAAGCTCAGGTATGTGTGTCAGCAGTGCTGTGAAGCCATAGAGGGTCATGATCTTGAGCCGACTATGCACAGCATTGAGGATCCAAGTGACATGGAGGCACCTGAGTACGAGCAGAAGCAATGTCTGACTGCAAACACATTAAATGTCCTGAGAATTACAGAGGGAAGGTCAGAAGACATCCAGAAAGGTAGAATGAGGAGAAGGAGGAGGTAGGGTAGGGGAAAAAAATAAAGGAGGGACATGAGAAAATACTGTCTCAAATCACTACAGAGAATTAGCCCATCAGGATAATGACTGCGTTACAGGAAACCTGATTTGTTCTCATATCTCTGCCACTGAAGGAATGGCTCATTCTGCACTGCAGCATCATCTCATTGACCAAGGCAGCAACAGAAAACCCAGAGTTCAGCCTGAGTCTCACACAGAACTCTTTACACAGAATTGTAATTAAGGTGCACAGCTCTGAGAGCAGAAGGATGAACATGGGCTTCGCTGGTTGAGCACTGAAAGGTCAAAGAAATGTTTCAGCTGTTTTCCTCCCCTGTACGTGCTACAAGCCACAGACTATGTAAGCCACAAGCACCATGGGATCCAGACTTTGGAATCCTAGATGATTATTTTTATTCTGGTTTCTGGACCTTTTGTTTTAATGTTTTCTGTTCATTAAATGTAAATAGAAATTGATGTTTAACTCCCAGAGCACTTGAGGACATGTCATGAAGACTATAGTCTGCTACTCTTCCCAGAACATATTTCAAGGAGGGAATAAAATAATCAATGAGGCAGCATGACATGAGACAGTCTGGAGGCCCCACATTTGGTTTAGTGTTCATGACAACAATAATTAGCCAGGATTAATCATCATAATGGTTTTTAAAATTTAACTTGAGAGTGGAAAGCAGTTTGCTCAGGAATTTTGCCACCAGAATTTTAGCTCCAGCGCGGTCCACAATGATTGCACTAAAAGCCACAACTCTTTTATTAATCTTCAATGGTTTAAATAAAATAAGCTGGTGGGATACACTAATGATTCACAAGAGATCAGTATCACTACAACCCATATATATTTGTTACCATAGCATTTTCTATGGAAGCCACACAATGCCATGGAGATTAAACCTTGCCTTCACCCATCCTGGCAAACTTGCTTCAAAACAGAACCTTTACAGATATGGCCCTGGCTGTACTAATCCTGATTAAGAGAGATTTTGAAATTTCTCATAACTGATAACCTGAGAATCAAAAACATGCACATACCTGAAAAGAAAACTAAATTTGATGACTCTAGCCATATAGAAGGTCTTTACTCTGCACCATGAAAGTCAGTGGGAGCCCTGCTTGTCATCAATGAATGCAGGGTGAAGAAGTTAATAAATAAGGCTGAAAGTGACAAAGGCAATGCTCAATTTTACTGAAATCAAAATTGCTCAAAAGCTTTAAATGTTGTACAGGAAACTAAAGATGAATATGGAAAGAAATGTCTTGGACAGCAAAATGCACACAGCTTCATCCTGATCCCAACACAGTTCAGAAAAAAAATTTAAACCATTTTTCACAAGAGTGAAATATTCCTAGAAAATACATCATGCTCATCTCTCAGGTAGTCACCACAGCAGCAGGACATCTCCTTCTCTCACTTCTCCTGGGATGAGTCAGGAGTAGCAGAAGTGTTATACATCATTATAAAGGTTACATATGACTGATTTAGGCAAGATCAAAATCAGGCCCACAGAAGATTTCCTGAAGTTGGTCAAAGAGCAACTCTTTATGTGACTTATGGATAGGAGCAGCTTTTACTTCTAAGGGAAATTACCAGTTTGGACCAGCACAAAACATAATCCACATACAAGATATTTATTCAATCATTTATATAAGATTTTAGTATCAAAAGGAGTTAAATGCTTTCATGGCCTCATGCTGAAGCCTGGTCCTTATGGATATGGAAGTGCTGTGTTGTTCAACAGATAGAAATGGCCTTCCCAGTTACACCTCCTGAGCTGATCACAGAGTGCAACAAGCACAGGCCAAACCAGAAACCACTTTTAATTCATCATCTGAGTAAAAATGATTATGAAAAATGCCAGAAGTATTCTACCAGTTTTAGCATCACAGATTCCACATCAGAAAACCAGCAAATTCAGGATGAAAAAAAAATAGAAAAAATGAGCATTACTGTGACAAGACAGGGCAAAAGTAACAGTGTTGGACAAACCTTTGCCCAGTGACCTGAATAAGGAAGAACAAATGTCTGAGGATATCAAATTCCTCAATTTAAATTTTTAGGCAGTACTTCAAATTTTACTCTATTTCTAATATTTCACTTGGTTTCAGACAGTCAAATCAAATCTTGAAAAACATTCTGCTTTTTTTTTTTAATTATGTATCTATTCATGTTAAAAGAAATTTTAAAAATAATCAAACTGACTGTTCATGTGATAGATTAATTCCTGGGGGAACATTTAGGCTTCCCAATGTAAGAAACAAAATTACCCCTCACACACTTCCAGGAACAAACAGCAAAGTGACAGCTGAGATTTGTTCCTGTGAACCTTCATAGCTTTGCTGACAGCAGAGTCCAGGTGTAGCTCATATGAGCTGAGAAAACCAGGATTCTTGGGAGCACAGCCCTATTTCCATGTGCACAATTCATCCATGCTAAGGTGCACTTGAGCATCTGGAATTCACCATTCTGTCTGGAGTGGATTTTAAGTAACGTCTGAGAGATTTATGCTGCCAGGTAGCTACCTCTCTAAAGCTGCTCTCATGGTTTCTGCATGATTTGTAAGCCACTGAAACACAGGGCCGTGCAGCACCAGTGTCTCATTTAAGAGGCTTTAGTGATAACAGCAAGGCTGGCCAGCTGCACATTATAATAGGTAAAGATGATTTGGAAGATCCTTTCATTTGTATAGCTCAGGGAATATCTGGGACAGAAGACACTGTAAGGAGCAGGATTTGCAGCATGTCCCACTGACATCTGTCGGACCAGACCAGCACTGCCCAGCTGCTAAAGTCTCCTGGTCCAAGTGGTGGCTTCACATTTAACAGTAATTCCCAGTAGACTTTTCCTCCTTGAACATCTTCAGCTGCTGCATGAATGCAGAAGTTGTTGCTCTTAATTGAACAGTAATGATGTTCCATGATGAGGCTGTGAACACAAACCTCTCATAGAATCCACTGCAGCTGGTGCCAGGGCACTCCCCTCCTTCAGCACAAAAAACAGTCCCACTCCTGCTCACCACAATCTCACTTTATTTCCTGCCACCAACTCTGCATTTTATTAAAGCAGAAGAAACATCCAAGCCTTCTCTAGCCAACGACTGCAGTGCATGAAAAGTAAAGATATGGGGTGTAATTTAAACTGATTTGAAAAAACAGTCTTTCAGGTGTAAAAACAGCTGTTTGTTCTAACACTGAAAGTCACTGCCATCAGATTAAACAAATAGTCAAAATCAACTATTACTAGGCACTGCAAGCCTGAGCAAGTAAACTCTTATTTAAATGAATCACTGGGTCATTTTAATCATTTAAGTGGCTTACCAGGAATGCTTGCTGTTCCTTTTGGTTTCAGGAGCTTCCCTACTTGCCCTCATCTACTACTAAAATAATTCCTCTGCTCCACCCAGCTATTAGGCCCTAATTCATCAAAATCCCTGAACCAGAAAGCAAACTTTAGTGGGTGAGAAGCCCCTCGGAAACTGAAGGATGACTCATGACCCTAAACCTGTGCTGCTGCCTTTGTATTCTTGGTCATTGATAGGCAATTTTAATGAGGCAGATGAGAGCTCTACAAAGCACTGAATCATAGCCAATAAATGATTGCCAATGTAGTGCACTTGCCTAATATAAAGCACCATGGACTTATTAATTCACTGGCTGTTACTCTATCTTACCATGGGATAAGATGAAGCAGAGGTGTAAGGAGCAATCTCAGCATCTGTTGTTAAACTGTCTGGAAGAGGAAATGTCCCAGAGGAAGGCACTTTGTTCCCCACACACATTTATATAAACACACACCTCTGCTCACAAACGGGATGCTCACACAACAGGAGGGTGAGGCCTCTTCCTAATTCAGGTCGTGTCATTTGTATGCCCCTCAAACTTCTAAAGGTCTTTGCTCCATCTGGGAGAAGCTGAGGAGAAACAGATAAAAAGGAGCTCCAGAATGAAAGTCACCATGTAAGGGATGAAACAAAAGAAATGTGAACACGCCAGGAATAGCAAGGCATGGCAGGATGTACCCTTCTGTCCTCCTAGCTGGAGTTTCATGAAGGTTCTTATTTTGTTCCTCATCCTGAGCCCTGAAAGAGCAAAAAGATCATTTATCCTAAAGTAAAATACTATTAAACTATAATTTATGGATCTTGGAAAGATGTGAATTACAATATCAGATACACAATTGAGAGCTTCTTTAGGGGGACGGAAGGTCATGAGGACCTTTAAGGTACTTGAGTTTTAAAAACAGCTAAAATTTCCCTTCTTCAGCCCTTAGCTAAGGTTTCCACAACCACTCTCCTCAGTGAAGACAGAGGATTTAGGGTGCACAAAGGTGTTCAGGGAGGAAGAATCTCTGCAGGAACACAGCCACTGATATCTCAGACAACAGAAAAGGTTTTAGAAATAGATTTTCTGGAACAATTCTACATTCAATGCAAAGAAAAAAAAATGCAGAAAGGAGGAAAAGTAAAACAGAATGAAGTGAGATTTCTGTCAAATAATTCTGACAAAGGTCCAAGAGATATTTCTGATTTCCTGCATGGGCTCTGTCAGGACATTTCCTTCACCCCTTTTGCCACCATTAAAACCAAGGGAAATGCATAACACAAGTGCAAAGAATTCGTCAGTCATTAGCACTGGATAGGGCTAAAATTTCATCTTTTCAGGAAGAAGTGAGCTGTGGAAAAGCTTAAAAAGAGAGTTATGTTTTAATAATATTTTAAAAATAGAAAAAGGCAAGAGGACTATCTATTCAGTGGGAATCCAACAAGAAAACAATTGTCTTACAAGGGCAATTGAAAATCAAAGTGAATGAGTATTTATAGCAACTGAACTGTTTAAAACAACAAACTGAAACTGCAGCACCAACTACTTCACAAAGTCATATTCTTGAAAAAGGGGGAAAAAAAGATCAAAGATCTGCAGGCAGCCAGCTCTGCATACAAGTGGCTTTATCAGCTCTTGGCTGTGTTAAGGGGAGTCAGGCATCCTGAAAGAGAAAGCAGTTAATGAGGTGATGAACAACACTTTCTTGGCCTTAATTATAAGGCTAGGACTAAGCAACAATAATTGCAGGATAAATTATTGTCAAGAGATATTTCCA
The DNA here is from genome assembly GCA_013400315.1 of Bombycilla garrulus. Lineage (NCBI taxonomy): Eukaryota > Metazoa > Chordata > Aves > Passeriformes > Bombycillidae > Bombycilla > Bombycilla garrulus. Next base: position 1,219,467 of record VXBU01012053.1, read on the forward strand.
AACAACAACAAAAAACCCATGTCATTATCAAACAATTATTTTAAGTCTCATTTACATATAAAAAAGAATAAATGGAATAGTCCTCTTTTTCTTTTCCATTTGTGGGGGTGGTGGAAATTTTCAGGGTGGTGCATGGGAATTAGAGGCACTACACCCAATATTGTTAATGACAGATTAATTCTCTGCAGATCACTCTGGGAATTGTGCATTTGTATCCAAGAGCAGAATTCAACACAAGAAAAGCTCACATCTCTGTGATGTGCCCCCAAAGAATCCCACGTATTTAATAATAGGAACAGAAGACCAACTTCCTCACAAAGTAGCTCTCGAACTAAACAGCAGAAAAATTCCATTTAGGACAGAGAGAATGAAGTTTGAGGTGCAGTAAAGCAGATGTGCACATAAGCTGCTCAGACCTTATCAGATGAGCCTTTTAAAAGCTCAGGTAGAAGAAATGAGGTGTACCCAGTAGCCTTGAGTCAAACAGGGCTGCAGGAGCCAACAAGGCGATGTCATCCCAACAGAGACATGAGATCATGGCAGTTGCTCTGGGGCATTTAACTCAACACCACTTCGTGCCTACAGCTCCCAAGCAGTGGAAAACCAGGAGTTTTTTTGGCACCAGGAGTGATGCAGAGCCAGGTTGTCTACTTTCCCACATTAGCAAAGGGAGCAAAGTACCAGGCAGATTTTCAAAATGGTTCCTGCTCAGCTTTTAAAATAAACAGCCCCGTCTGCAAAAAAACTCAGAAAAATACTGGCTGCCATTGGTTTCTGAACTTTGGTTTTTTAATCCTGATTAAATTTGCCATTACCAGCTAGTCATTATGGGTGGCTAAACCAAAGTCCTGATGTTAAGACAGATTTTTTCAGAAGTTGAGGGAGCTTATCTCACAGAAAATAGAGTCTCTTAAATTTTTTTTTTTAGTTATTCCTCAAAACCTAGTTATACCAAAGAACTGGCTGCTTTGAATAATAGTAATCTTTGTCTCATGTATACATACTTAAGAGAAATTAAACATATTCAGTGGTTGTGAATACAACACCTACAAGGAAACCAAACAAAACAAGGTTATGATATTTGAATGCCTTTCCTGTATGCAGATATTCTGGCAAGTAACTTACCCACAAACAATGATCATCAATTATGCCTAGAACAGACTGGCATTACCATCACTGAATATACACAATAAGAAATCTCATTTCTTTCACAAAAAATGTATTACATAAAAGTGAGTACAACCAACACTTTTGCTCTTCAGTTTAATCCAGACAATCTTTGGTTTATTCCAGACAATTGGGGCAGTGATAATTATTGCTGTTCAAGGAAAGCTTATTTTTCTTCTTTTTTTTGAACCTCTAATAAATTTGACAAACTATTTGAAATATTAACCCATTTTTCTAGAAAATGAGAATTCATCAGTATTTTTCTTCCATAAAACTCTGACAGCAAAAGCTTTATTTGGGTGACATAGGCTGGTTTTGGCTTGTGTTATAAGGTACTAGAGATCCAAAACCTGCTTTCAGACTGGATAAAAACACATTTTATACATTTCACCCATTTCACAAATGCAAAATCCAGTCCATAAATTAGACAAGTGATTTCCCACTTGCATTTCAGAGATATTTTGAAGTCCACAAACTACACCAAAGGAATCTACACATATCTGAATATGTCAAGAGTAGCATTCAGTAGGCTCGCGTTTACTAGTGAAACCTATCAGATCTACAGGAAAGGCTCCATTAATTTAAAGTCCTTCTCAGCCACATGGTCACAGCTCACAACTTACATAAATGGGTCTATAAGGTCCAAACAACTGAGAACAAAAATTCCTGAGATTCTATAAATGCTTATAGAGCTACAAGGTAGTAAGATAAAATCAGTTTAATCCAAAGTTAGTAATTTCTAAGATTCTGGCCAAATCAGTGGGATATGATTTGGACTCTAGATACTAATTACCTGGAACTGTGATGATTCTAGTGACAAGGACAGGATAAATATGTGTTTCTTTCTATTGCTTTGCTTGCTGACATGAGATGGCACACTCGCAGCTTCATATCTGCCCTTATTGTGTTTATTGAAAATTAAAGCCTTGGCTCGCAAAATACAGAGAAAAGCACAGTTCTTATTTCAAAAGCTCCCTCTAGCTTTTCCTAACTGTTCATTACCAGAGTTTTTCTGATGATCTGCTACAAAAAGCAGCTTAGAGTCAAAGGTGGTCTCATCAGTCCTAGAGAAACACAGGCACATATTGTATAACAATTTCAAGTAGGTTTTTAATTTGTAAAAGCCACACAGTTAAGATGACGTTAAAAACCCACCCCCTTCTTTTGATTCAAGATCAAAGAGATTTTTAGAAAAGTGACATAACCCTTAGTTGTCCCAGAAAACCACATTTGCCACAATTAACCAGCTTCAGTCTCCAAGCCTCAGACACAGAGAGGAGCTGGAACAGCGTGTTCAGAGCAGCGAGGGTTTATTGCAGCTGTGGGCACGTTCAGAATAAACAAGCACAGGTCAAGCTCCCCACAGCTTCGTTCTAGCCTCTGACAACCAGGGGCAGACGGTCAAAGGGAGCTGGAAATGAGTGATCTGGGATTGCAGCACCATGTCCCAGGGCAGCGGAGACCAGCACAGCTCCACTGAACTCGCTGTGCCCCGCTGCCTCAGAGCAGCGAGCACCGGATCCAGCCGCTCCAATCACGCTGGGGGCACTGACACTGCACAGGTGAACTGCTCAGGTGAACGTGGTCCAGATGCTTCTTTTCATCCAGGGACAAACTAAACAGCCTGGTGACTGCCCCGAGGTCTGGGATAGCAGAAGCAGAGATAAATGCAAGAAAATGACGGAGATTCTATAGAAAGAGGAGCTAAGGAGACGGGAAGTTGGAAGTTAGGCTTTACCTGCAAGCTACCCCAGTGTACTCTCAGAAATACTGCATGCAATGTGTTCTGATGAAACTTGATCTGAGACAGCTGAACAAGATTTCAGGATGCCCAAGGTCTACTCTGTCTTAACCATAAAACTGTTACAGGACAAAGAGGTGACACCACAGGTATTCCAGAAAGGTGAGATGAGAAATTTGTCAAAAAAGGCAGCACAGAAGTAAAGGAACCAGATGAGTATGATAAGTAATCTTCTGTGAACATGGATAACTTCTGTGAGATAAGGTGATGCTTTAAAATTACCTTCATTATAAAAGCAAAAGAAAGAGTTTGCAGTGGATTATCCATCACAGCTGTGTTTAAACCACAAAGGATGGCTTTATCTGCAACGGCAGCATGTCAGCAGAACAGAAGAGGACACTGACAGTGGGCAAATGTCCAGCAAGGATGCATTTCTAACACTGCCCATAGCTACTGGGGCAAATCAGCACCACCAGAGCCCCCTCCACTGCTCTCAGGTACCAGGCTGAATCTCAGCACGTACAGCACCCAGGGAGAGCACACACATGAGCACATATCAGAGATCAGTCCCAACATTGCCAGTCCAAACGGGGTAGGAGCCTCAGTCCTACTGATAATTCCCTTTTATCTTCGGCAATAGAGGGTTTAGAGCCAAAGTCCAGCTCCACGGTTGTGGCTGTATGAATAGGAGAGGTTATAGCTGCTCAGAAAGCACTGACGTAACCTTCTGTAGTGCCCTCTGTTCCTGCAGCACACACATTCCTCACTGGAGATAGCAGATCAAATAAAGACATATCAATTCAGCAGGTGCTGCTGCCCACTCAACCACCACCCAGGGAGTGGACTAAAAACACAGATTTAACCTTTAAATTAAATAGGAATGAAGGAGAATTTCAGTCGTTTTGCAGATCATCACCAGAGGAGCTATGGCCCACATCTTGTGAAATGCTGATATAGATGAGTAGCAAATAATGCACTATCTTCTATATTCTTTTTATATATTTTAACTTCCTCCTATCTTTATGCACTTTCACAAAGATCTAAGATTTCACAGCATTAAAGCACTCTGTGTGCTGTAGGAAGAGATAAAAAGACACATTATGAGTTTAAAAACTGAGAATTTCATGGGAGAGTTAAAATTGTCACTAAGGGCACACCAGAAAGAATTACTGATTTTCAGGCTGCTCCTACATCAAAGGATTAAATACGAAAACCAAAGTCTTTTATAAACTCAAGCAAACATACAGACAATGTCAAAGCTATTTGGTCACAAATTGGAGCCATCATTTTCACTTTGAAGGCCTGCACAAGAAGCTATTCTGCACTGGAACTGCCACAGAAATTGAAGGGAGAAAATGAATGGGACAGGGGAAATATGGACTTACAGTTCTGAAAGAGTGTAAAGTGCTATGTAGAAGCAATATTTATATGAGACACGAGAATGCTAAAGACTTTCCTGTTGCCCATCACTGACTGTGATATATGGGCTGTGGTTGTCACACAATACAGAAGGACAAACCTGAATTGGATTGTCCTCTGTGGAATGAAACTGTTTTTGTCCCTACAGGGAATTAGAGTTCCTCCTCACTGTCATTGGAGTGATCTCGAACCCCTCCTTGTTCATGGATGTAGGAGTGGGTCCATCACCCAACAGAGCTGGTAAGAAAAACAAATTATGAAAACATTCAACCCTATTCTGCAAATCAAACTGGCCAGTGGGTTAACAAACAAAGTAGATCACACAGCTTCAGTTTGTCTTGCCTTTATAATTTGCCCTAATTGGAGACTTGAACAAAGACCATCTGCCAGCCTAAATTCTGTGGGCTGACTTGGAAAGAATGTTCTGAGTCTCCTAACCAGGACAGATTCAGACCTTCAGCTTCTTCAAGAGCACCTGTAGCAGGAACATCCACACAGTTCTGTTTTCACTCTTTCGATAGCCTGTTGCCTGGTTTTGCCCCAATACGTTACACTTAGTACTGCAATTACTTACAATAACTCATAATCACAAGGACAGCAAAAGCTCTGACAGAAGAGAGGAGATGGAAGAGGAAACTCCTCCTCTGAGATGAGCAGAACTGACAAACATCAGCCATCAGGAGTGCCATGGAAAGGGCCATTGGCAGGTTTAAGCAGCCCTGCATCTGATACTAGAACTCAGCACCAAACCCATCTGTACACACACAAATATCCAACAAATTCCTTCTGGGCTAGAGATGGCAGTGGGTCCATTTTACTGATTGTACTGCCTAGAAGACTCCCAGCATTGGTCTTTTAATATATTCTTCTCTAAAAACGTTTCTTGCATGTGTATATTTCCATTTTCCTTGAGATTTCAAAAGAGTTGGCATTGTTAACTTTGAATATTGCTAGTTAATTGTTGGTGGGAAAAGACAAATTATGAGCAGGGGAACTGTTCTGGGAGGATTTAGTGTATTTGAATAATTCAGACCCCTGCCGTTAACGTGACAGGATTGTTTTTCTCCTGCAGCAGCCTGCTGCTACAAGAATTAAAACTGTCGTGGCAGGCTACAGCTTGGGCTAGGCCTTAGTAATGAGCTTTATCAGTCAATAAATGATTTTATGCAGCAAATTAAACTGTAAATTTGGTTTAGGTGGTAAATATTTAGAGAATAAAGATATCCAGCTAATGAGGAGGACTGGGTGGGGGGAAAATATAATGCAAATGTCAATCCTTTAAATCTTTGGTAGGCTAAAGCTCTGCAGAAAGTTTACTGCCACTGCCTTCTTTGTTTTTCTTATCTTCTTTTTTTTTCTTTTTGCCTTTTTAAACAGCAAGGGAACACTGTCTCAACTGTATTTACAGATGCTGGAGAAGGAGGCAGAGATTTTTATGGGGTATTGTGGAGCCGCAATTCCGTGCACTCACTTGACTCTCGGACCGAAGCATTAAATGGCCTCATGTTGAAAGCACTTGGGCAAGAGACATCAAAGGTTGCTCCTGGCTCTACCTACAGCTTACACAAAAAGGTGTTTGGCCCTCAATTGTGGCAAAAGAGAGCAGCAGCAACAATCAGCACAGGCAACCAGCGTAAAACATTCTCCTTTCAAACAGGAGACTGCAGGCAAGGTGACCTTTGGGCTCCCAAGCTCCTGTCTCCCTCCTGGCTCTCCCAAATCCTGCCCTGCTCCCTGGCCCAGCCTCGAGGGCACGTGCACAGAAAGGGATTCTGAGAACATCAATCGATCAACAGCAGGAACATGGTTTAAAAAGGCACATCTGGATTAACATGGATGAAAGTGCCTGAACAAATCAGCTGCACTCCTTCAAAGGTCAGGTGATTAACAATATGCTGTTTCAAGAGCAGGCAGGGAAACACTCTACCAAAAAGCTGATTTCCAGGCTGAGTCCTTGACTTCCAGCTATGCTCCAAGGATTATTCTTTCTTGGGGGAAGTTTTGGAAAACTTACCAATCTTGGCAAGGGCATTCATTTCCAAGATGAAAACTTTGCATGTAATTTATTATTTATTTTACTCTGGCCAAAAAATCAGCTTTCAGAGAAAAAAAAGAAAGTATGGGAAAAAAATGTCAGTCAGCTCCATAAAGAATTGCTGGGACTCATCCTAAAGCTAGGAGTGTTAACCTTGCCATCCTTTATCACTTTCTAACAGTAGCAGCAATTTTTTTGTGATTTCTTCTAGATCCCCTGTTCTATACTTTCTGACAAGAAAAATATATGCAGCCCCTGACAGAACCCCTGAAACAATGGTTTTATTTATGCCTTCCAGGTGACACTGCCATATGGTAAAATCTCAGGCAAACAAAGCCAGAAGTGCCTGTACACTATGTAGGGCTAACACAGAACCGAGTCCAGGACAGAGAAACCAACTCCTTTCCTGAGAATCACAAGAGAACTAAGAACTGATTCCAGAAGCTCCACCTTGAGGTGGTTCCAGGCTCAGACAGAGCACAGTGAACAGAAGCAACACACACAGAAACCCCAACTACCACAGAGTCCCCAGGCTCCTCCTCTGGGGTAGCTCCTTGCTGATGCTCAGGTCAAGGTCAGCCTTGGCATTTTAAAAAACAGTTGAAAAGGCATAAAGAAAAGTCTGCACAAGGCTTTAAAGCAAAATTTGAAAAGGACACAGCTACATATTGAAAGGAAATTGAGCCACAGAATCCCCCAGTAAAACTCGGTCGGACCCACACACTGTACAATATTCTATTAAGTGCAATAAATCCAAACAACACCCAGGAGAACTGTTTGGAAGATCAGAATATATATTGGGGATATAGTGTGGAAGGCTGTTTTTAACATGAAATCTATTCAATTGCAAGCTGTTGATGTTAACTGTTTCTTGAAAGACCCAATATACTAATGCAGTTTATTTACATGGCAGAGAACAAAACTTCATGTATCACCTTCCCTACGCCTTACTTTGATTAGATTGCCTCACTTTAATTACTAAATTCTGTTAAAGGACTTTCCACATAGATTTCATGCAGGTGTTACCTGGTGTAATGAAACCAGATGTTTACAAATGCTCCCCCATTTGAGATGTGTGTGCTGCAATAGCCTGATTTGTATATCCATCAGTTCAAACTGGAAAAAAATCTGTCTGGGAGTGTTAACTGAGATCAGACTGTGAGGACACAATGGGTAGTGCCACCTGTTGTCTCCTTTTCCATACAAAAATCTTCCACTTGTACACAACTTCAGTTTTAAATATCTTCCCCTATTGTTCCAATTTTGATTAATCCTGCAGGCTCCTTTGCAAAGAATATAGGAGCTTGGTGTACAGAGACATAGATATTTACATGGAAAATGCATGTCTGTTCTTCAGTGAACACAACCTTTTCACTGATATTTCAACATCAGTATTTTATGCAATCTGTGAAGCTTTCCAGTTAAATTCTACAATGGACCAGAAACTTCTTGACTGGTTATGGAAGGAAAAAAATATGTTCATTAAGGTATATCAGTAGCAATTAGAACAAAATAAAACAAAAAAACCCTGAAAAATAATTTTATTGTAAAAAAATGAAAACTTTAATTATTGTAAAGTCATGACTGGCCAAATGACAGACCAAAGGCTTAAAGTGACTTTAAGGCTTAAATAAAAAAGGGCCAATGTGCAGAAACACAGAGAAGATTGAAGTCCATATCAAACCTGAGATGACAGCAGCTCTGGAGGAATTTCTGTAACAGTTTTTATCAGTTTTCTGGTAAGCCCATCTCACCAAACAGATCATGGTCAGAGAAGTTGTTACACATCAGCCAGCACTGTCAGACACTGGGAAAAAAATCCTCACCATCACACAGAGGTAAAACCAGAGGAACCAGCACAGAAAACCTTTGCCAGCTGCAAACTGCCACAAAAGGGTTGTGATGAAATATTCAGATTTTGACCCAAAAGGAGCAAACCCAGTGAGTCCAATTGGCCGTTCCAACAGGAGCCTGGGTGAGAACCCCTTCCCATTTCCCCCCATTGTTCTGTCAAGCCCCGATGCCACACAGATGAGACCGGCCCAACCCCGGGCTCGAGCTCTGAACAATGAGGAGCAAAGGGCCCATGGGCACCAGCACAAAGTTCACAACTAACAGAAAAAAAAAAAGCTCAAACAGACCTAGATGCTCTTTTTTTGGGTTAGTTCTTTTAATATGAAAAATAACCCAAAAGTTGAAAATATTCAGAAATTATGCTGCCCTCTCCTCCTCTGCCATCTGTATTCTCCACTAAATTTCATTCTTCTGCCAAGTGGACATCACTTGGTAGGCACAGGAAGGAAGCTCTGCAAGCTGGGGTCTTGGGCATGAGGATGACACAAGGCTGCACAAACACACACGTGCACACGCACACAAAGCCATTTTATATCTATAGGCTCCAAATCTCTGTCTTTACAACTGCCTTTCGGAACACATTCATTTTTATTTTGTGTTATTTTCAGGTTGTTTTTTTTTCTTTTTGAGGGGGGAGGAAAGGGAAGTTATAGGCTAGTCAACTAAACTACTGTCTGCCCTCATTATTTCAATTCAGGGACTAACAGTACAAGACTTAATATTACAATAAAGCAAAACTGGTGTCAGCAAAAAAAAAAGTTTCGATGACACACTGATATGGAACACTATGATACACTGGTAAAAACTATGTGAAAACCAGAAACACATAAGACTGCAATTTAATCTTTTTATTTGAAATATAAATATTGTTACTATCAAGCTTGACAGTATAGAAAATGTGTGCCCTGCAGCCTTCTGACAAAACAAAATTTATATTTAAAACTTCCTGAAATAATGCCTTTCATATGTGGAGTTTTGTCACATTGCAGCGGCTCTGAGCCTACCTTATGGTCCTGCACCTTTAATTATTTTATGCCTAGAAGACACATTTTAAATAGAAGAGGCGGGTTACAAGAGTTTTGACAGCTGTGGATGATTAAAATACTGACAACATGCACTATATAAAATTCCCTGAGGTTTTAGCTGGGTACTCACACGAAAGTTAGCGATTAGATTCCCTCCCCCCCTCCCCGCCAAATCCCACCAGCACAAAATGTTCCTATCACTGGCCTGTTACCCCTTCTCTCTTTAGGCAGTGCAAACCCCCTCCATCTTTTGGGGTTTTTTGGTTTTTTTAATTTAATATCTCAAGGCCACATACTTGAAAATTGGTCAACAAATTTGATTTAGTAATCTGTTCCCGTTCAACAAATATGCAGCCAGGTTTCATGACCAGCTGTTCTGTATCATTGCATGAATGGAGGGAAGGGAAACCATTTAAAGCATATGAATGGTTTTAGGTTTTATTTTCATCAAACCCCCTTACAGGAGTGTTATAACTCGGTGCTAATTTTCTGGCCTCTTGACCTACATGTTTGGATTGTGCAAAATATTATATTATGAGGGAATGAGAGTGCTCCCCAGTTCAGAAAAAAAAACTAAAGTGCATTCTCAGCCTTAGCTCTGGCAGCTGCCTCCTGACTTCATACACTTGAGTTATAAGTTTTGGATAAACTGGGATCCTCAAGTTCTTTGAATTAAAAGCTGCATATGAAATAATATTAATTACATTGACCTTGAGCTGTGGCTACAGCTATGTCAGTCTGTCCCTCTCTTCTGGTTAAGGAGTCAAAGAAATTCTAGAAGTGAATCACCTCCAAAAAATACATGAGCAATTGCAGAGTCAGACTATCTGGATATGGACATAAATTATTGGCTATTTTTATTACCTTTAATTCATTTTAAGTTGTTTTGACACTTCTAAATGCAAGAAAATACAACAAAGAAAATCTTATCACTGAAGGAGCAGACTTATCATTTGGACATTCCTTTTAGCCCCAGAAGACAAGGCAGAGATGGATTTGGGATAGACCAATTTCCACTCTGATGGTGGGAAAGCATCTCCTCCTTCAGTCCCATGAAGCTCTCTGGCAGAGGTAATGAAGTTTAAGGATGGATGGGAAGGAAAAAATTCAGTATTCTACATAAAGCAAAATGATCCAGAGATATTGCAAGTCAGAAAGAAAAAGCACCACCAATTCTGGTGTCATGGAAAATGCAGAAAGATACCCCAAAGTTCCACACCATAAAGGGAAACGGGGTGCAAAAAAAGGACAAGGTTCTTCTCCTTACAGTACAGTCAGTGCAAGTTACTGAAGCAGAAGCAACATTTCAGAAATGAGAACAAAAAATAGTTGAAGTATTTGACTAAAGACGTATAAGAACATAATAAAAAAATTGCCACATGTTCCTATCATATTTGAAGGGACAAAACACTCCTGTTATTCATCAATATTTGTAAACAGAATGTTTGCTGTATCTTTTACTGTTAGAAATAAGGAGAGACCATCTCTTCCTTGAAAAATCAGAAATCCACCCATTTCATACTGCAGGAATTACCCACAGCAACAGAACTTCACACAATACTTCACTTCCTAGGAAAACATTACTGATTGCAAAGTGCATCTGGAAATGATGCCCATAAACAAGTGCCTTCATCCATGTGCCTTGAGGGTTTTCAAGTGCATCAGACAAGCAAATAGGGCTGCCTTCTGCCTGCTCCGCAAGTCTTTTTAAAAAAATAATCATGGACTATTTAGAGCATCTTCATCACCCCACCCTTGGGAAAACGAGTTATTAAAAATGCTGGAGTGCAATCTGTGTCAAAGGAGACGTTACATCAGTCGCCCTGGCCACCTGCTTTTGTTGTTTTTCACATTCTCAGTAAAGCAAAAGAATGAAATTCATAACCCAGTGTCCTTGTCTTCAAATCTTCCTTGTTATATAAAGGACATTGCTTGGTGTTTTATGGCTACTGCTGTTTCCTCAGCAGACACTGCCCAATACAGAGGTGCAAGCACTGGTGTGTAAAACACAGTGACCACTGGAGCAGTTCAGCCACACGACTCAGCTCTTTCTGGCCTCCCAGTCCATCCCATCCATCACACTGTGCTTTACTGGTTGAATCATCACTTTCCAGCTGGTTTCGGGTTTTCACAAGGCACAGCTCCTCCTGCACATGCTGATCTGTTCAGGCTCTGCCTCTCATCTTTCTTCTCACAAGTAGTTACAGCTTAGTATTTTTGTATCCAATTATGAAGAAAGATGAGAATGAAATGGGAAATAAAAAAGTGACAGGTAGAATTACAGAACAAAATGGTATTGTACGCTTGCTTGATGCTAATTGGTTTTCTTAACTGTTTAAAGTCTGTAGCACAGCATAAAATAAGCCAGCAGTAGTGGACTGCTAGCCATTTTTGAATGTTTTTAGTCAATTTAATCAACTTTGTGGCAGCCCTAGCACATTTTGGCTGCTGAGGATCTCAATAGACACACTACAGATGACCTCTATGACAGAGAGAATGGGGGATGAAAGAGCAAACAAATGCTTTTATGGAAGACAAAATGAGAAGTTTTGGATTAAGTGAGTTTTTTTTTTTCCTTAGCTTAAAAAAGTGTTAATTTTATCTGTTCAATAAATGAGCTAAAGATTCAGCATTCCTGAGCACCACCATTACCAGTAATTTATATTTATTTTCATGTGTTTCTGCGCATTGTTATTGATTGAAACTTTTAAAGTCAGCTCAGCTGCGACTGCAGACAGGTCACTGCCAAGGAGCAAGTGGAAATGAGAACAGCCAAGTGACAGCACACCAAAGTGATGTCCTACCACTGAGTAATAGCTCAGCACGCATTGTCTGGGTATGTTTTTTAGAATAAAGACTCACTGAGAGTGACCAAAAGCTGCAAAAATCTCTATGCACCAAAATTTATGATGTTAAAGTCTTTCTGCTGCTCATTTCAGTACTAGAAGTTACAGAAGGTAAGGAGGTGGGCGGGAAAAAACACAATAAACTTTTAAATGAACTTAGACACATAACCGGATTTTCAGTTTAGGCTTCAGAAGCAAGCTGGGTAATAATCTTAACAGCAGCATTTTCTCTGGAGGATGATATTACGAAATAATAGACATAAGTCAAATAATAGCTATCAACTTCTTTGGAACTTTGTGAAACTCATTCACATTTGAAAGCACTCTCAGATCCAGACAGCCAACTGCTGTCAAAAAGCAAGGTACGGTTAAAATTGAGCACTTTGGGCTTAATTTATGTTCCCAGCTACAGCTTTTGGGATGCTGTACATTAGCTGTATATATGCTTTTACATATTTCTAAGAAAAATGGTCCTCAGAAGATGATGAATAGCATGCCTTACCAGAAAATATATGACAGGTTCTAAAAATGGTACATTTTTAAAATTGGTATAGATATTTATACTTGCTCTGATCCTCTGAGATGTATATTGAAATTTGTAATATAAACAGCAAAGGGCATTCCAAGACAAGCAAATTAAAATGAATTCTGCATCATTCTCTCCTGTCCTATTATTATAAGTTCTCAGGAGGCCTACAAAAATTTGTATGTGAACTAAAAGTGCATGTAAATCCAGTTAAAGTTACTTTAGAAAACCCTAATCTTTTATTAGATCACAGTATAATGGATGCTTAAAATAAGAAGTTAGGGCTATTATCACAATATATAAACAGAGTCTGTGATAGACTATCACTAGCATGCTGTGTCTTTATAACACTTTACATTGTGCTTTCCTACATATATTAAAATGTATATATCACCATCAATTCAGGAGGAAAGAACTTTATTTTTTTAGAAACGAATATCATCCCCATCTCCAAGAAAGAGCTATTTATCACTATCTAATAAAACCACTGCTCATTCTTAGTCTCTTGGCAGAAGCTTTTACTCTTCCCTCCTGGGCTGCTGTTCTCAGGTAATAACCTGGGCCTGGGTAGGACCTCCCCAGCCTTGGAACTGTTTGCAGTGCCAGACCCCCCTAACATCTGTCTACCCTGCTCTGGAAACCCTCTGATGAAGTCTGCATCATTACTCAATTCCCCTTGTGGTTAGAAAGTTTTCCTCCCAGTCATCCTAATGCATCTTGGCTGAAAATTAAATTGGTTTCTTTTGAATTCCCCCAAGTGGAGGGAGAACAATGAGCACCAGCCTTTGCGTAACTTTCTCATATTGGAAAGACTATCATGGTGATTTCTCTGTAGGTTTATCAGTTCCCACAACTTTTCTTCATAGATCATAGTCTATAAATTTTATATTTTCCTGTCACTCTCCACTCAATTTATTATGCTTTCTTGATATGTAAAATACGATGCCCAGTGTAGTTCTTCAGCTGTGCACATTCCACTGCCTTTTTTTTTTTCAGCAAGGACATTATGTGTGAAAAAAACAAAAGCTGAAATCAGGAAATTCAGCAACATCTTACCCCTTCCCCCAGGCTAGTTATTCTTTCAGAGAAAGAAATCAGATGGATTTGCTGAGACCAAATCACTTCAAAGTTACATTATCTTTTACAACCCTCTTATCATCTGAATAGTTAGAAAGATCATTTTTTTAAGACTTGTTCCAGTGTATTTTCAGGAATAGTGATTGGGCTGACTTGTTTATGAATTCTAGAACCCTTGTTTTTCTCCTTTGTAAAAGGTACACAGAACACTTACACTTTTTTTATGATTATGGCTTTCCTCATCCTCTAAATTGTCAGAATATAATTTAGCATTTGCTGAACAGAAACCCATGCTGGTTTTTCATTCCTGTGAAATTGAATGATTGATGGACTTATTCTAAGAACTTCCTAGAGAGAAAGCTAAACAGCTAAAAATTCAGAATTAATACACAGAAGCCATCCAGCTTCCCACTCCAAGCAAATCTATAGGTAAAGGTTGCCACTGCAGGTAAGGCAGTACCCACATACTTGGTGATACCCAGCTCTGCTTCCTGGCTTTGCACACAAAAGAACGAGCAAATTCACAGAGCTGAATTGTCAGAAAACAAGAATATGGGGGGAAAATAACTATATATAGGAAAAGTAGTATAGGGGGAAAAGATATTCCTAAGGACGCCAGAGCATGCAGCTTCAAGGGATTGGAGAGGTCAGTGATACCTCCCAGCAGCTGAGTTATTAGGTGGGTTTTCCTAGAAAGTGGTATCTCACCAAAGCAGTGCAAGGAATACATCACCAAATCCTGGTTTATTGGAAAGAAAAAAGGAAAGAATTCCAGGCTGAGGAATACCAGCAGAGTCCAGATCTCCAAAAGCTTTGATTTGGGGATTTTGTGCTCATTACTGTAGCATTTCAAGATGTTTTCTTCTATCCAACACATCTCTTGCACAGGTTTCCCAGCCTGGTTGCTCCTTGAGTGCACAGCGTATCTTTCCCACTGTCATTTGACTATTGTAAATACACATCCCTTCTAAATAAACTCATAAGTACTCAAAAACTGGTATGGATGACAACTCTTCAGAGCCCTTCAAGTTGTAACCACACTGATACAAGCAACAACTTACAAGCTATGGATCACTCCTGAGGTGGGGTGCAGAGACTGCCAGAACAAACAATGCAAATGGCATTTTCTGAGTTGCAAGGGAATTACCCCTTTTCTCTTCTCCCTGCCAAGCTTCAGGATACTTCACAAGAACCACAGCAAAGTCACACCTCAGTTAACACAGATGTGACTCCTTCTCTGTCCCAAGGAACAGGAGACGTGAGAACCAGAGCCAGGGGCCCGATCCCAGCCTTGCCACCACTTCCCCACCGTGTTTCTAGCAGTGGCATGGAAGCATCACCACAGTTATAAGGTTCCACATGTGAATAAGGTGTTGCAGGATGGGTTTCAGGTTTGTGCTTAGTTGAAGGAAAACTTAAGTAGTGGAAGGCAGGCAAATTAAAACCTTTAGCAAACATTAAATGTCCTTAGGAAGAAATTGCTGTATTTGTGAGCTGCCCCATCTGAAGTGTTGTAAGGTACCATGGGAAAAAGTATGAAGAGCCAATTCATGTGTTATGCCACTTGTGCACTAAAAACTATGTTATCTTCTGAAATTATGGAAAGGAAGAGGATATTTTTAGTCATTGTTGGCTACTCGGGCCACTGAAAGAAAGTATGTTTCTCTGGGTACAACTTATTCTGTTTGTGGTTTCAGAAACCCCTGCCAATATTTCAATAATATATACATTACGAACTGCTACAGCTGGCAAGGTGTACCTGTGTTGTCTATTCCAGGGAAGGATTTTGCTGCCTATTCAAAATGAATAGATTCAGAAGTGGAATCCAGCATGGAAAATGAAGGAAGGTCAGGGGAAGGGTAATATTTATGGAAGATTGAGCATTTTAGTGTGCTACTGGCTTCAGGATCTGCACTCCCTAAAAATATGGGGTTTTGTGCACTGGAGTGCTGAGCAGACAGAGTGTAAATAAAGCATTTGTTTGAACCTTCACAAACAGGCAGTTGCTTTGTATTCAACAGAGAACAGAAAAGGAACTTCTACATTTTATGCTGCTCCAGAGTAGAAACATTTTGCCTAAATAAGCAACCCAATGAGGGCTTTTCAATCAACAAGAGCAAAGCACTCTGAAATACACCTTGGTGTTGGCACTCATATGCAGAGGCATCTTTCTGGAATGTCCTTTGGTGTTTGGGGACAGCATGGAACAAGTGCATGGAGAGTTGTGAGACTGTTCTAAAGGATGGATCAAGTGCAAACGAGCATCGTAAGATGGGTCTGAGAGTTTGAGAGAGACATGAGGACGGGTACTTGATACCATTCAAGAATTGCCAGCCACAAGTAAGATGCAAAGAAACATGAGAGTTAACACTCCATGGCTGAATTAATTTTCTGGAAATACAGGAGTGCTGGTGAGCTGAAGAATGTGAGAGAACCATGCAGTGCCAACAGCTGCCTGGTTCAAATGTGTGAATCTAACAGGACTACAAAAAACTCTCATCCTGATGTGACCAACCATTCATTGAACCAATGTTTGTGGCCAGAGCATACCCAACCTGTGAACAACATTAACTTTCCATGTTATTAACTTTTCCAACATTAACTTTTCATGTCCAAGAACATCTTTTCTACACCTACAGAGCTATTTTGATAGAAAAGGGGATGAAAATATAAAGTCCTGTAAATAAATATGGAGAACTGTCCTTACTAGCAACAAGAGGAAAAATAATTTTCAGAGCTTCCAATTATCAGTCTTTAAGCATTAAATTCAGGGGTGGCAGGACACAGGGGAAGCAGCATAACAAAGTAAAAACAGTGACCCTAAAAACTCCCTTGCAGATTGCAGCAAGGAAACCCATGGATTGAGTAAGAATGAGAAGGAATTGAAGCACTTTTCTTCTTCAAGCACAGTGCTTTGGGTCTCTGATGCAAAACACATGAGCACTACACCCCTGCTCTTCCACACTCTCCCAAAGGCTGAGGCCTCCCACAGGAACATTTTTAGGATGAGAGTGGCCAAAAAATAAAAGCAATTTACATATTTGCTTAATGGTTCTTCCAGAGTTCCTACTAATACCAGTTACAAGTGGATTATACTCTGTGTTTCCTAACCCCAACTGAGAAATTATTTTTGTCTTGATTAATTCAATGATCAGACTTGTATTCACTGCAGTTGGAACATATTGGACCTCTGACTTCTCAGACTTCTTTCCATGTGCCTGGAAGCAAAATTCCAGTTTTATATCTATATTCACTCTGCAGCTCCTCTTTTCATATCAAGCATAACTTTGCTCATGTCCACAAACCTCCCTGAGCAAGAAATGAGCAGTGCTCCAAGGTTCAAGGATATAAAATCAGGTCTTGCTCCCTTCTCTGTTTCTATGCACATTTTTTTTCCTGCAGTATATAAAGTGACTTACAGGAAGCTACCAGTAGTGAAAAGTTGTAATTCATTGGGAAAGAATCTGTGCTTTAAGGAACAGGCAGCTTCTTACTGGATCTCAAATAATATATCACATAAAGCAATTATTCCATGTCTCCTGGTCATCGCATGGTCTTGGGGAAATCAGAGTCAGATTTTTAATACCGAGTGTGTAAGGCTCCTACAGAATTACAGACTATATAGAACTATTCTTGTCTGCATAACCAAACTCCTCATCAGAAACAAGCAATTTTTAAAAATCATTATCCATCCCCCATTTCACACATAAACACATAACAATAAAATGCAATAAGCATTCTTTGGAATGGTTGCTTACCCAAAACATGCCAGACAATTACACGGTATGGTGTTTTAATTAGAAACTCTCCCTCTCAACAGGTCCCATTTGAAATGTGTGACACTCCTCTGTACCACATGGCCGGAGGAGAATTGTATTACAATCACATCTCCAGTCAAAGAACATTGCCATTTTTTCCTAGATCAGACACCTGCTATCAATTTGAATGGTATCTGATTGAATATTTGTGCAGGAAGGACAAGAATCAATTATTCATGAGTACTAAACAATAGACTGTATAAACACAGTTCATGAACCTGAATCCTTTACAACCTAGCTTATCTTCGATACATTTATAAGGGCAGTCACATCTTTTAAACAACTGACATATTTGAGGCCCCCAAAAAAGGGGAGGGATAAAAGAGGAAACACATTTTTGTTAAAGAAAATGTGAGGTGTTTTGGATTAGGTGGAGTTTCTGTTCTTTTGCTTATAAGAGTGGTAATATTTAACTGCTTAACTAAATTTAACTAAATATGTCATGTGACAGACATTACCCTGAGACTCCCAGCTCACATTCTGCTGAACCAGGTCATCTGGGTAATTTAACTGAACACAAAAATATATGCAACTATTACATTCTCACCCATGAGTCTCGTATAAGTTTTGGACTCCTACCTGTTCTTGGCAATTTAGCGGAACAAAACATTTTGAGGTTCTTCCTGTCACTGGGTCTTCTCCATTGCAGGAACCTGTGCTGTTTCCCTGGCAGCTTCATCACTTTCAGGTTTCCAGCACAGTTCAATTAAGCTCAGCTGGCTCTGCAGTGCTGATCTGGTTGGATTCCTGCCAGCTGAAATCCTGCACCTTGGTGTCTCAGCTGAGCATGGCAATACAAACGTGGCTGATGTCAGATGGGGGAAAGCCTGATCCACACATCCAGGAAAAACACAATCCTGACATCGTGGTAGAACAATACAGTAGAGACCAGTAAATAATGTATTCTCTTAAAAAAACTTCCTCTCTCCAAACCAGGCTGTTCATGTTGCTGTCATGTTTAATACATTTTTATGTATACTCCTTTTATTTTCTGAGCTGGTCTTGCCCAGACTAGAGTCAATTTTCTTCCTAGTAGCTGATATGGGCAGTGTTTTGGATTTGTGCTGAAAACAGTGTTGATAATTCAGGGGTGTTTTTGTTATTTCTGAGCAGAACTTAGAGTCAAGGCCTTTTCTGCTCCTCACCCCACCAGTGGGGAGATTAGGTGGGGAACAAGGGATTGTGAAGGGACACAGCTGGAACAGCTGATCCCAGCTGACCCAAGGGATATTCCAAGTCATTTGGAAACATATTCCAGCCTATAAAACTGAGGGAAGAAGAAGGAAGGGGGGATGTTTGGTGTTCTGACATTTGTCTTCCCAAGACACTGCTACGCATGATGGAGCCCCACAATCCTGGGAGTGGTTGGACACCTGTCTGCCATGGGAAATAGTGAATGAATCCCTTGTTTTGCTTTGCTTGCTTGTGTGCCTTTTGCTTTACCTCTTAAAATTATCTCAACCCACAATATTTTACACTTATATTCTTCCAATTCTCTTCCCCATTCCAGTGATGGGGGAGAGGGAGAGACCAGTTGGGTGATGTTTATTTGTCAGCTGGGGCTAAACCACAACATTTTCTTATGGCAATGGTTTATGTTTCAATGTTTAAGGCATGTGACATTCTGGAATTACAGCATCTATATTTAAAGTTCCAAGATTACAGCTTTGAGTGGTGAGTGCTTGAACTCTCATGAAATACAATTTGATTTAAAAATCAATCCTCCAATTGAGTTTAAAAAGGCACCTAGTGTTGTTTATTTGTTTTTATGGAAAATAATACAGGCAATTAATTTCTTTCATACCTTAAGTGTCTGAGTTATGAAAGTCCATAATGCAACATGGCGTGCTTGATGAATAACAGCTGAGGTGATTTAGTTTAGAGGAAATGATTGGCAGTTAGTGATTTTGATAAAAACTTGTGTGATACACAACGGGCACCTCAGCTGTACAGCTGATTCACTGAAAACAAATGCAGAGTGAATAAAATTTCTATCACATTACATTTTATGCTGGGGAGTCAGATAGAAGGAGGAGGACATAATTCTTTCCTAGACCTAGTAGCTGCTACTTTAAGAAAAGAAATGACAAGGTTATGGGTTCTCTCTCTGCCATGCACCTCCTCCATAAATTTTAGCATTAAATTATAAATAAAACATATGAGGACTCAGCTCAATGAGAAATATGTCTGGACTTTGGCACTGTAAAGGGCTGCACAAATCCATACAAGCTGCTTAACATTGATTTTCTTTGGCGTCTTTCACAGCCCTATGCGGGCTTCGCAGTGGAAAAGGCAGACATTTTCTTTTATTGTATCAGGCCCTTTGCCATTAATTACAGACATGCCTTTCCTTAATGACTGGGCACAACTGGCCTGTTGATCCCCTGGCTGGATCACCAGAGGATGGAACCAACAGCAGGGATGGGGACTGTGGACCATTTGCTATTCCTGGCCTCCCTCTTCTCCCCATCCTCTTTGCTCTTTGCCAATGGGACGCTGGGGCCAAAATCCCAATGGGCCAAATTTTCCTCGCTCCCCTCTCCTTCTGCCCCAGTTTCTTCAAAGCAAAAGTAAGCCAACACACATCTCCACTCACCTTCAAGCAGAGGTGAGGGGGGAAAGCAAGAGGAAAGACTCATCTTTCATACACCTAGAAGTGAAAAACTCTATGGCAAAGCCAATGTTAACCTCTCGCTCAATGTGGAGAGCTAACCAAACTGCCTGAGTCTGCAGAACTGAGTGGAAAAGTTGAAAAAAATAATAAAACTAAAAGGTTTTCCTTGTGGTATTTTCACATCTTCACTCCAGTGCTGGCTAGGAAAGTAAATGGTTGTGGTGGTTGGTGCACAGGGCCAGGAGTGAGGAGCCCTGGGCTCTGTTCATACCTCTGCTACTGACTCACTGAAACAAAGTGTTTGAACAAAATTCTTGAAAAGCATTCGTTAATTTTAGGAGCTCGGTTTTGTGCATAAACAAGTAGAGATACATAGGCACTGAGCATCTACTGCTTTTCATCAAGGCAGAGAAAGACTCTGGCATACACTGCACCATTGTCAAGCATCCAGACCAAAATCTGGATCTTCATTCTGGAAGACACAAAGCGCGTTTCCATCTGACTCAGAAAGATGAGAGCTCCTCCTGTGCCCAAGAAAGACTCTTCCAGAAAATGCAGGACTTGGCATTGAATCATTACACCCAAATTACTGGACACATGAGCTTAAGCAATCCCTGTTTCTCTCACCTGCTAAATGGGCATTAAATATGGGTCATGAAAGTCCTTTGACCTCCTGTTGTGGTGTGCCAGAAAAGCTGGCAGGTCCTCAGGATAAGATCTGTTTCAGAATAACAAAGTTTGCTATAGCATTTTAAAGAACCTTAGAAGATGGTTTGATTCAGGTCTGTGCATCTTTCAACAAATGTTTCTTAGAGGATAATTAAGTTTTTTTTCAGTATTCCCTTGTGTATGACAGATATGTTGAATAGCTTCTCTTAATAAACCTTTCATATCAATTGCATTCTCCTGGTTAAATTGTGCCTCTTGAGCAAGAGCTACTGAAACATGTATCTGATTAGGAAAAACCCATGTTCATGTTAATTTCATGTTTTATTTATTTTTACTTAACTTTGACATGTTTCCTGGAAGATCTATCAATAACAGCCCATCTCTGTGATTGGTTCATCCAAATAATGACTGTCGAGAATGTAAAACAAATTGGGCAAAACCCTGCACGAAGAGCAGGAGGTAGAGCTCTCATCAAAATCAATTCTCTCTCAGATATAAAAGGTCACTGATAATTATGCGCATGAATCTAAGACCAAAATTTGCCTCACTGAGTGGTATTACCTCTCCACTTGCAATCACACAGGAAAGAGGAAAAAGATAGAATTGACTGAAATATCCTTGCTGTTGTTCTACCAGCTCAACACTGTTTCTGTCCACAACTCACTTTCTGCTGAATTGCCAGCATTCGGCATTTCAAAACCTGATGCATTTTCTTTGCCCAGGGCAGATTACACATGGCATGTTTTTCCCCTCAACTGACTTTACAATTCTTGTGCTCCTGGAGAATTTTCCTCTAGATTTGTTCAAATCATGTGGGAATTTATTTGCTAATTGAAGAAAAACATAGTGTTTCATTATTAAGGTCTAGATGTGAAGTCCTGAATCTCTTCCTGAAACGCAGAGAGAAATCTTGTGTTCAGGGGCTCTGCCTGGCCTGTCATGGTGCTAACAGATCCCATCCTGTCATGCTGCTGCTCTCCATTGGAATGCCCTCCTCGCCAAGGGACAAAGGTATTTCGCCACCTCTACTTCTTTCCACCCTCTGAGCAAATCATTAAGAAAAAAAAACGTAAAAAGCCAAATAGATGCTATTGCTCCATGAGCAGAACACAATCAATAATATTGTTACAATTTAATATTTGAGAGAAATATGTTTAGAGAAAACAAGAAATGAGAAAATCAAATCAAGCATGTCTTAAAACGCCTGGTGAACATGTCCCTGGCCTTATGTCCTTTATGGAAATTGTGCTTATACAAGAGATAACTCAGCAATGCAGTCAGTAACTGGCAAACTTGATACTTCCAAAGGCTCTAAGGGGGAATGTCAACCAACACTGATGAGCAGCTTTGAACCCCTGGCCTTTCAGATGCAGGCTGACAAGTTAACAGGCTTTTTGTCCTCAGTGGAGAAGAGGGTTTTCATAGCCTGTATTCCTACAAATAAAATGCAATCCAAAAGTGCTGGGCACATGCCACGTTTCTTTAAAGGGTAAGATTACCAGTGCCTCTTGATACACTGCGGGATGCCGATGTATGTTTGTACTCAGTGTGGTTTTTCCAGTGGAAAAAAGGGAACAAAAAAATCCACGGAATCTCTTACACATGGGAAATTACGTCCATTCGGCAGGGAAGCAAAATGGAGTCTACTTGAGTAAATTTCTCCTCACCTACTTATATTTAACTCTACAACAATGGTCCATTGAAATAGCTCAGCGTTGTCTCTTGGAATTAAAACGCTGCTGGATAACAACTGGAAGTGTTCTTTAAAGAACTTTAGAAGATGGTTTGATTCAGGTCTGTGCATCTTTCAGCAAATGTTTCTTAGAGGATAATTTAAATGTTTTAAAGTATTCTTTCCCTGTGGCTCTGAGAAGAGGGACCCCTTTATTTGTTAAACAGCAGAGGCAATGTTGGGCTGCATAAGCAAAAGGATTAAAGGAGGTCTACTGGTGACTCAGGTGTGTTACTCAGGGTGAAGATATGCCTTCACTCTAGTGTGACAAACTCTATCAGAATGTCACCACAGTGACACACTCCAACAGTAAAAAATGTCTTAGGGTCAACAGACCTATAAAGGCCACATCACTTGGCTGCACTCATCTCTAGTCTAGGGGCAGGATCGTCTATCTATAAATCAGAGGAACCATCTTAAAGCCCCTACAGAAACACCACACTGTGTTCTGGATTCCAAATTCCTTTGCATACATTTAGCTTCTCTGAGAAATGGTCATTATTCATTGCTTCAGAAGGAGAGAAAAGACCTGAAAAGCATCTAGGTAAAATTAAGAAAAGGGATAACGTTCTTAACCCTCTCAGGCACAGATTCTACAGCTCTTATTTCTCCTTTTTTCTTAGGTTGTCCAATGTTTCCATAGGTACAAATGTTATCTCTTTTTATCCCCCTAGCCCATAAACATCTATTTAAATTTTAAATTTAATTCTAAGGGTTTGGTGATTCTCTTGGTTGTTGTTCACAAGTACAGTATTTCCATCGTGTTGTAAAAACTGAAAGTATCTTCAATTTATGGAAATTGAACAAAAGCATAGGCTCTATCATGTTGAGAAGTGGACTTCAATCAAGCTTGGTGTGGAATCCCACAGAATGTGTTCTTCAGCAACTCTGTTGTTTGTACTGAGATATCTGGTAAAGTCTTTTGGGAAAACATACCACATATCTCTTTAAGGTCCAACCAAAATATCATCTATCCCGCCCTCAGTACAACAGCATTGCTGAGATAAATAGTTGGGGGGGGAGAAATCTTCCACTGTAAATCATACTAACCAAACACTGCTGAGCCAAATTCTCTACCCTTTACTCCAGTGAGATACTCTTAGTACAAGAGGGAGTCTGATTATTGGACAAAATTTAGGAGGTTAAAATTAAGACAACATAACTGTGGTCCTCTAAGAAATTATTCTGTTCTTATTTTCTTGCTTCTCTTTTTCTTGGCACCAGGGGACTTTGGGTCAGAGCTAAACAGCTTATGAACTCATTTCCTAAAATTTTCAGTCTCCCAAAAGCTTGCTTTCCTTGGATTATTTTTAATTCAGTCAATTTGTAACACATATTCAGACTGTATCCTCAACAATATTTTATGATAAATCCCATTCAATTTCATATGTATGGTTGCAAGCTTTATTGCTTAACAAACATTTCATCTACTCTCCCATAATTTATATCTGAATGGGTTTATTATAGACATTGCATTTCATTCATTGTGCAGTTAATTCTGCAACATGCTGCCTGTTTTCTGTATGGCCGCTCTACCATTATATGCTTTCAGTACAATTGAATTTTTCCTTGGGAGCTTTATGAAATGGTTTATGAATATGTAATACAATTGTATTAACAAGGCAAATGTACTTTTTATTCCTTTTGTGAGCATTTCCAGTCAATGACTGGTAAGAGAACAAGCATACTAGAACATCTCCCTCAATTCCTATTCACCAAGACTACCTGTGCAATATTATTTTTAAAAGGCTCATCACTTCAAAAAACCAAAATGTTTAAAAATCTTGGTTGGTGCTGCAGTCATTCCCTGGAAAGGAACACAAGAAAGCTTGCTAACATGACTTCTCTCTTTGTGGGGACTTCTCTCTCTTCAGGTAAAAGGATATTTGGCAGATGCTATCTTGAAAAGGCATCCCCCTCTCCATTTCAAGCACTCCATTGGCCTGATTACCATCATGTGTTTTTTCCTTAACACCCAGAAACACCACTCCTGTTGCATCACATGCCTATTTGCAGATTAAAATGGAGGCAATTCTTGCCTTAGACCTGTGATTGACCATACACATCTAGTGAGACAAGCAGTGGCTATGATCAAAGAATGGGAGGAGGAGGGTCAGAGAGAGTTACAACACATATGACATTTCCTGTGTGTTCAACAGCTGCTGGAGGGACTCTGTCATGTGAAGAGGAGGTACACATGATGTTAAATGGGCACACAAATTTTTAAGGGATCTCCTGGAACGACAGTCAACACATTCATATACTTGAAAAAAAAAAAACAGCAGTGTGTTTCTTTACCTAAATTAGTTCGTTTCCATTTGACAGGAAGCAATTTCCACACCTAGAAATGAAGGCAGGCCCTTGGCCTCTGAGAACACGTGAAGCTTCCATACAAAGGGAAGTAAAGGCTTATTTTACATCAAAACCTCAAAGGCCACCACAACACCCTTGTTAAACCTCACAGGGGGATTTGCTAATGCACTTTACCTGCTCACACACTTTCTAAATCTTCAGATCTGTCTCTGATTTGAGAACATTTAAAACCCTGATAAAAACTCCTATTAAAAAACGCATCCTTCCACTCACCATCTTGGCCAGCCCACTTTCTAGAACAAAACTGTCCAGGCACTGGATGATGACTAACAGTTTGCCATATGTTCTTACTTACAGCACAGGGGATTAATTCCTCAGTGAGAGGATGGGAAGGCTAGAATCTCCAGCAGGAAATAATGTGGCACTGACAGAAAAATAAAGGAAATGGAAAAAGTCTGAATATATTTCTGCTCCACTGTACAGATTACAAGAAGGGACAGTGCAAAAAAGATTGCTGCTGGAATTGTGATTCTTCTGAAGTCTGCCCATGGGCTCAGTAATGTCTGTACTATGTACACTGGGAGGAGAGCAATGCTTAATAGGGCCGGTTTCCTCCCAGTATTAAATATAACAGAAATACAGCAAGGTGGGTTATAGACTAAGGTTTGGCTGGCTTCTGCTTTCAGAACCCCTGACATGCTTGGAAGAAAATCCGCTGGTGTCACTCTATATCTCTGGAGTTAGGTTGGATTTGTATGGAAACCATCAAGAATGAAGAGCAACTAAAAGTACAAGAAGGGACTCACATTTCATGAAACTCAGGCACTTGTAGAAGCACTCCTATTTTAGGAAAGAGTGCTGCTTCTAAAGAAGGGATTTTCTGATCTGCCTTGCAAACCCAAAGTGGGGTTCAGTACTGAAACACTCAAGAAGAGCATCTTGTGTTTTTCTAGATTAGATTCATGGAAGGACTCAGAATTAGGATCATGCATTGCTGAGCCATACCCACTCCTTATTAAATTCCTCCAATGACAATTTTACTGGTGTTTTATATTAGTGTTAACAAAGGACCTGAATAAGATGTAAGAAATGTTATATTTTAAATAAAAGTCCAGGTAATGTGCCACTGGGGACCTCAGGATCAAATGAGCTTTTATATTTTTATGTAGAATGTAATCACTTTTTTCATTATTGTGGTTGCTGCATTACTGTTATTAAAGAGTTTATTACCCTGTGGGGGATACTGCTCATTGGAATTACGTGCTCACAGCCCAGCAGAGATAGTGTGGCTTCAACCCTTAATTCATGATACAGCCACAGGACAACAAAATATCAGTACACTGGGACTGGTGTGACACACTGGGTACACAGCAGAATCCTGCTTGTACCAGGCAGTCAGAGATACATGCAGCTGGAACTGGAAAATCACTGTTATATGATCATCTGACTTGCAGGCCTTTAGTACATGCTGGGTTTCTAGCAGTCTTCCAGGGAAACTGGCCAAAATAGAGCATGTAGGGAGAGGGCAAATTGGCCAAAAAAAGGCAAGATATTACAAGAAATGGAAAAATTACCTAACGGGCCACTTATCCCTATTCAAACTTTGGAAAACCTTGGAACTTTTCCCTAGACTGCAATACAGCTATCATTTATTACCAAGGTGACCTTTATCCCCCTCCTGACAGCACTGTGCTTTCATCAGAAGCATTTTTGGAGAGTAGTGGATTTATTAGAAGAACCCACTGAAGCCCCACTTTAGAAGGATTCCCACTGATTTCTATCAGCAAGCGCCACAGTGAACGTGACAGACAAAAGGGACACGCTGGGGATTACTGGCTCCCCACACATCAAATGCTTCTCCCTCAGCTCCAGCCTGCACTCATGAGACTGTCACAGAGGAGGGTGGTTCAGGTTTGAGTTTCTACACCTCCCATAGTCCCAGACTGATCATACAGTTAAATATATACATCCAAGAGAGCAAACATTATGACTGAAGTCTCCTCCTTGGGATTCCTGTGATCTTTAAACATGGGTGGTGCTACTCCTCGGTGTTTTGCTTGTTTTCAAGGGGGGCAAAAATATACATGTGACATATTAACACTGGAATGCAAAACATCTAAAGACAAGTCTATTAAGCGTGTCCATCTCATTACCTGTTGCTTCACTGAGACAAGGAAGGAAATCCCTTTGAGGAAGTTGGACAGGAATGTTTTATCCAACCATCTTAAGGAATGCAAGTGATCCATACTGCCCAAAAAGGTTATAGAAGATGACAGAATAAACAGCTTCTCTCCTTCATCTCATAACTAGAAAAATCACCTTGCTTAATTTTCTATGACAAAGTGTTAAATATATATCTGTCCTGAGCACAGGAGGAAATGATTCCTCAGTTCCACATGCAGTGTCTCCTCTGTTTCCACATCATGGTTGAATCAGTGATCCTGACCATACAAAATCCACACATATCATTATAACACCGTAAAACTGGATATCCTGGGACATACATGCTCATGAGGACATTATCTGGGGCATTACCATTTATCGAATCCTTATTTCAAAAAGTTGATCTTGGATTTCATGTCTCATTAGTGCATGTGCACAAAATGAACTCAGCCTTAATGCAGCCCCACAAGCGGGAGCCACTCCCTGTGCTTGTACACCCATTCACACATCACACATCCTGCAGCTCATAAACCCCGTCACACACTAATGAGATCCAAATAATGCAGAATCTACAAAGTAGTAACATCTGTAGTTAGACTACTTAGCTTAAGTCACAAGGATTAACAATCCCCATGGCTCTAGGAATACCCTAACCATGCACGGGAATCACAGAATTGTGGTCATCTTGCACTGCCTGCCTGACCAAGTGATTTTAATTTTCTTTTGGGGTAGATATTGGATCTTATAAACCACTGGTCTGTTGCCTTATAAAATTAAAGAATTCCGCAAACGCTGTATTATCTCTGTCCTCTCATCATGTCCTTTTTTGTATGTAAGAGACAAGAAAATAATGCTTTAATGTGAAAAAAATAGCATTAAACAGAAAAAGCGTAAAACTCCTGGAAAAAGTTCTGGTCTTCATTTTAATGACTGTTCCACAACCTTGTTTAACAAAATCCCATGAGTAGGAGATAACTAAACAAATCCAAGCATATCTGCAAATGCAGTGTTGAGAATAGATTACAAAATGTTTCCAAGTAGCTTCTAATAAAAACAAACAAACAAACAAAATTGCCCAAAAATTCTGGATGAACAGGTTACAGGTTTTCCTTTTTTTCCTGGATATTTTAAAAGATTATTAGAAATCTGACAATGAAACAGCACTTTTCAAAACCCCACTATCGTTCTGCATTTCCAATACATGTATAGATGTGCTCTGAAATTCAATAGATAAATTACTTTATTAAGAAGAAATGATAAGATTCCTTTCACTGACTTCTACAGGCTTCCATAGATCACCCAAGAGAGCACCACAGAAAAACAGCATTTCAATAATCCCTACTTTGAGTAATAGTTTGAACATAAAAGATTACTGTGCTGAAGCCAGCCGGTGGACATATTTCATACTATCACGGTAGCTTTCTTTCTTATCACTTTATTCCATGATATCATCTCCCTTGGAAAAATAAGACTGTATGATATTTCTGTCTCCTGGAGTTGAGAGGAGCGTAATGATTCTATCTGGTTTAATACATGATAGCGCTCTTACATCAGTTTTCCATGAAAATGCAGAAAATCCAAGGGCAGGATTTCAAGGAGACAAGCCCACATACAGTGTTCATCCTGTGTGTGTTTGGCTTTCTCCTTTTCTACAGACTTTCCACCACTGCCAGAGAGCGCTGGCCTAACCCTTTCTACAGAAAGAATAATCGTAAATCTGCATGAAGTTCATGATGATTAGTTTCTCTTGGAGCCAGGCCAAGGAATAAGCCTTTCTCCAATACAGACTTCACATGCTGGCTCTGTCAAGAATTCATTTATTAATCCTTTCGATCAAGCCTGGATTAAGTCATCCAGGGGCCCTAATGACATCAAGTAACTCTGTGCCTTGAGGTACACACCCCCCAGGTGAAAAATCTCCAGAGCTGCAAGTCGAGGTTACCCTGAACATAGCTCATGTTTATTTTTACTGAAGTCTAGGACACCTGTGTCAGGTTATCTGTGAACAGGCATCACTTCTGCCCTTGTGGGCTGTGCTGAGTTTGAGGCCAGGACACACCACACAACTGTGCCACAGGCTGCAGGAATATTTCAAAGGCACAACATGTTGGAAAGGATAATGGAACCAAAGAAGAGAAGATCAGGTCTAAGAGTTCCAGTAATGCACCTAAGAGTTTCTTTACTCCTACGCTTTAATTCTAAAAGTACAGCCATGAAAAGATCTTAGCAGCTACTCAATGTGCAAAAATCTACAAACTTACTTCCCCATGCATAGCGTTATTTTTGTATCAAGGCAATCACTTTGATTCAATTTTTTTCTTCCTATAAGCTGTATTAAAACTCTGTCACTCCACTTCCTAAATGTTCAGTTCAAAATTGGTTTCTTTGGCTTTTAGCCCCTATGAGTTGCACTGTTTAAATTCTTTGTGTTTCACTTTAAAATTCTGATTTAAAGGTTGATATTCTACTTCAGAAGCAAGATTAAGCTAAAAAACGAATTTCCACCTCCTTTTATCTATTTGGCTGTTTCATTTAAAGAGAATTAGCAAGATTTTCCTGTTGCAAAAGTCCCACCTGGTCCAACTTGCCTGCAAGGTTAGTGTCTCCTTTCAAATGCAGCTCAGTTCAAAGCCATCCCTCTCCCCCTTCCCACCACATCCCCCTCTCCAATCCAGGCAAGATTTGTTGCAAACATTTCACAGAGCTCTAGCGTTGTGTGAACTCTTGCAGAATTATTGTTGTTCCAGGAGTGTCCTGGGGGATTTTCAGAGCTGCTGTGAGACAGTGATATCCCTTGTGGAGGACTAATAGACTGTCACTGTTTCCACTGGGAACAATGAAGGTCAGACATGCCAGCTAACCTGTGTTAACACGGAACTTCCTCGCTCTGCTCAGGAACAGCTCTGAAAATAACACGGTGCCTAGATACCCCTGCTTGCCATCTCATGGAGATCACATCGAATCAGCCCTAATAATGCAGCCTTTTTGCTTCAGCCCAGTCCCTGGTGAATCCACTCAGCAGCCCCACAGGGTCTGCTGCTCCCCTCGCTCTGTCAGAAAGTGTCAAAGGACGGGAAGGGAGATGCAGGGCAGGAGGAAAGGTTGCCTGCTCCAAGTGTCTGTCCCAGCAGCTCTGCCCTGAGCCCTTCTCTCATCCTGCAGCACACCCCTACCACTGCCTGTCTGAGCTCTTGCTTTTATAACCTCAGCAACTAACCGTGTTCATTCATTTTAACTCCTTGTTAGCAAAGTTCTCTCAAAACTGTTGGGTTTTGGTTTCGTTTTTTCTTTTTTTTTTTTTTTTCCATTAAGGCACTCCCTCATTTTGGCTTTTGGGTTTGCTCTTTACCTTTCATTCATAGTTCTTCCAGAAGAAACAGACTGTGCACATTCACAACACAGCAAAGAATGGTGGAGGAGTTTTGTACCCTCTGCATTTTGAAACTGGGATTCTGCTGAACAGCAGCAGATTCAGGGGACACTCGCCCAGGAGTCACTGACATGTTTGTTCAACTAATATACTCTGGAAAACATAAAGGTTGGGTTGACATGTACACTTGCAGGTGATAGCCAATATTTTATTTTAACACATCTGTAAGCATCTGTTGATCTTTCACTTCCCAATACAAAAACTGCAGGAGCAAGTGAAAAGCTGGTGGGAGGAAATGGGAGATTGAGAGGTTTTAACAGGAAGAACTGCAATTCATAAATATTATGACTACGAGGGAAAATGAACCACAGCTTGATCACACAACAAGAATAGCAATTAGGAACAATTGTTGAATTTAGTTTAGGTATGCAGCATACGTAGGTAAATACACGGAATGCTAATGGTTTTATAATAGTCTTATTAATTCACACACATAGTTAATGTTTAAGATAAACTCCCCATCTTTAGAGTAATTTATGCATTCCACTTTTATAGAATTCCAATTGAATGAATATGAACATAATCATTCTGCACAAATGTTCTCTAAGGAGTGTGCAGAGAGTCTGAGGCAATGCTGAGGCTCCCCACAGCTTTATTCATAATGGATCAGTCTATTCATTCCTTATTAATTTAATGGAGTACAACTGAGCAGTCTAGCAGCTTGAGCTTATGAGTGTTTCACAAATGGGGCTTTTTGCCTGTAATCGCTTAATCCTACTGGCTAGGCCTCATAAATTGAATAAAGGAGCGAACTAGGTTTTAATTAAGTCTAAGGAATGAGCTTGTCTGAAAGATACTTCAGCCTCTTAAGATCACAGTGGTGAAGTGTGTTTGTCCAGGAGCCTAGCAGGGGCAAGCATCCTGGGCTACTCAGGTTAGAGACCAGTTGCTTTGATGTAAGGTATTTGTTAATACCTTTTTTTCCCTTTAATTAAAAATCCGTTCTTCACTGTCAGGACCATCCAAGAGCACAAGTGAGAGAACTGCAGCGAACCTGACTGGTTCTGGAAAAGAAAGAGGTTTGGGATTCATTCCTTCTAAGTCCATAAAGCAGCTCACACTATAAAAAAGAACAGATTGACACCAACAAACAGGGAAGAAAACACTGCGCCCTATTAGTTTTGATACGCTCTCCCTTGTGGCTCAGTGCCCCTGGGTAAATAAACTCAGGCAGATTCCATGAGGAAAAATGCAGAAAATTGAGCCAGGCTCTCATCTCTTTCAGGGGTCCTGTACTTCTGGTCAGAGGTAGCAAACCGACACCTGCCAGGTGTGTTACCCTTTGCCATGATTTGTCTTCTTGGATATCCAAGCACCAGCTCAGGGGGACTGACCTGCTACTGACTTCTTGGTACATCTTGGCAGGACACATGAATTAAAAAGTCTCTCCTTGGAGGCCCAGTTCTGTAAATCTTTTCTAAGGAAAAAGATAGACTGCATCTCTTGCAAAATGTATTTGAAGACACTTAATTTCTTAATTTTAAATTTTCTTGAAAAAAAAAAAAGGCTTCTGGAGGAACAATTCTGCTGTAGGTGTGCAAACCTGTCTCTCACCCAGGCTAGAAAGGATGGGTATTCAGATTCGTCCCTCCCCACAGTGGTCTCCAGAGAACAAAAATTATCATCTTCTCTACTGGTTTTCCCCAAATTACCTGTCGAGGATATATCCTGGGCAGTGAAGAATTCAAGATCCATGGTGGAGTAAAATTCTTTCTTAAGATTGCATTCCATTTTTCCATTTTGTGCCCTGGTGGCTGTCTGGAGTATCTGTGCTGGATAAAGCAGAGATGCTGGGCACTGAACTCAGGGCCCTCCTCCCTCCTGGGAGCAGGGCTCGAATGAAACTGTACTGTGCACTATCATAAAAAAAAATGTTGGCTTGGTAAAGCATCTTCTAGGATGCAAGATTTTCTTTTTGTACATGTAGATGAGGAACCACACTCTGGGAAATCCTAACTCAGGGGAGATTTTTGTCTGATTGTTTGGTTTGCAGTATATTGAACAGAAAGATGCACTATTATGATTTTACAGGTGCCCAAAAGTCCTTGGTTACCTGGCTATGGTTTTATACACCAGTGCAACAGTACAGTGAAATGCCAACAAAAATCAGACACTTGTACACACAAATAACCAGAGATAGGTGCTGACCCCAGACAATCTAAAGTACCCCATCTAAAGGCAGTATTTTTAAGAGATTTGGAATTCCTTTGTAATTTTACTTCCATCTTTGAATAAAAGAAATGGGAAAATTTGAGGTTGATGAAAGGAAGGCTAATTTGCCTGGCTTCCTCCTTGTTGGTTTTACTGAGTTATCCTGCTGCCCTTTAGTCATGTTTTTGGTATTAACTTAGCTGCAGGCTTAAGTTATGCCAAAGGCAGGAAGGATATGAATTTTAATTAGACACCCATCTCTCACTGAATTCTCCTAGGCTCCTTTGAAAATCCAGACCCTAGAGCTGTCATGTATGTGTGCGTGCTTGTTTCTGGGCATGTTGTATATATCTGTGCACACACAAATCTACATAAATAAATAAAGTGACATGATCAGATTTTCAAAGGCATCCAATCTCGAGAAGCACCCCCGTAGCTCTCAACAAGAGCTGGTGCGTGCTGAGCTCGTGTGAAAACCCAGCCCAGATCTTCAACTCCAGGGAACACTGAACTTTCCACAGCCGAGGCCTGAGACGAACACACACAATTTCTGATCACAATTAAGTTTGAACTGCTTTAACAGATTCTGATCTGGGGATGGGCAGAACAATGTGCCTTTCTAAATGGTTGGTTTTTCTGTTCAAACCCACTTCTGCTAAGCAGTGACAGTGTCAGGCATCCTGCCAGCCTGAGTCCGGAGGGCTCTGAGGAACAGCTCACAGGCTGTGACAGGCTGGGGCACTGAAGCCACTCAGAAAGCCTGCTGTACATTTTCTATTATGTTGAAATGGGGTGAAAAAGAAATAAAGTTAAACAAACAACAGAAGTGCATGTTAAAATGTAAATGCAAGCTGTATTTATTTAAAGGGCTGTTATGATTGCTTAATTACAGATCTTTAAAAAAAAGTCTCTGGCATTTTTTTTTTTTTCGTCTAAACAACTTGTTTTTTGTGCACAGCAAGAAGGATGGGCAAGGTTTATGTCGAGGATGACAGAACTATTGTAATCACCATTTTCAAAGCTGGTATTATTCAGAATCTAAGACTATTTTCAGTTTTGATTAAATTGTCCAAACTACTGGAAAAAAAAATTATTGAGACAAGTAACAAGCAAGAGGACTCTAGGACATGAGTATAAAAGAATGAAGGATCCTAGAAGTGCTTCTGAGTGCATTTCTCATGGCAGTCAGCCTCAGTGGAGATAGTCTCCCCATAGTTGCAAAGGACAGACTTACTTTGAAAAGAAAACAGAAAGACAAGTGTTGCAAAACCACAAAAATCTGACAAAGGCAGAGACTGAAATGATATCCCACTCCCCAGAAAAAAAAAGAAAAAAGAAAAAAAAAAAAGGCTGGACTCATCTAGCAAGAATTCAGTAAGTGGCAAAGAAGCATTCATGGATTATGGATGAAAGAAGTGCACCCAAGAAGTCAAACTTCTTGGAGCCTGACAGACCTGAGTGACTCACTGACATGCCAAAATGGACATGGGAACTTGGGAACTTGCCTTTTGACTAACAACTCCCTCACTCCCGAGAAAATTCTCTCTGTAGCTGACACCACCAACTCCTTGCCTACAACCAGCATCTTTTCTTTGCTTCCCTCATTAAGGAGAGCCTTGGGTCACCACCACCATAGCTCAGCAACTGCAGAAGTGCAGAGTACAGAGAAGCTGGGACGTTCCAGAGTGTGGGAAACTTTTTTTTTGAAGAGGTCACTTGTATGGGGGTCAAAAGGATCCTTCTTTATCCTCATTCCAGTGTGAGCAGCTTATGGAGCAATATTTTGAAAGTACTTTTTTAAAATGGAAGGTCTCTCATTTGGACAAAATTACCTTTAAGGTTCCTTCCAACCCAAACAATTCCATGATTCTGTGTTCCATGAAATAAGCAGAAATCTGCAGGTAGTGTCAACTATGTCCTGAATAAAAGTATGGAGCTCTCTAAAACAAAAGCTTCTTAATCAAAGTACCAATGATCTACTTTTTAAAATGGATAATTCTCTCACATTTTAAAGCAGTGGCACTTAAAGGGGATAACATATAATAGAGTGCAGTGTTTTCCAAACCACTGCAATTTTTCAGGTGTCACTAACACAAATCTATTGACTGATTTATACTAATTACTTTAAAAAGATGCTGCAGGGCAAATCACACACCCTCAGTCAATTTACAACAGAGACCATTCTGTAAGTGATAAGTTGTGCACCTACTTTTGAACAGCTGTCAGACTGAAAAAAAATAAATACTGAACTCAGAGAAAATATATTGAAAACATGGTTAATCAAACACAGAATTCTCATCGTATTGTTACTTGTTAATGCATATTTCCTTTTCATCATCCTGCAAAGGAAAAAGTTACCACAGGTATAAATATTAAATCTGAAAAAGAATTAGTCTTAAATGCTAATTCGTATATTTCCTTGAAAAATACTTTTACAGTTTCTGTGTACACGTAGCACTGATGACAAGACACGTACCAGGGCAGGCAGCCTCACAGGAGCAGCACCCAGGTAAGGGAAGAACAAAGGGCCCTCCACTCCCATTTTGTGATTCACAGGGGATGTTCTGGAACACACACAGGAAATCTGATCCCTAACAAATCTCTGCTGCCCCCTGACATGATGTGCAGAGAGCTGGGATCACTGATTTGGAAAAGAGATGGAACAATTATCAGCCCACAGTGACGAGGTCAGGATAGAGTCCACATGTTTTTAAAGGCATTTGAATAAAATCTACTTTTCCGGAGGGGAAAAAAAACCAAAACCAGGTAACCATTCATACCTCTGTCATGTGCTTGCTGGAATCATCAGGACACTAGAGCCCAATGGTTTTTGGAAGGGGCTGGAGCCCCGTTCAGCACCAGGGTGGTTGTCAGCAGTGGCTGGGCCAGTCTGAGTGCAGGCTCCCACTCCGGTCACCGAGGCTCCTGACGGTCTGCAAGCACACGTTAGCAAATGGCATAACCAGGTGGGACACAAGGGCTGACAGGCCAACAGCCTTTTTCACATTCACACAGTATGATAGAATATAAATACAATCAAAGCACAATTTGCATTAGCACCAGTGGTGAAAAATAGAATGCCAGCACTGTCTAGCACAACAGCTGTTCGGCATCTGAATGAAATACTGTATCCAGTATTCACCCATCTCATAACATCCTTTTTGTAAGTCTCAGAGGTCACCTAAACACATTTATTGACTTCATTATTTTTATATAGGGAGAAAAAATTGATGGTGTTACAGACCTGAGCAAATAACTCACAATAAAATCTTTATTCAATATATTTCATCTTTTTTTACTGTTGCTGCAACACAGTGAAATTCTTACATTTAACCATTATCTAAAAACACTATCCGAGAATTTCAGCAGTAAATTTTTTTATGCTACAAGATGTTCTGGAAAGTTCAGAGTGAATGTTTACCATTACAACTGTGTTTATTATTTAGATAAACCATGCAGCACTCTTTCTGTTCCCCAACTGACTTCTACAATTCGTAGTACAAAGTGACTTGTGAATTTTACTGGTACGTGTACCTGACAAATCCATGAACAGTTGGTTTGAGTGGCTCAGATTCTAGGACTTGTCAATAATTAATTTCATGGGGAGTAAAATTAAAAGCAATTTGAAAGGATCACATCCCAAGTGTCCTATCCAGAGGAAACAGAGACCAGAAAATGTGATAGCAATGCACAAATCAGAGGTTGATTAGTTCTACATACTCTAAAATAAAACTCCCTGTGGCATTTTATATGAGAGCCTGGATATATTTGGTGGCCTTTTTTTTTAATTTTTAAAAAAATATTTCATTTCACTGAGCAAACCATTTCACTCATATCCTGAGTGGGAGACAGCCAAATCTCCTCAGATACTATCAGTTACCCCGGCCCCTTGGCAAAAACCTGGTGACACGTTAGCTGATGGATGTGTGAAAGGAGACAATATAAATAATGTTCCTGAAACTGATACTTTTTGCATGAAAACTGCAGCCTGTGACACACTCAGGTAAGGCACTTATTAGGATTGATCAGCACACAGTATCAATTCCTGCTGGTAGAGATGAGTACCAATTTCACAACACACAGCTCTGAAAAGCTGATTTGCTCCAGGAAGCTCCACTTTGGATCTTATTTTGAAGCAGATTAAGGACCTGAGACAACCTGGAGTACAGTGATGTACCTCTCCATAATGCTCACAGGGATGAGACTCTCCAGACTGAATGAGGTCTGAAATTTGCCTGAGAATGCTTTGCCCATTCTTATGGAAACAAATGAACCAACAAGTGAAGCACAGAGCTGATTATGACTAAAAAAATAACTCAAAGCAAGACCCCCACTGGCTCACACAAAGGGATGGTTCCTTGGCTGCGCAGGGTGTAAGGAGGAACAGCACAGATGCAAATTGCACTGGGGACAGGAGGATGCTGAGCTGTGTGTGTATGGACAAGTTTCATCCTTTAACTGCACACAGGGGATTTTTCAGATGTCTGCTCAAAAGAATTTCAATCACAAGCTCTGCACAAAAATGCATCCTCTGTGATGGGGAGACAGGACACAATGATTTCCTAGGCCCTAAATGAAAAGCCAAGTCATATCCAAATGTCCTCTGGATTTTCATGCATTTCTGACCACATTAAATTTGCATAATGAGTCCAGGAGATCTGAGTGAAGCATTACTTGATTTCTATAATTGCCAGAAATACACCACAGGAACCAGACTACAACAGGATATTATGGCATGAGAATGCTACAAGGAGACACCAGGTTCTCATGATGGGCTCCTAACCATGAGCAACTCTATGAACTACAGATAAGTTCCAAACCTTCTCTTTATTAATATAAAAATACAGGTTTAACTCTGTTTCCATCTCATAGAGATCCCCCCCTGCTAGAGCATTTTTATGGTTTTGGTAAAAGAAAAGAGTTCAAAACCTGCTGGCAGGGATAACAACAGTTTCATGCAGCCTGCACATCCCGTGTCAGGGAGGGGAGAGATAAGCTCTGACACAGATGACATCCATGCTCCACAACAGAAGTATTATGACACTGTCAATCTTGCTTTCTTTACAATCCTATACACCTCTTACTACTACTAGTGATTTTCCAGATGATTGCTCGGCAGAGGTTCAAAAGAGATGCCCACACACCCACGTTTCAGAGTATCCTGAAAGAGCAGATACTCTTTCCACAAAAGAACAAAATGGATTTGTGCCTCTAATGAACTCCTCTGGATCTGACACACGGGACACAAACGGCAGGGTATCAGTTTAATTTCTAGCAGCCACATGTGTCTCTCAGTTTGCCCAGCCAATGGAAGGAACTCTTCCCTTTGTGGGCAACCTCAAAAGAATGAAACAACTCGGGGAAGTGACTGAAGTGAAGCACATGGAATATTTTCCTTTCTATTCGGAGAGTCTTTCAGGGATATTTCAGAGTGACAAACAATAAAAACAAGGTTAAAATCCCTACTTCCATGAAATCAATGGGATTTTTGTCATTGACCTCAGAGGAACAACAATTCCTTTGTGAAATACTTTGAAAAAGGCTGCATCCTGTCCTGTTCAGTGCCATTACCCAATGTACTAGCCCTGGCTGCTGCTGATTTGCACCAGGCAGGAATCTGATCCCTGTATTGCAGAGATTCACCCTCTCTCAGTCCTCATTGTTACTCACCAGCCTGAGCCTGTGCTGCAGATAAATAGTGGGCTTTAATCCCCAGGACTCTCAATCCAAAGCCTTTCACCACTGCCAGATTCACATTTTGTTTTGTTCCTTTAATACGAGCTTACAGAGGAACAAAACTGATAAACTTCCTCCTGCTCAGATTGCAGGAGCACAAGATAATATAACAAGTTAAATGAAACATTAGGCAAAATAGAAAGCACTTTAGAAAACATGCACTGCCTCTTTAACATTTCAAATTTTTCTTTTAACGTAAAATTACAGCATAATATAAGACAGGAATCCGGCAAGATACTTTATCACAATACTTGGGCAACTTTAACTCATCTCAAGTGTTATTATAAGAAATAGAATTTACTGGTATGGACTTATATTCAATAGCACTCCTTCCCTTTTTAATGAAATGTCATTATTCCAATACAAATCCTTTCATTCTGCAACCCACTCCCCCCTTCATCTCACTATATTTCATTTCCTGCAGTTACGTGATATTATTGCCTTTTTTTTCCACAGCTATTGATTTAGGTGTATATGGTTATTACAATGCAAAATAAAACAGTTCCCCCATCCATTCTACCTTGTACCATTGAACATTAACTTAATTTGTTTCAAATCTGCATTTGATTTGGCAAGGAAACCATTTATCTTTATGAAGAAAGCCCTCATAAAGCAGGGACTTCAGGAGATCACTGCTTTAAAAATTTAATAGCCTTGTGTCTTATACACTAGAAAAATGAATTAAACCTTCAAATATTATATGTCTCAATGTAACCTTTTTGCATTTCATACTATGTTTAATTCATTATCCCAGGAAAAAAAAAAATTAGATAAAACCTCACTAGATTTAGGGTGGTAGTTGGTTCTCACTTTTGTTTTGACTTGGGCTGGGTATTTCACATTCCAGGATTAAAAGTCTTTCAAGGCAGTATTAGCAGCTGGATGCAGCTGATGTTCTTGGGATGGAGTTGGTTGTTGTGTATCTAATTTTCTTAGTTTGGTTCTCAGCACTGACAAGAATCATTAAGTTCTGAAGCCACCAGCAATATCTTTAAGGATGATTTTTGTAGCATGAGCAAAGAACAAGCTTTCACAGTCTAAGGCAATCACAAATCAAAATATTTTATGTATTATCATCATAAGTGGAATGTTTGGACTGCAATGTAGCATGTGATGACTTTTGTATGACTGGTGAATAAATAAGGTAGGAAGCTGAAACATTTATGACTGCAATGGGAAAGTTCTGGTTTAGAGAAATAGTCACTGTATGATGAGGCTGATGAACAACACCAACAATCAAGGGAAAAATCAGTTTAGCTGAATTAAAACTGAGAACTTTGTTAGGTACTCAAGACCCATATTTCTTGGAAAAAAATAATATTTCACATTTTAAACCTATATAGTCATTCTGGACATATTTTAAAAATGGTGGTTTTCCTGTATTCAGTATTTTTCTGCTCTGACCAACAAGAGCTGTGTGGTTTCCATGAATTTATTAACAATTAATTTTTCATCATCACTGAACACACCAAAATCGACTGCAGTCAGACCCCTAAATGCCTTCCAGGAATCACTGACCATCTCTGCAGTGCCAGAGGGAAGATAAAGGTGCCCTTGACAGACAGATCTGCTGATCACCCACACCGAGACCCCTGAGACAAAACTCCACAACTGGAGACTCCAAACCTCTAAACCCCAGCACACAGATTTGACCATAGCACAGCTCCTCCCACACTGCATTTCTGTGTGCACCTGGAATTCACCCAGGATCGTGAGCCTTGAATCCAGGAGTCTGGACAGCAGCAATCCTACTACTCCCGCTTCTCTTCTCCCAACTGTTTTGCCTTCTGCCCACTCATGCACATCTTCTGTGACTTCTTTGGTAAGAACAGCTTAGCCCAGAATAAAAAAAAATCCAGTTTCTGAGGTGGATTCCTGGGAAGGTCTGCTTCCCAAACACAGATGACTGGAAGAGCAGACATGAGGCAGACTATGAAGGTAGACAGCTCATATGGCTTGGTCTGGCTGAGTTTGGCAGGAAGTTCAAGTCCAAATTAGCAAACCAGAAACACATCAACAGACTCAAGTCAAGACCTGGAAGTTAGTAAAACTTTGAGTAAAAATTAGATCACTTACTCAGATGAAGAGTATAAAGGTAAAAATACCCAACTCTAGTCAGATCAGCCTTCATAAACTGGCATGAAAGGCACAAACTCAGCATGGCAAAACATAAATATTGTATTGCCTTGCTACAGTGGTATTACCAATTAATTTGCTTTATGTTAGGACTCTCAGTATTGCGAAAAATCTCAATCAGAAGATACCTAGAATGAGGAAAGGGCTGCAGAGAGGCATTATGAAAGAACTGGTGACAAGCAAAAGAAAAAGTATCTCAGAGGACCCCTAAAAGAGGACAACCAAGTGAAGAGAAGGGGGCAATAAAACAGTCAGAAGTTGTGTAAGCAGGGAAAGTAGGAAGCTCATAATGTTCAAATCAAAAATAAATTCCCCATCAGAACAACTTCCATCAGCCTGCAACGTTGTATTACTGAGCTATAGTCTTTGGTACACCTAAGTTTTATTGATTTTATAACTATAAAGAAAACAGCAGACACTAGAAATACATTGCACAGGTCTCATTACAAATCTCCCTGTCTATGTCTTAGAACATTCTTAAGCTGCATTTAGCAAACAACCTGGAGAGCCCTGATATACTGTGTACACATATTAGAGACATGACTGTATTTGGCTATTTCTTCCCAGTAGGTAACAATTGGCTGTTTTCATTGGATGATCTCCAGAAACAAAATCAGAGCACAGCTTTGTGATTACTCAGCTCATACAATGAATTCCCAGTTTCAGTAAGAGTAAGTAACATTCTAATTTAGAGTTGATATTTGACACTGTATATGAGGGGAGGGGTCTACTTTCCATTTTCTCCTTAGACAACAGCAGTAAACTGCAAAACTCCCTGCTAAAATGCATGATCTTTGGAGAATGCTAATTGACCTACTAAAG
Source organism: Bombycilla garrulus (assembly GCA_013400315.1). Lineage (NCBI taxonomy): Eukaryota > Metazoa > Chordata > Aves > Passeriformes > Bombycillidae > Bombycilla > Bombycilla garrulus. Next base: position 1,260,741 of record VXBU01012053.1, read on the forward strand.
TTGGCTTATTTTATTTGGTGAAATTTGCTTATCACAGGCCTCTAGGTGCTCTACATAAACAATATAAATGAAAATAATGAATAGACCAAATACCTAAGTGACAATGGGGACCACATCAATAGCTGTCTGCCCAACAGAATTCGGCTCAAAAGAAACTGTATTATAGCACCTGATCATTTCAGAAGAGAGAGCTTTCCCCTCTTCTGAGGTTTGTTTTATTTCTGAGCACAGGGGGATTTGTTAGTTTGAGGCAGATCAGGTATATCCGCTCCTGGCAGACTGCAGAGCACAGCATTTCTGTGGATATGAGCACACATGGAAGGGATGCCATCCTGTGGGTGTGCAAAGTGGATATTCAGAGAGACCAGGCGATCCTGAGGAGAGCAGAACCCACTCCCACACTGCCAGGGTTGACTTCTCCAGTGCAGGGGCCGATGTCAGACTACAAACAGAGCAAAGCTGTGCAGCTCACAGGGAATCTGGTGGTTCCCTGCAGGCCTGAGGACAGACCCAACAGCACAAGAGGTTATCTCTGATTTTATGCACTTTCCAGAGTAAAGAATTTCTCTTGAGATAACCTCAATTATTTTGTTGTTGTTACTATTTCTGTTCATGGAGTCCAGGGAGATTTCTAAACAGGATGAAACGAGCACACCATCTTCGCATGGAAAAGCTCATCCAGCAGCATTGTTCTTCTCATGGAAAGGCTCCTCCAGCAGCAATGTTCTCTCTAGGTCAATCAAGTCAGAAAATAAAGCACATATGTAGGAACATGGGCAGGATCTGAGAGCAAACCAGCCACCCAGTGTGAGTCACCATAATGCTTGAGGGATATAAACTGTGAAGCTGCAAATTTAATATTGAAATAACCAGACTAGACTTATTCTAGCTAGCTAACAAAACAAAGTTCAGCACTGATTCGTTCACCAGCGGCTCAGGGAGCTTCACTGCTCGCTCTGACCTTGCCAGGTCCAGGCTGCTGGGGAGGTGGAGACTCAGGTGGGGCTCTACAGCCCCCTTGTTCCACGAGAGCAGCTCTGAAACACCAAGTGGCCTCCCTGATGTGAGGGACAGAGGACAGAGCATCCTCCACTTTGGAAAGCAGGATCCCAAGCAGGACCAAACACTGCCTGCCAAACACGTGTGTCCCACTGACAGCACCCCAGCCGGGATATCAGGCTGTCGGCTGTGACGTCTCTGTCACTTCATTCACAATTCCACAACTATGCAGCTCAGCTCTCTTAAAACCTAAGTGTTTCTGCTGATTCCCAGGCCACTGAAAGCAAAGCAAACAATAATACCTCTTCTTTATAGATTTCATACCCCTTCGGAGCAGGTACATGGAGACATTCCTCCTCTTCATGGATTTAAAAGTTCGGATGGGAAGAAGCCTCATTCAATCTCCTTCTAATACAATATGAAACACTCTTCACAGCTGTAATTTCCTGTAGCATCCAAAATGTTTCCTGTTAATATTTTCCATGTTGTTGCTGTTTTTATGAAAAAAATCCCCTAAATATTAACATTTTCAGATGGCAGAATGGAAAAAGCTAATATAACTCTTAGAGACACAGCATACAAATCCAGAAATAGATCTAAAGGCAGATTTCTCAGCACTGCCTAAATTCTGGAACAGGGAACAGACCAAAACTCCAGTCCAACCTTCTGCTTTTCCACACCCAGCACTCAGATGCTGTGATTTGACCTTGATTCTAGCCAGAAGACAAATCTCATTTCTGTAGTGTAACACAGATCATGACCCTTTATTTTACTATTGTGTCCATACTAATTCCTCCATTCTCCCATTTCCATGGCAAATAATAATCCTACCTTCCTTATAACGCTTGGAGGAGAAAGCTTAGGCTCCTTTTTCTGGGAGGTAAATGATATTTACTAGCTGTACTTACTCAGTGCTCTTGCTGTTGAAAGATTTTAGCTCAATGGGAGGTTTGAGAGACAGGGAACAATAAACACAATAAAGCTACAAAGTAGCCAAAAACTAAACTAAAAAAACAAAAAGCCTTAGGTTTTAGTCCTATAGCGTCTCACAGTTACCCTCAAAAATCCATTTTAAAAGATTTTATGATTATATGAACACCTAAAGGATGAGGGATGTCTACAAAAGAGGGCCAGGACTGTGCCCAGCACTCGCTGGGAGCTTTATTGCCCCAAGAAAACCAGAACATGCCTGACCCTTGCAGACAGCAGCAACAGAGCCAGTGAGCAACTTCCATTATTATTTTGCTGTTTCTTTGTCCATGTTGCCTGGAGGGCTGAGCCAGCTTTGTAGGAGCATTAGTTTGGCTCCCCTGCTTGCCCAGCCCAATTACTCAGCAAAAACCAGCAGGCTGATGGCTCCTCTGCTAACAGGAGCTCAGGGACCACCAGCCCTGTCAGAGAAGCTGTGTCATTTATACCTGTGCTTATGTCTGTCTGTCTGTCTGCCTCACCTGGCACAGAGCTAGGATTTATGCAGTGGCTTCTCTCCAGCTAACCAAGAAAAATATCAAATTGGACATCAAAATACCAAACTTGCAAGCTTGTGCAATTAGTTGCTGAGTTGAGTGTGAAGATTAACATTTGTTCATGTATTTACCAACCCCTGAATGAATTTTCAGTAATGATCTCTACATAACTTGTGTAGTCATAGACCGTGGATATTGGCAATCCAAAGTGAGTGCCCACAAATCTGGGAAAGATTTAACATGGGATCAAGGCATACCATCTGGGAGTGCACTTGTTCTGGTCATGCACTCACTTAATCCAGTGAATTTGTCTAGCAGACTAGACAGAAGATACAAATGTACCCCTAGCTTCAGAAAATCCTGCAAATCATCCTAGTGTGTGGCTTAAAAGAACACTGAAAAATTCTCACTTTTCCCAGACAGAATTTGGGACACTGCTCAGTTAAACATTACATGCAGCTTCTGAAGAACTTTGTAACATTTATCATTTCCAATAAGAAACTTTTCTGCACTGAGAAAATGCATGTGATTTCAGCTTTGTCATAAATCAGTCTGTAAAATTTCTAGCCAGGTTTTTGTTAAAAAGTGAAAAGAACACTCACCAGTGTGGTCATCACGTGCCAGGAACACCGGGGCTGGCACAGCCCTATTCCTACAGGAACAAGCTGTGACCCCCTGGGTCACTCTGGACTGCACTGTCCTGTACACAGAGTCAATTAAATCAGTGAGATGGTGTGAGGGATACAAGTGAGCCTCAGAGGCCTTCCAGATACCAGGCACTCTTTATTTGCCCACCTTTTTCTCCATGGACAGCTGCAGGCGTTTCTGCCAGGCTCTACAGTGCAGAGCATGGGGATATTTGTAGATTTGCCCTGTTGAGTGCCATTACCAGGTTTCCCAAATTTGTGATCACACACCCACACCTTGCCAATCGTATCTCTTCATATCTGGATTATTTAGATGCAAATCCGCTGCACATTGCAAATTCCCTCTCTCTCAGAATGCAATCGATTTTAAAAGCATGAGAGCAAAAGCCTGAGTGCTCCGAGTCTTTGCAAGTGTCCATGACATGAAAGACTTTAAGTGACTGTATGCTATTTTCCTTGCTGTCAAGCTGCCAGATGATTTTCTTGCCATTAGCACATGCCTATACAGGCCAAACTAATGCTTGCCTTTTTGGACATATGTGAGGAAATAAATGTAATTACAAGCAAGATGTAATCGCAATTGCTTTACCATTAAAGCTGCTGTATGCTCTCACGGTTTAGTTAACAATACATGTAGAAAAGTGGAATTGCTTGATGTTTTCAGAAAAAGGGAAAAGAGGGGGAAAAAGATAAATATGGCCTCTTTCATTTATATCTGTGAAAACACAACATTTAAATGCAGAATTTGACTTTCCAAATATCACACCAAAAACCTTTTAACAAAAACAGCAGGGAGAGAAAGCTCTTTAAACCATGATATTCCATGAAGGATTATGAAAATAGAGGTCATTGCAAGAAAGAGAATTGCAAATACAACTTGAAAAGCTTCTCACATTTGTAAATACATCGAGGAGAATTTATTCCTCTCTGGTTTTGCTACCAAAGGATATTTACAGGTTCCCAGGGAAAAAAGAAGAAGAAAAAATGACATCAAATTTGATATACTCTGTGTGGTGCAACATGCTGATGTGTAGTAGTAACACTCAACTGAGCTTCAAAGGAAATGAGTTTTCTAGGCTGGAGTTACACATTACAGGCCTGATCCTGACAACACACTGAGCATATCCTGAGCTTTCGTGTGCCCTGAGCCCTCACTGAATTCAGAGACAGCTTTTGATTTCTTTTGGTGCTGGATTATGATCAGAAGTAATGAGACAAAAATGCAGTGTGCTTCAAAGCAAGAGCTGAAGCTCATCTTCTTACTGAGTCCATCACACTGAGGCCCCTGTTCTTCGTTAGGGAGATGATGAAATAATAACAATTAGGATCCCAATAACCAAGTGAATCTTGGTTTTTCTGTTCAGGCAGCCCCAGACTCACACAATGACATCCCAGCACAAGAACAAAAGGCATTTGGCACACATGCATAGGTGCTTTGGCACACTGCAGGCACACAAGTGGCTGAACACATTCCCAAGCTTTGACTGACAGCTCTGATTAGCAAGTTTCAGCACCCTGGATCAGCGAGGTCTGTTTTTCAGCAAACCCCAAGTACCAACAGGTGTCTTAAAATTACACCTCTTTAATGCACATGCTCTCCTATTTCCAAGCAACTGAGCCCACTGCCATGTGTGGAGGACGAGGAGGCAGCCCCTTCAGACGCGAGCCATGGAGGCGCTAATTTGTGACAGACGCAGCCAGCGGGTCGTGTTCTCCATCCACTGCTGGTGAATGATTCTCACAAACTTCAGAAGTTCACTTCAGGTGGTATGTGCACTCTCAGATGACCAAGGCATAAAACTCCTGACTTGATCTAGCTTATCTGAAATTTCAGATATTTCTAAACTTGCAGCATGAAAATAAACTGGAATGGAGTGACGTCTACCAGAAACAGTCTGCTCTGCACAAACATTTTGTTGCTCCAAATACTGGAGAAGGTCTCTCTGAAGTCTGTGACACAGTAGAGCTGATAGTTATCCACACTGAAACCCTGCTCATCTCTGCAAATGGCCACATCCAGGTCTCTCTTCACTGTTTCAGCTACAGTTTTGCTTGAACTTGGCAGGTACCTTACAAATGCAAGGTGAAACTGAGGACTGAAATCAACAGCAAAGCTCTCACAAGTTTTAGCAGAACTAGGATTTCACATTATGATTTCCTTCTGTATGAAAAAAAAAAACCAAGGGGGGATGGAGCTCAACTTCTCACTGCCCGAACATCTGATACCAATAATACTTCTTTTACTCTGTCCAAAACTATATTTAAATTGCATTTCTGGCAGGTTTTGAGATGTGTGATATAGATCTCCTGCTATCACATCAGATGTAGTTTCCTTCAAAACTGTTGAACCAGATGTAAAATGTGAGAGATGTAAAAAGTAAAATAAAAACCCTGCTCAGAGTAAAGTGTTTCTGACATGTGGCTATTATATATGAGGTTTTAGATGTATATCTCTACTCCAGCCATTTAAGAAGGTACACAGTACCGTAACTCTATTGGAGCTGATTAGTGCCAGCTACTTGTGATCAGTAGGAATTTAAAAACCAAGGGTTGCCAAACACTAACAATTTTTAAACTGTATGCCAGCAATGTGCTGCAACTGAATATTCTGTAGTGCACTTAATTTCAAAGTAGAGCCATATTTAGAACACTGGGGAAGGGCAGAGGGGGGAGAGAGAAGCTAATATATCATGCCAGTATTTGATTTTTAGCACTTAGAACCATACATGTTCTGTTTCTTACTGACAAAGAGAACCAGAGGCATAGAGTGAAAGGAATTCCTGCGAGGTTGTCAAGCAGTTGCACAGACAACAGGTATAGCTGTAAAGTAATTCTCCCCTTTTCAAGCATAAAATTGTCTCTTACAAATCTCAGTCGCAAATGTGTGTAGGTAAAGATTTGTGTTACAAATGAAGAGCAGTGAAGGAGTACTTTGCCAGCACAGGTGAGTCAAAGCACGGGGACACCAGGGAAGAAACAGCCTCACTCCCCAGCACATTAACATCCTGATTGGATCCCACTCCCCACAGACCCAGTGATCACTTGCACGACATTCAACACTATCTGAGGAGCAAAGGAATTTAACCACTGTCTGCTCTTAAGAGAGAAGGGCAATGATTCTCCTGTCACTAGTTTTAGCTCTTCGTGACCCCTTTTGAGTTCAAGGAAATCACTCCCGATTTATCATACTGAGAGGAGTATTAGTCTGAACCTATTTCATCACAAGACCACAGGCCTTCCAAAAAGAAGGGCTTCCTGTCTCCTAGGGACTTGAGTTTGTCCCTCCCTGGTGACTGTGTGTCTATTAACATCCCAAAGACACTGTGCTGCATAGTGCCTTCAGTTATATACTGCACCTTGGACCACTCTAAAAATTAATGTAACTGAGTCTTGTGATGAAACCAAGAGAAAAAGAAGTGCAGAGAAAAAGCCATAAAGCCAGTGCATCCAATCATCAGGAATCAAAAAAGCCTTTTGAGAAAAAATAATCCAATGAGACAAAAATTCATGCTGATCCCAGGAGAAAGGAGATGGCTTTGTCATCTGCAGCACCCTGACACCAGCACAGCAACACAGGGATGGACCCTACTGACAAATGAGCACAGAGTTGAATTTGCTGTAAAGCTAAGAAGGCTTCTTCTATCATTCTTGAAAGACACCCAAGGGATACTTTTTATATTTCTTTTTACTTAGAGCAAAAGACACCCACAGCTTAGAAATCCGAAAAGCTTCACTGAATGGAACGGAATGAGAAGTATTGCTATATAAAATTCACCCATAATCCCTGTAGTTAGTTTCTATCTACCCAGCATTTTCTGTAAGCACCTAAATCCCCTTAAGTAAACACAATATACTGAAACTCTATGCTTAGCCAAGTACCTCCACTTTTAGAAGTTCAAGGAAGCTAAAATGCAAATGAGAACTTTGACACCCTGACTCCCTGATGCAAGACAAAGGGCACAGAAAAGAAGCAAGGAACCCCAACATGACTGGGGAGCAAAGAATGTGATAATTCTCATCCTTGATGAGTTCTAGCTAGTGCTGCTTGGGTATTCAAATATCATTGTAATTTGTAATTGTTCAAATTGATGACATCCCAGTTAATGGAGCCGTAAAAATTTACACGAGGCTCAAGGCTCAAAGGCATGCCTGTAGGATGGAGCCTGGGATTTGGGCAAGAGAAGTTATAGAGGCCTCTGCTTCATTCAGGCATAAATTGGGCCATGGTGATAAAGGTCTGAGAATGCTCAAGGAATGATTTTTATAGTGCCAACAGTCAGGAATCTTTCACACTGCCTCTGGCAGGGCAACTTCAAACTCCCTCCACTGTATGTGGCACACAATCACAGAATCAATCACAGAATCACAGAATCACAGAATCAGAGAATCAATCACAGAATCAATCACAGACAAAATCACAGAATCACAGAATCACAGAATCACAGAATCACAGAATCACAGAATACACTGAGCTGGGAGACTCACAAGGATCCAGTCCAACTCCTGGCCCTGCACAGGACACCCCAACAATCCCACATGTGCCCAAGAGCTTGTCCAAACACTTTTTGAGCTCTTTCAGGCTCGAGACTGTGAGCACTGCCCTGCGGAGCCTGTTCCAGCACCCAACCACCCTAACATGCCAACACCTGGATATTCCCACACAACTAACATGGAAATCCCTGAGAACACCTTTGGAGCATTTCACCCCAGCACGGCCAGCTGAGGGGCAGCATGCTGAGAGCCCAGCAGCAGCCCTGGTTCTCAACTCAGAGCCAGGAGTGTTGCACATTCTTGGGGAACACACGTCATCCTTTGGGCACAGGAAGAGTCGCCATACACCCTGAGTTACCCGGAGGGCCTGAGCAGAAGTTGAGTTAGATGCTTGTGATGACAAGGCTTCTTGTTATTGTGAGAGGTTTCTCAATAGGTATTTTAATTTGGGATCCTGCACTGAATTGCCACACCCCGGTCCTGAAAACACAACGTGAGATATGGCAAACACTCGGAAACATATGGAAATCCAGATGTTCTCTCTTGTAGTACTGGAAAAGATCAGTACAGCCTAGTTCAATAGATGCCAGTTATGATCTTACAGATATTTTTAGAGAAATGCTGCAATTCTTAAAAGAAGAGAAATTGATCCTAATGGCAAGTGACATTTTAGTTCAGTCACAATTACAATCAACCAGACTTACTCTTTGCATTAGTAGCCCGATATGATCCTTAAGTTCATACAGGGTTAACTTTGTCATCCTCAGAGATTTCTTAATGACCCTTGTTATCTAAACCTGACTCAGAATGGTGGCTGTGGATTATGTTTTCAATGCACATCCTCAGACATATTAGGACACGAAGTGAACCTGACAGGGAGAAGAATATTTCCTTTCTCCTCTGAAATGCCCCAGGAGGGTTTTCTGCAGGTGACCTCTTCAGACCTTGGCTCTACATTAGAGTTATTGTCCTGAGAGAAGATTCAGTTAAAATACACAATTCATTTCATATAGTGCTCTTGAGTTTATTCTTGGTGGCAGCTAACTTGTAAAATTTTATTATAGATTCTTCTTCGGTTTGCTTGATGGAAAACAATTATTCTATCATCAAGTCTAAATGATATACCTTGCTAGACTACACAATTTTCTTTCCATTACTATTTTCAGATAAAATGGTAATTTCTGTTTAGAAAGAAGTTCCAAAACATCCTTCCTAACATGTTATCAATATATTAATTCACGCTTCTAAATGGCTGTGTTCAAGCAGGTCTGTTTTACTAAAAGAAGACTTATGACTTCTGAATACAAGCTTTTGACAATAGTAATAATAATAATAATAGTAGTAATATAGCATGTGCTGGTGTCTCTTAAGAGAGCAGAGCTGGCTGTTGTAGGCAAAAAACAAATGCTTGGTAAGAGTTCACCTGAGCCTGACACTGCCTACATTGTCACCAGACAGAAAGACACAGAGCAGCAGAGTCCTACCCTGGGAAGTGCAGCTGCAGTATGGAAAAATATGCAATTCCTGCCCAAATAAAAAGGCTATCTCTGAGAGGCAGCTGTGTCCCCAGAGCCCTGCTCAGCCCCAGCAGCAGCAGCAGGGAGCTGTTGGAGCAGCAGTGCCCTGCTTTTCCAGCTCTGCTGTGGCCAGGCTGCTGCAGCAGTCACTGAGAGAGCTGCCCTGGCCAGCAGTGACTCAGGTACCTCTGCTCTTCATTACCCAGGGCAGGTGAACCCCGAGCAGCTCAGAGGGCTTCAGAAGGGCTTTGCTGCCACCTAGAACTGAGACTACTAAATCCCAGCTGAGAAGAGAAGCTCTAAGCCTGCTCAGGTGTGGGGCTCTCAGTCAGTGGAATTTTCTCCACAGCAGGCCTGGCATTTACTTGGGGGGAAATGTCAATGACAGCAGAGCTAAGCCCATACAATTTATTTACAAGCATGTTTTGAGATGATTGTGGAGTGTAACTGACCTTGAAATACATTCCTCTATGAGGACTTTGGCAGGGAGCTATTTTTATGCTACAATAAAATTTCCAGGGCTGTGACCCCACCCTGGTTTCGTGCCATGGCCTTACGCCTGCTCAGAGTGACAACCCCCAGCTGGGGCAAGAAGCCAAAGCCACCCTCTCTCTTGCCTAAGCCTGTGAGTTCTCTAAGAAAGAGACGTAAAAGTGGATAATGAACGTATCTGAAACCACTTAAAATTTCACCAGGATTAGAGAAAAGAATCCACCCCTCTACAAAGTGTAGCAGGTCCCTTAACCTTGTAACTAATGCCTCAAAAATTGACAAGTTTTTCTTAATTGGGCCTATTTTCTGGAAAAATAGAGCACTTCAGACATTATGTGCCCTCTTTTTTTTATATAGACAACATGCACTGGAATTCTGATACACATTCAAAACCAGTGAAAAATTCTCACTGATTTGAGGAGTCTGTGCTTCTCAAAATATTTGTATCAATCTTTTCTTTTAAATTCCCAGGCAACAGTCATTTAAATTGAGATTCACCTTTTATCCCACAGATTGGCTCTTCCTAAGTTACTGTTTCTAGTAGAACTTTCCCTTGCAAAACAATCTTCTGAAGAATTCAGATACTTATAGAGATATTATTCATATATTTGTTATATATCAAGTGAAAAATCCAGGCCACTGAAAATATTATGTAGCTTCTTCAGTGCACTGTGCAGTGAGATTGCTCTGATAAGATGGCAGATGCAACCTAGGAAATTAAAGTAAAGCCAGTAGTGCGGATTTGTATTTTGAATCTGGTTGAAAGAACAATGAACATTTAAAGCAGCTTTGTACAAAGTCCATTCCCAGGGATGAATCTTGTTCTGTAGCAGTGATCATGGTGGGGTCAAAGTCTGTTGGAAAAGCCCAGGGGTCCTAGAGGAAAATGTTCAGAAGGTGATTTTATTGAAGGCTTATTACAGTGTTCTAGGAAACCATTCAGTGAGGTTTTTTTCATGCTTGCATATACCCTTGAACATCAATTTGGAGGCATGCAGAATTATATGATTCCATGGAAATTAACATGACAATTAATAATACACTTAAATGTGTGTCATGCAGTTGAGTGAGCCAAGAATGAACCAAGAGTGTTGTACCAACCAACCCCCCACAGTTACAAGACAGAAACGAACAGCATTTTGTAATTATACACAGTGACATATTTTCTCATATCTACTGCCAAAAAAAATATCACTTTTGGGAATTAAAAGAGAGAGCAGCAAATAGAAACAGCTATGTCATCAGTAATTGCAAACATGTTTTCAGCTCCAGCTTCTGATAACCATCCAAAGGCGTTCTTTTAATTGGTAAAATTGACAACTGTCCAAAAATAGAGGAGTCCTTAAGGGCCGTGTTCACTCCTAACAAGTCAGATAACAAAATCAGAGTACCTAGAAAGTTTTGCAATAAGATGGGAATTAGCAAATAAGCACTACAACTGAAAAATTAACAGTGCTGCTGCTAAAAGGGCTTTTTAGATATTACAATACTCCATTAACTTTGCCCCATGGGGTCTGATCAAGCTGACCGTAAGAGATGGACAACAGATTGACTCACTATATTTAAAATATAACCACCTCTCTCAGGAACACTAAGAGGATTGCTTAAGACAAGTCTTCTTAACACTGGCACTCTCTAGCATGTGATAAAACAAGCTGATGAAATTCAAAACAACTTTAGAGATGACAGAGAACTTGGTTTCAGAGCTTTACAACTAAGAGATGCTTTTGCACGGCATAATTCTTAGATGCAGGAGAGATCTCAGCCCAAGATGCTCCTCAGTGGCAGTGGGAGAAGCTGATGATCCCTCACCTCAGGTGAGGTAAAGCAGCTCATGTGAACAAGGTCCATAAAACCTTCCAAAGGCAGGCAGAGAGAGACTCTGCCAGGTCTCCTCTGCAGCCAAGAAGACATTTCATCAGCATGATCATGTTTGAACATTAATCCTTACTTAACAAGGATTATTTCTTGATAACATCACAGGCAAACTAAGGTCCCTACTCTGAAGTTTCTTATCTAAAGAAATTTTGTCTTTCAAGTATCACACTGTACCCTTCATTAAACAATGAAGCCAGAAGCCCACAGACTCTGCTCCTCATTGACTGAACAGGAATTAGGACACTGAAATCATCTAATATTGGGTGTCTAGGGAATTCAGAATACCAAAATATCTGCAGGTCCTAGGTGGCGTAGGAATAATGAAGAAAAGCTTCAGTGAAAACAGCCCTAGTGCTGGTCATTTCCAGATGAAACTGACCAGGAGAGTTCTCACCAAGAGAAACGTCTTTTTATTCCCCTGGCTGAACAAACATGTACTAAAAGCCTGTATGAAGTACAGTTCTCTGTCCTCTCCCCACACAGGTCTATTCCATGCACCCCATATCAATATTTTGCCATTTGCTACTAAAGGTTGTGGGAGAAGTTGCAAGTTCCCTTGAAATCAGCATTTCTCCCTATGATTAGCTGTCTCCTGTCTACTTGCAGTGTTGAAGTGACCAAAAATACTGTATTCAAGGAATAATTAATAAAACTTGTTGGGGCCCAAGAGTTGTCACAGACATATATTTTGTACACTATAAACCATTTGTAAATATGCATTTGGACAGTTGTTGAAAATGTTTAAGTTTTCCCAAACACCACAGCACTTTCCAAACAGCATAGCTTGATGGCATAATGCACATTTAAAGATGTTTTAGTAGTCTGTTTAGTTATTTACTCTATAGAATGCATCAAGCCTTCAAAGCCTCTGTGGACTATGTGTGAACCAAGTAAGCATCCACCCATTGTTTTAAAAACATGTCATTTGCAGTTTATTGATCAATCTGCAGAACACACTGCAATCAGACATCGCACTTTAAAAAAAAAAAAAGACTTGACTATTACCTGAGGGGAGTTGCCATGATACTTCTACATCCACCAGGGACAATTCTGCTTCCAGGATGCAGTGTGAATCCAAGGCATGCCCATTAACCAACACTCTTATGCTGTTTTTCTCTTCTTGGTAAGTAGCAGGACAATTCAACTCTTTCTGAAACACAGGGAGGCAAAGCCCACTGTTAGTAAGACTTCCACTAACTCACAATATTTTAATGTGGGAACAAGCATTTAGCAATGTTTCTTTGTTTCTCTTTAGTTCAGCTGGCCTCTTTCATGTAAAACTCAGACTGAAATCTCCTTTCTCTAGTTTTACAACATCCTCAATTCAAAAATGGGAATACAGGTTGCTAAAGGAAGGATCCAACAAGTAGCACACTACAGGATCTTCAAGCCTGAATTATTATGTTTCCCACTGAGTAGGTCAGTCACAAAATCTAGTTTCCATTTCAGTGCTGTCACTACCCTGTTGATGGTATCCTGGTCACCATTGAGCAGCACACCTCAGTTTTCTCCTCCTGCAAAGTCCTTTGCAATTTATTTTGAGATATAAAGGTGCAAAGAGTTCTCTAAAGTAAAAATGGTTGTGATTGGTTTTGGTGTTGGTACCGTTGTCAAGCAAAGTTTCTTTAAATGCTCAAGCTACTCCTCTGCCCTGTGCAGAAACTACTCCAATACTATCTCAGATACTATTGCATCACCAACAAAACTGGAAAATATTCAGAGCACTTAAGAGATTTGCAGAGACAGACTTAAGAGTGTACAATGCATCAAACAATTTACCACAGCCCTATCTATATATCACAGATATCAAATTCAATTTTAAATGCAAGAAGGGAAAAAATGAGAGATATGAAATTCATATACTGTAATTAAATGAAAACACATGCAAACTGTAGCAAAAAATAACAGAAACATGAATCGGGTATGTTGCATCTGTCTGTTATTACAGTAGGAGTGGCAATGATTAGTAGAAATAGGGTTGCAAAATTATTTCTTATATAATATCACTTCCTGTGCCCACAGGGTAAATGTGATAAAGACATCTCAGCCCGAGGCGAGGGCAAAGGCAGAAAGCAGAGATCTTTCTGCTGGGAAAGAAGAGCACTCGGTTGCACAGGAGCCAAAGGAGGTGCCAACTTCTCATCCTTTGAAGGTACCAGCAACCAGTCTTGGAGCTGGCACAGCCCTTGGAGAGAAAGATACACTGCCAGGGACCTGCTGCCTACATATCCCAGCCAAGGAGAATCTGCATAGGGGAGAAATGCTAAGAATGGTCTAAAAGCACCAAAATGTTGATTTTGTGGACAGTATCATGTAAATTTAATGGATGTGAATTTTTATATATTCACTTAGGCTGGGAATTTGCAATTGTGCACATGCACACACACTCTCCCAGGATGAATATTCCCATGCTCAGCGTTATTCACGAGCCTTGTGCCATCCCTTTTCACGTCTGAAATGTAAACCAGCTCCATTAAAGTACAGACATGGGTGTCTCTCAGGGTCCTGCACCACACAGGAAGAGGCAGCGGCCTCTTTATGGTGATGGACTGTGCTTTTCTCTTAGAGTGTAACCCTGAGCTCTTCCAGAAGCAGAACTTTAACACATTGCCTAAGAATACAAGATAAAGCCCTGGCAAGCTTGAGCTGGCAATCTGGGTGGAGGATCTCCCCCCTCCACCCAAGCCTGACTCACTGCAGCTCCCAGCAGCTGAAATAAGAAGGGGCAAGATCTTTGATGGTGGTTGAAGCAAGCAATGAGTTTGGCTGCCTTTTGGAAGTGCTGAAACAGCTGACCTCAGTGCGAACATACAAAGTTTGCAGCACTGATGTCCCACATTATTTCTTCTGTCCACCAGAAACCAGGGTGGGCTGCAGTAGATTTGAGTGATGCTCTCTGTGCAGCTGCATTGACTCCAAAAAATGCAAGGGAGAGGAAGCTAAACCGACTTAAAACATCTCTGTTCCCTCTGCTTCCAGGAGCTGCACCACCCAGGTACAGCGCTGCAATGCACTCTGCAATGCCCAGCACTTGCATCCATGCTGCTTCGAGCCCTGCTGCATTGACAGAACCAACAAAATGCTCCTGGATTCTTCACACACTCTGCTGGGTTTGGGAAAGGTGGTGGGATGAGGGTATTTTTCTGCAAATAGGATTTTTCATCAGCTACATAGTCACTTTTTGCTATTACAAATACAAGAGCAATAACAATATATACAGGCCTGAGCAGTAATGGAGATTCTGGCAGATATTTTTTCCCTGTCATAAGCACACTGGGCCTAAGGCAAGGTTTTCCTCTATTTAATAAAGAAAATGGAAAGGTAGGGAGAAAAATAAAATTAAAAAAACCCCTGCATTGCCTCTCAAATTACACAAGCTGCTAAATATTTAGGGCATCCTTTCCCACAAACATTTCAAATGGATGAGAAAGAGGTTTGTCTTCTTGACAGTTCACATCCTCTTGTGGGCCAGACTCATTCCTCTGGAAGCTCACTGAAGTCAATGACACAGCAGCAGGGATGACAGATGAAGCTCACAATCCACATTTCAGTGGTACCTGTCTACCATTCAGACAAATCAGCTCAGGATTAAGATGCAAGTGAAGACACTAAAGGTTCATGTCGAGGAGAGAACTAAAACAGCATCAACAGTCTAAAATCTGCGGCAAACGTGTGTAATTCTCCTCTCAGTCTCTTGGCTATAAATGAAGGGCTTGAACAATGCCAGGGTAACATTATTTTTCTTTATTTGACTAGAGTGGCACCTACTCTGGCTGTCTGGGTTTTTTTTTCCCGAGTTTTAGTGAATTGCCATCATGTACTCTCATTGCATGGCTGGTTATCCTTCTTGTAAAGAACAGAGAAGTGTTTGCTGTTGATTACCAGCGGGTCAGCCTGCAAACAGCTTTGCAAATCATCAGTTTCAAAACAAATCCAACTTCCTTCAAAACACCAGCAAAACTCCATTGCCCTTTTAAACTGAAAATAGGAAAACCTGATAGCAATAACAGGCCTCAACCAATCTGAATTTATTACCAATTGAATTAGAAGTTCACCACAAGCCCAAATGAAAATCAGTAAGCAGTCATTAGATCAAGTAAGAATGAAAGTGAAGAAGACAAGAAGCAATAGCTGTAATCATCCATCCAAAATTAACTTATCAACTATCAAGCAAATAACTGCTATGTTAAAAGCTTTTTCACGTTAGACCACTTGTTCTTCACAATAATTAAAATACAAAGCTTTAATAAAAGAGTTTCATTTTTTATTCTGGTAGTCATGCTAGCACTTAACTTGATTCTGGGCTGTTCTCAATTAAGAACTGTTTATCGTCTCCAAAATCCCTTCTTGGATGCTTCTGAGGTTCTGCACCAGAAAGAGGAGGGGAAAACTGGCATATCATAATAGAGATGTGAGTGCTGTGCCGGGGAAAAAGAGCAACCACTCCTATGGAATCTGGATTCTAAACTCAACCAAAGCCAAGCTGCGATGAAATGTAAAGCTTTGGCCAAATTCCTAAATTCTAGTATCATGATTTTCATTTACAGTGCTTATTTTGCAGCACGTATTGATTTCACCTTGGGCAAAGCCCTATTTTTGTGATAAATTTTCCGTTTGCGAGGTTTTCCTCTGCCATTTCCCAGCTCTATCTCCCACACCGAGCTCCCGGCATCCTACCCCGTGTGAGCTTCATCCCCGAGGCACAGAGCTGCCCTCTGACAACCCCATCGCACTGACAGTGAGGGTGAGCACGTCCCAAGCCACCCTGGTGTCCCACCCCCCAGATTTTTGGAGGCCACATCGCTGCCTCACACCGTGCTGAGGCACAGAGCGCAGCACACACCCTCTGATATCACCCTCCCACTGCTTCACAAAGGGGAAGCGATGAGCACATGACAAGGAGGAAGCCACTGCTCTTCCTCACTTCAAAAGACAATACCCTGGCACTAATAATCCTTCACATTTAGTAACAGCCAGCTTTATAAACAGTAATTAAAGATGCCTTCTGGTGTACCTGCAAAGGAAACACGATTTTTGTTCTCCACAAGGACCACATTTTCTGTAGTGACTTCTGAATAAAGGAGCCATCCTTGAGCACAAAAGAATTAATTTTCAGGGGAACAAGCAGCTACAGGTCACATTTTATGACTTTTTAACCATGTCTCCTAACAGGAGCTGAAAGTTAAAATCTGAAATTTTTAGCAGAAAACCTCACAGCTTTTCATTTCAGAAACTTTTTGCATACTGCTAATCAGTAATTTTGAAAGAGGGGCAAAATTCATACAGCAAAGACTGTGAAATCTGCTAAATCATTTTTACATACAAAAAATTCCCTTGCTTATTCCACTGGCATCGCATTGAGTAAACCTGCCAGGGATGAATTTAAGCAGCATTCTGAGATTCACTATATTGACTGTTCATTGGCTTGTGCCTCTCCTTTTATTTTTAATCTTCAAACTGGCCAAGGCTTTTACCACTCACTATTTCTCCAAAAATTAAGGCCCCTCTGAGCACTATCTGGAAGTGAAAACTGGTGACAGTTACAGCCCTGCCCACTCAGAAAACCCAGTGCAACCTGGGTGAGCCCAGAGACACCAAGTCACTGCTCTGTCTAATTACAAACCCGAGGCAGATTAACCTTTGATGACTAAATTAATCTTCTAAATAAAATGAATATGCATCAGCCTGCAAATTAGGATTAAATGCTTAGCAGAATCTTTATGTGATCAAGCAGGTTTCGTGGTGCAGATGTTAACCATTAACATAAAGCAATAAAATCATTCTTTTTTTCTTATAATAACACCTAACAATTCCAAAGCCACCTTTCATCTGAGAATCTCAAAGGGTTTCATAAACGTAATTAATTAACCCTCTCAGCAGCTGAGACAAGAGCATAATAATATCCCCATCCAACAGCTGAAGAAAGAGAGGCACAGAAACGTCCTGGATTGCGTGCCCCGGTCTGTGCGTAATGAGGATGTGAAATGCTTTGAAGAGAAGGAAAAGACCAGATTTATGCTGCCTCCAGCCCTGCTCTCACACAGACAGGCAGGGTGGCTTCTCCATGAGGCTGAACTCCTGCCACACATGCACATCCCTCTGCCAGAAATGCTCAAGGAGGCTCTGGACAGCCTTTGAGGTTGGCATCACCTCCAGCAGGCACTGGGGCACAGGAGAGGTGGGCATTGCCTCACCTCCCATCTGCACCAGCACAGCTTTCCCTGGAAAATCTTTTCTAGGTGGAAAAAAAAAAAAAAAAGTCTCTTCTGGATTTTTTGGGCACTAAGAACTACCAGTCCCTTGAGGTACTTTTTCCTCACACATGTCAACAATTTAGTCACAAGGAGACCCCAGTGACAGCATTCACGCATTGGTTTTTTTTTTGGACTGCTGGTGTCCCTGCAATGTGATTTCTATGTCTACATGGAATAAAAAGCTTGCATGGAAAGTTACCACTTCCATCCACATTCTGACACTGACATGGGAGGGATGTGCCTGTGGTTCTTCCAGGTTCTCACAGAAGACCAAATGTTTCCAGAGAATCAAGGAAAACTGCTGAGGACTTTCTGTGCTTATTCTTCCAAAGGGATACCCATTACCATGTGGTTTACAATAAGGAATTTAGAAAATGTACACATCACAGCTTTTCAGCCTTACTAGCCCTGATTTTAATTTCATTATTTTCAAGCCTTACGCATTTCATTGTTATCAAACTGTAAAATTAAGTTTTAATTTGATCTGTTTAAGTCAAAACTAATGTAAGAGTATTGCTGACCCACAGACAGACATGGGAGAATTCACATTCTTGATAATTCAATTTGTTGGCACATTTTGTTGTCTAATTGTAGCAGCTTCTCCTGGTGTATAAGTTTTCTTTTACATAAACTAATCTGCTGGTGTAAAATGTCTGTTGCTGCAAATGTAATTTTATTTGCTAAAGAGGTAACTGGATAAGGTCTCAAGGTCAGTTTAAATTTCTCAGCTATTAAAAGGAATTTTGAACTAAAAAATTACCATGATGTTAGAATATTGACATCACATATATAATTTTGACATATAAGCAACTTCCTCAGTACTGGAAGTCAGACATTGAAAAGCATTTGTTGTTTTCATACAATGACTACTAAAATCCATGGAAAAATTCCAAGGACTTTAATAAGCTTTGAATTGGGCACATTATTACAATGAATGTAATTCTGGATACCTCCCATAACATCTAGGCCATGTGAGAAACTTAGGAAAAGCAATTAACATTCCTCCATCAACTTTTGTATTTACATTTGAAATTTACCATTTAAGACTTTAATTCTCCATAAAACTGCTTAAATATACATAACTTCAGTGTTATTTAAATGCTTTATGATCTTCCTGAAATGATCCACTAATTAAAATCACTTACTTAACTTAGTGTCTAAAATTTACCTACTTTTATTTTATTTGGAAGGAATTGGATTTAATGTGCAGGTTTTGTTCATTTTCATTCTGAGAAAACCTTAATTTGGAAAGGAAATTTTGATTATATGGTAGGGAGAAGGATGTCTTGAAGGCTGCAGAGTTAAACTAGTGGTAATCATTAGCTACCCTGTATGACATGATATATATAATTAAGAAATAAATTTATTACAGAAACTTGGAATTATCAATTAAAAAGTAGTCAGTGCAGTCCCCCAAGGTCTGATATGATTACCTGCCTTATCTGGGCTGTCACATCCAATGCTGGCTGGAATCTCAAAGACCTCAGAGGGGGCTCCCTGTGTCAAGTTAAATAAGTGAGACAACATTGGTGGAAAAATGCAATGATACGAGCTGGTGCAAACAGAACTCTTCTAGAGGAGAATAAAGAGACCAATTTAAACCTGAATTTTACTGCCAAGCTGTCCTCCCTTCCTCCTGTACTTCTGAGTGGACTGGCAGGACCATTCCATCTGTGGCTGTGGCCCAGCCTGCTTGATGTGCTGAGTGCTGAACCTCAGGGGCACTGAAGGACACTCCAGCCTGTTACATTCTTTCTTACCTATAACATCTGCAGGCTTTGATTTTTTTTTTTCTTTGAGCTTCCTCATGTTTCAGGCCAGAAGAGACAGTTAAATTATTACTGACCTTGTATATATGCCAGGCCACTAAGCTACACTCACTGGCCTCCTTTTCTCCAAGCTCCCTGTCATCCCTCTGATCCACAAACATGTCTCAATTATGAAGCACTGAATCAGTGTAAAAAAATAAACAGCTCCTCCCACCTGCCCTTGTCTCCAAAATCTCAGCTCCAGTAAAATTCTGTAGCTCACCCTGAAACAGAATGAAAAATTTGGCATCCTCTGATGAATTAGTTTTTGTTTTTCGTGCAGAGTGTCTTGCATCTTTATTGCTCTGGGCTCTAGTTTGGACTAAAAATAAAATTAATAGAAAGTGTCACTTCATCATATTTTTTACCTGATTGGTGTAGATGGATCTTAAATACTTTATATCCAGCTATGGAGGCTGAGTACACCTATTTATGAATTCAGATACAAACCGAATAAAGTTAAAACATAAGTTGTTCATCCACAGACTCAACATAAAAACCTAATTTTCAGAAGCACTATGAAACTTCTTCAAACCAATATACATCAAGAAACATAACATATTGTTCACAACTCCAGTACCTGCAGTAAAACTTTTGACATTTACCAGAAACAGAGAAAAAGAATATAACAGTCCAAAACTCATGATAGGGTTTTTCAGGATATGATTTGAAGACTGTCTGTTGGCTCCAAAATAAAGACTCCTGGAGACACAAGGAGCCTGACAGACAGTGATTGCCTCCCCTTTTAAAACTGTGCTGACAGCATCAACTGTTGTTCACTTTGGTGTCAGGGAGTGTCAGGAAGAGTGAAACCCTTCTTACCTTACCACGTCATGCAAAATTTAGCACCTCTGTCTTTCCCTGGATTCGCCCCACGAGCGTTCCAAACGTGCACAACAAAACCACATGAAACTCAGATTATTTCAGATCACGTTACAAAGTCAAAACACAGAACAGATTCAAAGAAACATTTGCTAAGGTTCACCAACCTGTTGAGTGAACCTGGGCCCTGTTCCAAGCAAATCTGGATTGATTAATGTTTTCTTTAAATCAACATCACCTGATGGTCTCTGCTACTGATGTGAATCTCAGCTTTTACTTTTCTCTTTGGGATTTTTGGACTGGTGTAAGTACACAGCTGAAAACAGCACATGGAATGAACATTCATCTATGTATAACTGAAGAACATGTATCACTGCTTCTGCAAAGAAATAAAATATTGCAAAAGCTTATCCCTCCAGCCTCATCAGTATTTTGTACTATTATGAGCTTTTGGGGGAGGACTTGGAGTAGGTTCTTTTCCAAACTGTTCGTGCATTTAAGAACACAGCAGTAAAGGAGCTCTTTCTGCATTTCAACCACGGGACCAAATCGAGATACACTCAGCTGTACAAGGAATGGAACCTCTCTAATGGATCTCTTGAAATCAATGGAACTACTTACAGAGTAATTTACCCATTGTGAGTGAGAGCTACTGTAAATAAGCTTTGGAAAGTATATTCCAGCTACAGCTGTGCTTGGTGGTTTGTAATATTCCAGCACTCACTAAATATAAATAAACAAAATAAAGTGGGAGATGGTGATACTCTTATTTCTGCTCTGACTGTACATTTGTTGGGAGTGTCTGAGCAATCAGAACACTACATAAATACCTTGCCATGCCTGTGGGATTCCACGCTAATTTATAATCCATCACTGAAGCAGGCAGCAGCTCTTGAAGACATGCTAAAGCACTTCTAGGTTGAATGTAATTCATTGTTACACTCTTTAGTTGAGTGTTTATTTCCTCTTGCAGGAAGAAGTGGCTACATGTGGAGCAGTTGTATGCTGGAAATTTCACTCAAAATTTTCACCATATTAAGTAATTATTGACCCAAAGCTCTGTATTTTATCACTTGATTTATCTTCTTTCTATACAAATTCTTCATCAGCAACCTTTACATTCAGAAATCCTACTTTGAACATAGCATGTCCATACCTATATCTTTATCTGAAAACTGACAAGTTTTCATGATTGAGACAGGTAAAACTATAAAACTATTCAGATAAACAAGAAGAACCTGTCCCACCCTGTTCTCACTAGACATACATAAGTATGTGTTTTGTGTATCTTAAAGATACCTGTTCATCATATAGTTGTGCTATTTATTTTTTTAATTTCCGACTCCTAGTTTCAGAGAAACAAAAAATTGAGGGAAATGTAAAAGAACTGCCAAAGTTTCTGTTGGAGTAGAAAAGGAACAGGAATATTGTAAGATAGACTGTTCCCTCAATTTCTTCTGGCCAATTTATAGTCCCAGCAGATCTGCAGAGACTTTGAACAAGCACAGAGGCCTGGCAGCGCTGACATGAGCTGAACCCTCTCGCCCTGTGAAACTCAACCACTGCGACTTCATAGGCAGCTTTGGCAAAACACAGAGAAGATCAACCCGAATGAAAAAGAGATTTAAAACTGACTGGATTCTTAAAGAGAATTTTTGTCAGCAACTGAAAAAGGCCCCAGCATTTCATCAGGGAACTTCATAGCAGCTTAATTCCTCACTGATACTTTTGTGCTGCTGGGGTCCATCCCCAGCGTCCCGGGCTCCTGCTTTTCCTTTTGCTGCTGACTCAGACGTCGGCGTCCACCAAGGATCTAAAACCAGGAATCTTTAATGTTCAGGCTGTAAATATGCCACTGAGTCCCAAGAGCCTAACATATGTCAAAGGCATGAAATGATGGCCATGAAAGGGAGCTCTACATCTGTGTTTGCTTAGCCGAAGAACTGCAGGGCTGACCTGTGGACTGATGTGGCTGTTTAATATGGTCTCTGCAAACCGTTCAATAACATCAGAACTGCTGGTTAATCCTCTTACCAGTACCATTGACATTATTTCATGTTCTACTAATTCCAAGCCATCTGTAGAAATACTTGCCTCTCTGGCAAGTCAATAGACAGGGGCTGAATTTTTTAAAAGGCTGCAGCTCTAATAATTGTCCATGTATAATTTCAAAACAAGGTTATTATTTTTTTATGGGAGCATTTTTGCATAATATTATAGCATGAGTCTCACCTCATTTTACTTGTGCAAGTCAGGAGTAAAGGTAATTAAAATGCATGGGAAGGACTGAACTTTGAAATAGAATATTCTGAAACAAATATTCAAGTGTATTTTGAGATTATATCTCCAAAGGTGTTCACATGTAAAAACCTCAATTATTTGGATTTTGGAAGAATAAAAATAATATTTCAAATGAACAAAATAAAAAATGTGGGATGTGAAAAAGTTCAGAGGTATCTATATTTCTATTTTGCAACTTGAACAGTTTTTGCAGTTTTCCTTTTCATTTGAATATCCCCTGCAGACTTTGTGGCAATCATAAAAACGGACACAACAGCTTTTTCACACGGTGATTCCCAACTCAGTGTTGAACATGATTTAAAAAAACCCACTCAAAATTACCCAAAAATGAATGAAGAAAATGCTTGGTTAATAAAAACAATCTCTCATAATGATTTTCCCATGTATTTCCCAAAGCGTCCCAAAGAGTGCTAGACTGTGAAGGAGAATGATGCAAGGGAGCAAAAACTTTCTGACTTTGGAAGGAACTAATGTTTTTGAAGCTGTCCAATCATTCTTACCTCTCTTTGCAACCTTTAGGGAGTCACAATCCATCCAGGAGAATCAATTATTGAATGTAACAGTAAGAGCCTTGTGTCACCATTCCTGTCATGTCACTGTCTTCTGTCGGAGAGCACCGTGGGTCTGAAACCAAAGCAGACACAGAGTGTGAATGAACTGCAAAAAAAACAAAGTATTTCAAAATCTGGGAGACCGGTTAACACCACTGTCCTGCTCTGAGCATTGCACACCACAGAAACTGGTCGAGGAAAGAATGTTTCTGTACACAATACACTCAGGCCCCCACTATCACTTAATCCCTCTTCCATCTCTGCCAAATTCCAGCTGCAGCCCGTACTGGCCTCCAAAGAAGCAGAGCTAATAGCAAAGTAAGTCATATCTATTGGCTCCTTCGCCAGCATTTCACAACAGATACCATCTGATTAGGTGCTAAGTGGGACTATTTGCACTTTTGCTTATGGCACGTATAATTATGTAATTCTGTGTAATGCCCAAATGACTGTTTAAGTAGCAGCTGCACCAAACAGAGGCATTGGTTGGACAGCACAGAAAATACAAATTTAAATAAAACCAGCACAGGAAAAAAATACACAGATAATGTGTACATGTGTACGTATTTTTACACCTTCGGGACTATCAAACACAGAACAGGATCATGTCAATGAAACCGACAAGCAGAGCTGCCTCTTCTCTATGAAAGTTTTGCCAGCAATGGTCCAGTGACATTTAACTTACTTTTCCTAATTTTCAGATGACACATGTCCTAATTTAACTTCACAGGAACAGAACTTCCATGAGCTTTGATTAGAGGACTCACAAAGTATCAAGGTCAGTTTGAAGTGCTGTTATGCTTCAAAATCCATCCTTCTAAGCATATGGGTAAGGTGGTTGCAGTGGTAGGAGTCTGCCACAGAGGTGCTCCACAGAGGTCAAAAGGAGATCACTATTTGTTTAATTTAAATAAATCAATTTGTTAAACAAGGAGCTTCTGAGATTATACAGTCAGAGGGTGGAGAGCAAGGAAAGATAATTATTTTTGTTTGCATAAATCATTTTCTTATTACTTGGGGATCAGGGTGGTATTGTTTGGGTTGGAGAAAGGAGGGCAAAAGAAGATAACTGTATCAATTTGCTGATCAGGGTTACATGGGATTTTGCTGGTGGGGCTGGAGGAAGGAAAGAAGATCATTATTTTTATTTAAATAAATCAATTTGTTGTGATCAGGGATCACATGAGGTTGTGCCATTTGCAAGGAAGGCATAGGAAATTCTCCTTTATGGATAGATGCTTGCAGAACAAATGTTCAGGCACTATCCTATCAAATGGGAAAAGGAAAAAAGAAACCAAACCATTCAAGACCACAGAATTTGATTTCTATTTTTTCTCTTTTGAAAGATCCTGACTTTTTCATCTTGCATTGGTCTCTAACTTGAGTTAACACATTCGCTGTTATACTTTTAACACATTAAATCAGCAATATACATGTGTATATGTGTGGACATTTATATAAACCATATATATAGACAATAAGCAAGAGAGAGAGAAAGAAAGAAAGAGATTTTTAAAAAAAATTGAATTACAGCTACCAGGGCCTGATCCTGCAAAAGCACTTGTACTTTGAGGCAACGCTGATGCAACTTCTGTACAAACTGTGATTGCCTTCCCAGGACATAGGACCAGCTCTCCAGTGGGGAATATTCACTGGAATCAATGGCCATTCTGTGCACACACACTTTAAGGGCCTGATATTTGTTGCTTCTTTTCTGAAGCAATTAATGAAGCTCTGTGTGTAATTTTAAAGGCTCTTCATGAACTAACTGGAAATCTACAGCACTGAACATCAATGAACTCATATCCAAAACTAATAGCTTCAGTATCACTGCCAAAAATTGACTAAGCGCTCTTTGTGCCTGCAAATGGGGTTCTGTATCCTTCTATCTGCCTTCAAGGGATAATCTCCTCTTACAAATAAAACAATTGTTTCATTTGCTCATTGCAGTGGTTGAATGAAGCTGCAGAAATGAATCTCACTGGTTTTGAATGTTCTCAAGTCAATCAAGAGAGGATTTGGGGAGTGGGGTCACCTTCAATTACCACGTGTTGCTATTTGTAAAACTAGTTTTTAAAAATGTCGTCTCACAGGTTTAGATGTGACTCATGGAAAATAATAAGCAAACTATTCTTCTCAGTATACCAAATTAAAATATGGCTTGAATATAGTGTAAAAGTCAAAAATCCATATCTGCATGATCAAGTGCCCCATATATTAACCTTGGAGTGAAAAGACAGAATATTCCTGTTAGCTCTTTAACAAATAAAACAAAGTTTAAGTAATTACAGAAAATAGTGGGCTGCAACCATCCCTCAGGTACTTTCAGAGCCAGTGGTACAATCCACAGGATCGATCTGTGTTTGTAACAAGAATGATAAATCTAACTAAACATCTTTATTTTTACAGTACGTTAAAGAAGCATTTTTATTTAGTGCAATCATATATCTCCACATTATTCTGAAGTATGCTTCTTTATTGCTTTTATGTCTCCAGAACTGCCTGAGGAAAGCATCCTTTTCTCCTTGCGCTTAATTGTTGTTATCCTTGTAGAGTATAACATGCACAAACTTGATTATGATTAATTGAGGGCTTTGGCAAATTATGTTTTTATTCCTTTCCATCTAAGTCTTCCATCTGCTCAAGAATTTAAAAAAAAAAACAAAAAAAAAAAAAGAAATGTTACATTTATAAGGACACTTAGGGCTTTCTGGGTAAATCATCAGAACAACTGGTTCAGCAATAATGGCTACAAGCAAAGTCTTCCTTCAGTCTTACATCATCAACATATTAATGTATCTCCATCCCACAGGTGAGACCAGAGAGGGTGATAACTGGTCCAACCTCATTCAATCTGGCTGCAGAGCTGGAATTTCAAACTGAATCAAACCAGTTCAGGATATTGCTCAATTGGATCCTGCCACCAAAGAACCACTTGCAGCAGTGAAGTGCACGGTCTGTAAACATAAACAGCCATGTCCTTCGGCTGTTACAGTACGGTAACATCGAGCTGGTTATTTTGAAGAGGTGCTGTTGAAGTTCTTACCCAAGGTGCTGCAGCTGCACAGACCAGCCCATTAAGCCTGGTGTACCACATCAGATAAGGCACTTCCCTCAGGGTTTATGATTCAGGTATAAAAGCTTGCCATCCCCTGGAAACTGGCAAATGAGGTTGCACTTGGCAGTGTAGAGTTTTCTTAATAGGATGAATGACAGAAGCTAGAAGTCGTGTTTAACCTGTATGACTGCGAGGAGGAAAAGGCAGGGCTTTTTCATTTAAAGACAGCCTTGTTCTCCAGCCTTGCTGGCACACAGCACACAGTGGGGATGAGAAGGCAGAATTATTGAGGAATTTGCTCCTCGGGGACCACTGAGTTGAAATAACAAAAAAACCAAACCATTTTAGCAACCAGAACACAGATACAATCAGTCCTTAAAAGGCTGGTCTGGCCAGCTGGTGGCTTGGGGACAGGGGCTGTGCATTTATGACAAGGTCAGCACCAGTGGCATTTTTCTTACTCAGCCAATAACGTGAATTGAGTTGTTGGCCTTGGCCCAGGTCCCTGTGAGCAACACTGCAAGTGACTGACACCACACCACTCCTGAACCACCACTGAGCAAAACAGGTTAAATCTGCACACTTGGCACTGGCAGGAACCACGGAGCACTGGTGCGATCTGCTGCTGGAAAGATGGTGACTCCAGTGGGAGGAGTCACTCCTCCCACCTAAATCATCACCCAAGATGGGTCTAATTACCTGTAAAGGTGGCATCTAGTGACTAGCAGGGGAGTTACTGCAGTGTCACTGCACACAGGTGTTCGGAGTGGAGGCTGACTGAACACCAAAAGAGAAGGAGTCTGTGGTTCAACTGAACCAAACCAGATTACAGGTAGATACAGAAGCTATACTTCCTCTGCCAGGGTTTGTAGAAGATACTTGTCAAAGATCTGACAATGCTGCAAAACCTCTCAGCAGCTCACTGACATAAAATTAAATTCTCTGGTAGCCTCATAGTATATCAAGAAACTACTTTGAGTAATAGATATTGTTTGTGTAGAAAAACCAATTCTGTGGAAAGAGCAATATGGATCAAGAGTCCTCCACAGGAAAGTGAATAAAGTACAGAGCAACTGCACTGATGAATGCAGTGTGGTTGGTAATCCAGGCACTACCCATGTAGCAGGAAAAAGCAGTCCCTTCTTAGCCAGGAAAGGAGGGGTGTTCTATTAATCAAATCCAAAACGGTTTTATTCCCAGCTGAACCTCCCTTCATGCCAGTCAAGTGACTTCAGCATTCCACTTCTGAGGCTCACAAGAAGGCGAGGCTGCATTTACCCACCACTGCACAGGCTCTTAGCAGGAGTGATTCACTAGAGTAAACTTTTCCAGTGATATGTATCACCCTTCCCTGCTGCAATGACTTGGTTTGGATAGAAGTGAGGGATGCCTGATGACTTCACCCCTCCAAGAAGCAATCCCTGCACCTCCAGGCCCAAAGGGATCACCACACAGAAAACGAGATAAGTAATCTGGTGACAAAACTACTGGAATCTCTGGTCAGAACCCCCTGGAACAGTTGTCCCAGCTCGCTCTGGGGACTGCTACAACTGCTGCAGCCCCCTCCCCTCCCTCTGCTCACACTCCAAGTACACACAAGGGCACAAAGTCAATTCAGTCTTCTGTGGAAAGCCCTGCATGAAGCCTCTTTAATTTGGCTTTGTGCAAGTGTGTGAATCTCACCCTGATGCTTTCTGGGTACTCAGGGAAACATTACAATGGCAGCACAGCAGAAATGGAAAAGCATTCTCATTCTTTGGCAGCAAACAATTTATTCCATGTCCACCACTTTTTTTTTCCCTGGTGCCTGTGTTTGTGATTGTAAGTGAAATTAACTTCTGAAGAGTTTAGCTAATAATTATTGGTGAGAAGATCCTGTCAATCTCTCAAGATAAACAAGAATGGGTTCTGGCTTACACCAACTGCCTGTCACATAACTGTCCTATTTTTCTGATTTAAAAAATATTAACCTTTCTGCCTTTTAGGAGTATTGTACAAGATTTTTTTATTTTCTGATGTGACAGGGAAAATCGCCAGTACATGCCAAAACTACTCCTATTATATAAAAAGGCAATTTTTCCTTATTTCATTTCAAGACAAGACATTGTTCAAATTAAAATTAAAATGCACACAGATTGTATCTTCTCTTACATGAACCTATGCAAAATGCTATTTAGGGTGTGCCTCTTTTTCTAACCGCGAATTCTTCTAACATCAGATAAAAGAGATTTATCGTCATAATCCCATTTTATCTTCTAACTTTTGCCTAGTGGGAAAGCATAAAGCAGACAGGTGACCCCCCAAAAAGACTGGAGGAAAGGATCTTACATCAAGGCACTTGGCAGAAGCTCAGATGATGTTTTGAAAGTCGCCAACTTTGCCAAAGACTTTCCTCGCTGCTCCTTCCTTGCGCCTCAGTTTCCTGACTGTAAAGTAAAAGGCACAGGAAGGTATAACAGTTCTTGTTCTCTTTTTTTCTCTCTTATTCCTACTGCAAGCCCTTCCAGGCAAGGCTGATCACGTACTTAGCACACGGGGTCTCCAAACACAGCTGGAGCCTTCAGGCATTCCTGTAGTATAAATAACAATAATGATGTTGGAGCATTAAAACAGACAGAACTCACTCTTTGTGTACTACAATGTGAATCAAACTGTGGCTGGACTTATATCTAACACCACCAGCCAGTTTATTTATGAGAGGATTTATCAGAAGTGGTTGGGTTTAATTTCCTCTAATTCACGCTGTATGAAAAATGGCAGTTGTCCGATTTTAATCTAAAACCTGATGATAGGGCTTCCCAGAAATAACAAAAATACCACAATGGAGGTATCCAAACACTAACTGGAGGAGTGCAGTGCAGTCTGATTACGTCTGCTGCCTCACACCTCCACTCCATCCCCTCCCTGCTTCAAATTTTCCAGTGGAACCTGCAAAGCCAAGATCACTGAAGCAATATGGGAATTATTAATAGTAACAAAGAGAATTGTGGGGCTTCAACCGCCTTCTTTGGCATCTTAATTCACAGAAAGAGTTAATCTTTTGTTCTTAGACTGGCTTTTTTATTTTTAAACTTTTTGTTTGTTAAGATGTCTTTCCTAAGGTGGAAGGAGGAGGGAGAGGCTGTGAAAAAAACTCCACTGTCATTTGCAAATGGAAAAAATGCCTGAAGTTAAATATGAGGGTGCATCAAGCTCACATATTATTGTGGGATGAAAAATAATAATAAAAAAGGGGTAGAATTCCTTTCCAAACAAATCAGAGAAAGATTCAAAAGCGGGGGCCAATCAATACCACCCTGTGATCAACAGGAAATGCTAAGAATAACTGTATATCATGTGTGGCTTCAAATTTACAACCGGGACATATAATCTCATTGTAAGAAGAGAGTCAAGTTCAAGAACTTAGCCTCTACAGTAAAGCTCTCATTTTAACTAAAGAAGCTGAGGTCGACGGCCTCTCAAATGCAACAGATAAGGCGACATAGGGTTCTTGTCAGAAACAAATGTTATGTCTCTCCCTACTGAAAAGCTTAAAGATATTATCAGCAAAAGCCTAGTTGGGCCTGAAATGGGTCCCAGAGAAGTAATATTAACCAGGCTCCTGGCAGATCATTTATTTATCTCAAGCTAAATTCAATAAAGAGAGCCATATATAAGTGAGGGAAAATAATGCAGCTGCTAGTAATTTATCATTGGATGGAAAGTCATTGTTATCCTTATCTCTCCAATGATGTTCTATTTCCAACTGGTAATGAATTATGGGGCTTGCCACATCTTTACTATGTGACAGGTCAACACTACCTCATGGGTACTGTACTGTATTTATGCAATCGATAGAGAGTTTGCTGAGAAAAATATTGGCAACCATTTTGTGAGAGTGACCTGGGGCTGCATGGCCTCAGGATCAGTGGTGGTGGTCAGTGGATGGAGCAGCATTTCTCCGCTCCTTTAAAACAAAGATGCCTTTGAATGCTTTAAAGGTATTTTTCACTTTATAGAAAGCCAAGCATGTGAAGGAACCACTGGATTGTTAATTAGAAAGCATTCTGCTCATTTAAGCTGGCTCAGCCACCAAAGGGATCTTTTCTGTTCCTTTGTTGCACTTATTAGAGGGATTTATTAAATCAAACTTCAGCACTGACTTACCCAAAATTGCTTGTGCCTGTGGTGTCTGGGGCACAGCAGAGGCACGAAGAGCAGAGGTTTGGCCAGGCTGCTGCTGAGATGTGAGGCCGGGCTAACAAGCAGCACTGGGTGCCCCACAGAGCTCCCAAATTCCACACTGAGCACAAAGGTGGATGCCATGAAACACAACACTGTTTGCTCTCCTCAAGTCAGCTGTGAGGGACCCCCTCCTGCAAGAGAAGCAGTGAAAAACTGTGTTGTGTGAAGGATGGCTCCAGGAGGAAGAGCCCTGATACAGGGACACCTGGCTAGAGAAAGGTTTCTGCAGCAGTCCCTTCTCTGGCATTGCTCTCCCAACCCTGAACCAATTATGTCCACGTTTTCTCTCTCCTCTGCTTCTTCCCATTGGGTTCAGTTTTAATTATTCATGAGAAAACCTCATGTGAATTTAAAAGTGTATTTATACTAAAAAAATCAGAAATACCATTTCTGAGAGCAGGATGTATACCACAAATAACTAAAACATTACAGTTTTCAAAAACACCTCTTGAAGAAAAAAAAATAAAATTTCCAAATACCCCATAATTATCCAGAAAAATAAGGAAATATTTTAGAGTAAGCAGTCTTCTCTCACTAATAATTACCAGATAAATAAAAAGCCTACACAGCCACAATTTGGCCCAGACCACATTTCTGGATTAGGCCACTTGAGCTTTGTGCCATTTAGCACTAACTCCACTGGATCCTTCTGCCTTCTCCACTGAGATTTCTCCTTTGAGGCAACGGATTGTTTCAAGAAATAAACAATCCAGAAAATCTCATTTTGTTTTTTTTTTTAAGTTTTGATAGGTAGAAAGGTAGAAAAATATGCATTATTTAAGGCAGAATAGGAATATATTTTGAAAAAAAAAAAAGGAAATTACAAATGTGCTGAAGAGAAGCAGCAGCCATGCCAATGGTAAAAGTTACTGATTGTAGCAGCACATGGATTTTCAGCCAGGCAAAGGAATGTCCAGACCAGCTGGATCATCAATGCTCAGAATCCACTGACTTTTCTGGAAGAACACAATAGGACAGAACTGTACTCATGTGACATCCAAATGAGACAAGAAGAGGAAAACTAAACCTGTCTTTTCCCATTACTGTGGGAAAGAAATTTGGAAATGCTGGCCAGCTACAGTTCACTTACATAACATATTAGGTGACCCAAATGATACTGACTAAGGTGGCCAAGATTAACTCAGGTGAAAAACAAACGCAGAGAGCTCCGTGCATTGTTCAAGAGCGAGCGTGTTTCCTGGTCACAGACACATGCTGTGCCTTCTGGCTTGCAGGCATGTGTTAATATGTCCCTTTGGCTCCGTGTCTTTGGGAAAGTCTTCGTAATGGAAAAACAAGGATGTTGTAGGTGAAGGCTGAAGTCCTCTGGCAGAGGAGCGTGTGCAAGAGCTTGACCAGAGCCTGCTGGAGTGCACCGGGCTCAGCCTGTGACAGCAGCCTGTCAATTCCCCCAGCATTCACACTCATTCACAAAGATTCAGAGAGTCAATGAGAGCACTCCCATATCCTGCAGTAAATAATCTCATTTTCTCATGTACCGACTGAGATATAAATTCCATATGGTTTGGCTGTACCAGAAGGGGTCCTGTCCAGACCACATTAGCATAAGAAAGCTCTGATATTTTCATAATCAGGTAACTCAAGGGGTCATCCAGCTGATGCCAGGAAGATCTTGCCTTTCTTTTAATAGCTGAGAAAGTATAATGGATTTTTACAATTTAAACAAGCTAAGTAAATAGCAAAAAAACCACGTAGGTGTCATAACTCATATAAAACAAGATAATCCAGAGAAGTACACTCCTTGAAATCACCTATTGATTCTGAGTCTGTCATAACCAGCAAGGAGTCTGCTACTCGTCAGACAGATACTCTTTCTCATGTAGTTTCAAACACACTGTCAAAATTGTGTATAGCTTCTAGCTCCCAGGCCTTCTACTTACACACAAATCACTAAATTCACTTTTAAATTTCCATTGTTTGGAGGCCTATCCCAAAATCAAAAAAAAAAGAGAGAAAATCAAAACAACAAAACACCGAAACGACTTAAAACTACTTAGGTTTACAGAGGTACAGTCTGGTAAAAATGATGTATGTGTTTAATAATATGTTCCCTGGTTAATAAAAAACTAGATTATTTTTGGACTACAGAATTTAAATGGAAGAAAGTTTAGCCATTAGGAACCTGTTTACTATTACCAAGAGAATACCTAGTTGGCAGGTCAATAGCTATCATCAGAAATAAAAAGCCACAGCAGCCACCTGTGCTTAAGGCTTGTGCCTGTTAGGAAAAAGAAGAAATGAAAGGACAAAACTTGAGAAGCAAAGCTAGAGCAGGCTGAGTTCTCTTCAGCTTAAAATTGAAAAAAGAGAGGCATTGCTTTGGGACTACTGAGTTAAGAGTTTAGAGGATATGGTAACCATCTCTTCCAGACTGTCTAAGATAAAATGGGAAGCAAATACCTGCATCAGTTTTTTTCTCTAGAAAACCAGTCCAAAGCATGCTGAAATATCCTAGTTTCGTCACAGCATAAAGATTTGCTCTGAAAGGAAGTGTGCAGGCAGAGATGTTTCCCCTTTCCTCTGTGGACAGTCCCCTCATGGAGCCAGTTGGAGAGAGGCCACTTGGAGTTGAAAAGGCCAATGGACACCTGTGTCAAATGCATCCTTCCTTTACCAGATGGAAATAACTGGAGCCTGGAGAAAGTTCTCCCTGCCTGTGATGTGGACGGGTCAGAGGGAGTCGCAGCTCTTGCACCACAGACACATTCCCAGCAGTGTCACTGCCAATAATGGCACTTCTGCTGTGCAGCACGAGGACATCTATTGTCAGCAGTGAACACTGGGTGAGGCAATGAAATCTCGTTCCTGCATTACCTGGGACACACGTCAATCCTGAAATTAAAGGCAGAGAAGAGTTTTTCCCTCTGATTTCTTGTTTCCACATGAGGAGTGCTGTTCTTGTTCTTACCACTCAGCTGTGGTTAATGTCTCACTCTCCTAGAGACTTCATTGTGTACTCATGTATGTACTATTTTGACATTTACATATAATTAAAAATTACCTAGCATCATGTGGTGTTTCAGATATTTTCTCTTGTATGTATAGAGAAGAACTGCATTAGCAAATGAAAATATTTTAAAAACAATACCCTATGTAACATGTAAAATGCTCCTCATTAAAGACAGAAACATTACAGTCCAAACATCAGTTAAACATTGAAAGATAGGATACTGAGGTGATGGAAAACCTGCAAAAGATGAAATCTTTAACTTATTGAAATTGAAACACTTGAATTCAATTTAAGTTTGGATAGTCAAAGGTGTTCCATTTTTCAGTATGGAAGTAATTTTCACCTGGTAAAATCTGGACTAAAAAAAGCAGAGGAGGGGAAGTAGCACCACCTGCAGAACACCCTTGTGCTCCTGACCACTTCCTGGTTCCTGAAGGTTTGTTGAAGTCAAGCAGCACTCGGCCAGTCCTACACCAGTCACCCCATTTACAAGTTCCCAGTGGTTTAATGGCTGTTACAGATATTAAAGCCTAATCAACTGCTGATGCAATTATTCTTTTCATCCATAAGCAAAGTTTTAAATTAATAGGCAACTATTTATTAACTTGGCCTTCAGCTGATAACATTTTCTCCCCCATGTTTGTTAGCAGAGACTTCCTTTATGAACTTTAAGACATTTACAGAGCATAAAAGAAAAAAACAAACAAACCACAAACAAACAAAATCCCACACACACCAAAACAAAAACCTAAACCAAAACGAAAACCAAAACCAAAAAATAACCCAACCCCAAGAAAATGATTGCTCCTATGAATAATCCTTATTTCATTATCACAGAACCTTAACCTGGACTTGTCTAACGTTACATAAGTTTCTGGTACCCTGCCCTCTGTCCTTGTCTCTCACAGTAGTGTTCTCATGGCTCAGAGCCAGAATGTTCCTCAAGGAACCTTCAGCACTCCCTGATACCAAAGGAAATGCTCCTGGAATGATCCAACTTAACAAGGAAGGCAAAAGGTGGTGGCGCCTGGAGCTACTCCTTGCCAAAGCATTTGCCAAGAGGCCAGCAAAGGTTGAGGTCACCCCTGTACAGGTGGTACCAAACAAGCTCAGGGTGAGGCATGAAATCTGAGTACTGGGACCCCATCTACCAATACAGAAGTGAATGCAGTGATGCAAACTTCCAGGACAAGCTCACAGGGGCTGGACTGGAACGCAGGGCTACAGGTCCAATCTGGCAGAGTTTCACTGCAGCACAACCAACACAGATCCAGACACTTTTTCAGCACGTGCAACACTCATTTTTTCCTTTGAAAGCAAGTTGTCAACTCTTAGTTCTCTGCTGGCTTGCTGAACAGCATCTTTTTTCTTTTTCCAACCTCTCTATCTTCCAGAATCAAGCCTCCAAGTACCTAAATAAACACTTCAGCTGCCATAAAAACGATTGTGTTTAAAACATATGGGGAAGCTCACTACAAATATTTAAAAGAAAAATCTTCAGCTCTCCAGGAGTCTTTTTTAAATGTGTATTTCTGTGAAATTCTGAAACTACTTGTGTACGGATTTGTAAAAAGTAAATCTCAATATACTCAATTTTTAGCCTCATCTGAGGCTTGGGTTGTGATGGGAGATACTGCTACATTTTGCTATCTCTTCTTGTACAGCCTAAATTCTGTGACTCAGACAATTGATCCACAAGAACAAGCCAGGATAGGTAGTAAACTATAAAAGACAAACTCCCTGTCATTTGAGTTTTTAAATCAAGATTGAATGCCTTCCTAAACTATGTGCTCAAGCTCTGCCACAAGCTCCACACAGCAATCACTAAGCAAAACCCTCTGGCTTATGGGACTCAGCCAAGATGATTGTAATGGTTCCTGCTGGCCTTAAAAATCAGGTGAAATAGGAACTACGGTTGAAATTCATCCACATGCAAAGCCCTGTGATAAAACTTTGAATAGAATTTCAGCCAAAGTGTTTAGAATGTCTCAGGCAACCCTGCATCCAGAGAGATTTTTAGGGAACCCCCCCCCCAACTACATGTGGAGAAGAACAACTGTGTCAAGTCTTATTAAGGTTTTGTTTTGCAGAGTGTGAGAGGAAATAAAAAGCATTGCCTTCTGCCCCAGGGTTACTGCTGGAAGAGAAAGACCAGCTGGGACCTCTTGTGGAATGCAAAGGAAGCTTAACATTTATGTGTTTCTGCTCTCACTGGAATTTTTGGAGGAGCTCTTAAAGTGTGCATCTCCAAGAAAAAATAAACCTCTAAGGAAGCTCTTTTGACCTAGTAGCAAGTTTCAGAAGAGCTGGTGCTTTTGCTATGTATCCTGAGGCTCATCAAACAGCCAGTCCCGAATGACCAGTGCTGAGGAGCCAGGGGACGAGGACAGGCAGTGCTGCACGTGAGAAACTCTGCTCCGTGACCTCTGTCACTTCTCCATTTCAATAACTCCCATTGTAGAATGAAATTCACCAAGGGAAGCACTGACTCCACAACTCACTAATATAAATCATATGTTGAAGGGCAAAGCACAGAAAATTGCCTTGAGATTTGGAGCTGTTTGGGAAACACATGACTCCAGCACACCACATTTGGCCAAGGCCTCTTGTTTCCTCCTGAACTGGGCGGGTGCCCGCTGGTTCTCCTGCCTGGGAACACAGGAGCCCAGGTCAGCGGGCAGAGACTGGCCACAGTCACACAAACTGTACATGGGTATTAGCAAACACACGGATTCCACCAGAAAGGGATTATATGACTCTGCCCCAACGTCTGGATCACACTTTGTTACCAAACAAAGGAAATTATGCAAATAAGTAGCCCCAGAGGCAGAGTAACCATGATCCACTCCTACTTATGAATACTGGGCAAACACCTAATAACCAAAATTAATTACCTGGCTCTGCTCATTTTGTCAAATGATCAAAGTAATGCATCCAGTGGTTGCACATGAATGTGACTATTTGTAGAAAATTACATTTATACAGAAGAGGTGCAGGGCCAGACCCTGCAGTATTTGTCATTAGTCACACGTAAGTCATCTTACGGAGAGAATTGCTCCTCACTTCTTAGCACCAGCACTGCAGGATGCAGATGAACTTCTGCAATATTAAGGTGATGAGGTTCTTTAGCAGAGCAAGGGTAGAATCAATTCTTCTTAGAGTTCAACTCATCCTCATCAGCCCACCTGGCACAAGAAATATTTGTGAAATCAGTTTCAGAATGACCAGACAAGGTACTGGAAGCACCAGTCTGTTCAGCAGCTGGCTCTTCCAGGAAGATGTTGGGAATGAGGATGGGATTGTGTAACATCCTTTCCCACAGGATCCCTGCAGTGCGCACAGTAACCCTCGATTTGAGAGATGCTGCTGTGCCCACAGCCTCACACACTCCATCAAATAAACACTGCTGGCCCCTTCCAGCAGCAGCTGTGCAAAGCACCATTCTATAAACTTAAACTTACTTTCCTCATTTCTTCAGCATTGTGCAGTATTTTGGATTAGCACTGAATCATGCTGAGGTCCTTCAAAACCATTTTTTCTGGCACAATGCAACCAGAACTGTGGATGTTGCTCCTGAGTTTGGCTGTCTACAATGAGAACTGAATTACCAATCCATAGGGAGTGGAAAACACAGACTAAGGATGCTCCCAGGGCCTGGTTCCTGGGCCACTGAAGTCCTAAGGCAGCTTTCTCCTGTCTACAGTAGGCTTTGAAGGCAGGCTGCTAAAATTCCATCTTGGCAATCCAGCCTATATTTGCTCCCAATAAGGCAGAGAAAGTTTCACAGCCCTTAGCAAATCCAGCCCATGGTTTCAGCCTCCTTATGAGAGCTTTGGATATGCCCTCCTGGCAAAGAAAAAGGAAAACTTTGCAATAAACATATGGAATTCAGTTGGCTAAGAATTTTGATAAAAGCATGTACAGAAGGAACTCCGTGTCAGTGCAGACCCTGCAAAACACATAGATAAATATTTATGTAGTTTCCCTTTCTTTCAGGAATTGTTTGTTGTTCTATTTGATAACAGTACTTCTCCAACTTCCAATATTTTTGGATAATGGT
Source organism: Bombycilla garrulus (assembly GCA_013400315.1). Taxonomy (NCBI): domain Eukaryota; kingdom Metazoa; phylum Chordata; class Aves; order Passeriformes; family Bombycillidae; genus Bombycilla; species Bombycilla garrulus. The sequence goes on from VXBU01012053.1 coordinate 1,298,280, forward strand.
CTTGCCTTCATTTGTAATCACTCTATTTGGTGTGGAAGATGGATTTTTCCAATTTTGTGCTATTATATACCTTAGCATGGAAAGGATTAGATGGGTTTTTCTTTTTCCATTTAGTCATTATTTAACTGCTTGTGAGCTTCAGGGATTTATATCCCAGTAGGTCTAATTCCAGGATTATAGGTATCTAAATATCCAGTAAATCATTTAGTAGCATATAGGTTTAAGGCAACTCCAAATAACCCCTCCAGTTAGCTCTCCAGCTAAATACTGAAGTTAGCCAGAAGCACTAGATTTGAGTCAGAGTTATTAAGTTATGCAGAATCACTAATTTAGAGTCTTGATTCTACTTGCTTCAAAGGTACTGATAAAATTTATGCCCACTTCAGTAGAATATGGCAAGGTTTTCAAATCCTCTTGCTTTAGACACTTGCCTTCTCCCTAGCCAAACACTAATCAAAGTCTCCTCCTCCTCTCATTCCCATAGCCATTGCATTTTTGTTTAGATAAACACTGTCAGGTTGAGTTGACCCAAAATTTAGATTTATTGGAAATGGAATAAAATGAGCAACAGAAAGCTCTCTGTATTTGTTTTTCTAAATTCCAGTGAAAGCAGCTTCTTGGTTTGGACTTCAATTTTCCTTGGCATCATCTGCAGCCTGAACATTGAAGCACTGTGCTCGTACATGAAAACAAATAGGGGACAGACAAAAGTGAAAGAGAGTTATAGGTTCTCCTTGTTTGGGCTTACTGAAAAGTAAACATGTGGTATTACAGATCAAAAGCAAATCTGGTTTCTTGCCATCTATCATTCAGAATAATCAAAAGCAATACTAACAGCAAAGATAAGGAGATCACCGGGTTTAACTGCCTGGTAATTTGCCCATGCTCCTTTAAACATGACACAGAGAGCAATCCAGGCTTTGCCCTGGCAGAGGAGTGAGAACAGCCATGGACTGGTGCCAGCTGCCACTGGGCGTGTCTGGGGTTTGTCCTGCTGGGTTCAGGTTCCACTGTTCCACTGCCACCAGCAACGCTGGACAGGCACAGGTGTCTTCAGGTCGGGTTTCTGGTTTGGTTTGAGATGAGTGAGGCTGTTAAATCCATCATTTCCTAGCACTGACTGATTCTCCCCAGCCCATGCAAAAAGGTGTTTTTGTACCTGACCCTTTTCTTGCAGCACACAGTATCCTGGAGCAGGTGACTGCTGAGGGACACAACCCTCAGCACTTCCCACACACAGGGAACGAACCTGGCTGCTCTAACAGGGCCTGGAGGAACCAGGACTGGGGTGTGGTGAGGTGATAAAACTGAGCATCCCTCCCACCCTTAAGGGTAAGTGCTTGTTTAAACTCTCTTTATATTGGGTGTGCCAGAGGTGTGGGCCTAGAGGATCTGCCATAGCCAGAATTAACATGTGTTCTTCTTCTGCAGAACAGATATAAAACGGCATTTTCTTTCCAGACAGAGACTTTTTGCCTGCATGAGTGTCAACACAGAGTTCATTTCAGGCAAGCTCAGTGGTAAAGAGAAAGGTAAGGTTAGGTGAGGAGCCCTTCCCATCAAACCAAACTTGAAGGAAGGCCAGGACTTCGGGGCTGGATTAGGACTGGGCACATCCCAGCACACAGGGCAGTGAGTAATGTGCCTCACCTCGAGAAGGCTTTGAGTCTCTGAAACCACCTTGCATTTACAGTTTCCTTCCTCGTATGGTTATTAGATTATACATTATATATAATATTTATATATATAACAGTAGATTATATTAGTTTTCTATGCACTACCTACCATCCTTTGTACTTGCTCAGGCAGTTAGGGCAGTGGATGAGCAGACAATCCCAGCTGTCCACACCTCCACACACATCCTGCAAGGAATGAGCAGCCAAACAGGTAGGCTTGTTTACTCCTGCATCCCTCAACCCACAGTCCAGATAGCCAAAAAAAAGGGGACAACAGAACATTTAGTGCACTCATCTTTATCTCCTGGGCAAGAGAAATAAAGCCACCATATAGCCTTCCTTTACTGACCACTCAATCTTCTCTGCAAACAGCTCCCTAGCTACAGTGTGTTCAGCTTAACCCTTTTAAAATACTTTGAGAAAGCTGATTTTTAAATGAATGGACAGTGAAAATGGAGAAATAATATATTCCACTGGTGCCATGTCATCAGGATCCATCATTCATAAAATTTTATGTGTATCTAGATCCAGTCAACAGACCTGCTTCAAAGAGCATGCAGGATCAGCAGTCTGTAGCTTCAGAGACAGACAACATCTAAATCCACCACCATTTCAGCAGCATCTCTGCCTGAATATGATAGATAAGGATTTCAGGAAGGCATGTCAAAGATAAAAAGCAGGCTACCCCTTGCTCTTGTTTAATTTCCCTTCCAATTTCCTAAAAGGCCTGTTGCGGGAATGACTGTCACCAGAAAGATACAGGGCCCAATTTACAGCCATTGCACAGAACTGCAATAAGCAGTTGAAGTCTATAATTTTCAAGTAACACCACATTTATGAAAACTGCAACAATCCCTTTTGCTGTGATTTGTGGACTCTGATGGCAGAAGAGCCAACCTCTCTCTCAGGCAGCAGAGAGCAAGAAGAGGGAAAGATGAAGAAAACCAAACTGGCTGCTGCCTCAGCATATAGACTGCAAAACAAATAAAAAACACTCTTAAAAAGTGTTAATAAAATATCCACTAAGAGTAGACGGGGAGATTAGAGCTGACAAGTTGGCCATAGGGCCTTCTTCAGGCTCTTCCAGTTAGAACTGAGACAAGATGACAAGTTGAGAAATTGAACTATGTTGACACCGTCTGCATTTTCATAGATTTCCTCTTCCTCCTTTTATGTAAAAAAAAAAATAAATCTGAAAAATAAAAAGGATCAAATTCAAACAATGGTCTGTAACACTGTGCAGTCCTCCTAAGCATCCTGTACTGGGCTTTGGAATAAATGCAAGAGTAGCTGCAAGATCCATCACAGAAAATGCATTGTATTTGCTGAGGAATCACCTCTAATTTTTTTCACCAAGGATTCTATTTGAGTGGAAAGACTTCACCATGAGCTGGATGAAGTCCCAGATCACCCTGCAGTTTTTAGGGAGAGCAGTGATACTACTGCAAGCGTGAACTAGAAAATACACTGGTTAAAGCTTATTATCATTTGTTTTTTTTTCAAAATGGTATCAAAATCAGCAGAAAAGCTTTCATTAGGTCTAATCCCTTTCCAAAAAATAGTTAAAATCTTTCTGAATTGGGACTGAAGTTCTGGCAATAGGGACACATTCATTAAGAGTCAAACCCAGAGTTCCACATTATCATCAATTCACTCACTCTGTGCTTCAGGCAACTTGAATGTTTTAAATCTGAAGCGTATCCTCTTTTACCTCCAAAAAGCCACTCCATTGTTAAATAAATTATAACTTCACCTCTAATTTTGCCATCCGGGAGTTTCCCAATTCAAGATTTGGGAACCAGGAGTTTTTCTATAAATTGCTCAGACTAAGCCAAGGTAACACGAGAGATTTTCCAAGTACGTCATTTTATTTTTATCATGATCATCATCATTATTATTATTGTCATGATCTTTTCTTTGGTGTTTTGGCTGTTACCTCAGCGATGTGAGCAGTGCTGCACAGCACGTAGTCCGTGCTTCCCTGTTTCAGGAGAGCACAACCATCACATATCAGAGGCCCAACAAAGAGTTTATCACAAGTGCATCTAGTATTGTTTCTAATCAGTGAACTGCACCACAGCAGTACAAGGGAACTGAACACTGGCAGGTTACAGAAGTGCTCCTCTTGCAGTAACAAGGATGTTTCAAGAGAACAGGTTTTTATTAGCTTCAGTCAGGCCTTTAGTCACAAGGCTGTTTTGATGTTCACCTTCTTTGAGAGGGCAGTAGAAGGTTTAAATCTTAATCCTGTCTGAGCACAGAGGACATGCAAGGCAGTGGAATAAATTTATATTTACCATATTACACGTGTGGAAAGCAAGGAAGACCCCCAGTAGAGTTTAGACCCTTGTAATAAGCTCTGCAATCATAACCCTCAGCAGAGGAACTTAAGTCATTGGTCCTGCTGGAGAAACAATGCCTGAAAGGGATGAAATTCTGGTGAAGGCATTCTCACACATCTTTTCTTAAAGTTGTGTCAGGAAGGATTCCCTGTGGTAGAGCTGGCCTTTAAGAACTGAGAATCCTCTGAGCTTCTGAGATATAAACAGCTGGTCCTGTTGCCAGCAAAGCTCCTGCCTCGAGTTTCAAAGCCTAAGAAGGCCCTGGCCACAGGTCATTCACTACTTCAGGTCAGCTTCTGCTTAATGGAATTCTAGAGAAGAGGTAAATAATTGTCTAAAGGCTGGGTCAATTACATCTGGGGGACACTGTTTCTGCACTGGAACATCCAGGATCAAAGTATCCTGGAAACCAGAAATCTCTGGCAGCACAGCAGTGGTGAGGGACCAGGCAGACCAGGGCAGGAACAGCTTTCTTGCTCCTTGGCTGCAGTCATTCTTTTTACCCAAACCATCAAAGCTTCTCCAGACTCTCAGGTGGGACTCCTAATGAAAGAAGTTATGAAAGGGCAGAAAGCTTGATTCACTGAGCCGCCACACTGGCAACGCGTTTGCACAACTTCTCCGCCCAAAGTCAAGAGGTTCAGCCTGTAGGGATAATTGCACCCCTTTGGCAAGGGTGGTACAGAGCACTTGAAAAGGTAATCAAAGCAGGGAAAAAGGGAAAGCAACATCATTTTGGATAATTGGAGCAAAGAGGTAATACATATCTCAGTGTCACAGGGAAGATTGCCCAATGCAATATGCATTTATTCTTATCTCAGAATTGTATTTATCGAAGTAAGCCATGCTTAAGTTAAAGGGAAGCACATAAATCTTCTCTTATTGTAATTTTGCAACTCAAAGCAGCTGCTAATTATATTATAGATCTTCTAGAAGTATGTATAGTAATTACCAGTTTCAGCCACATTATTAGACTTGCAAATAGAGTTTGCTCTTTGTGAGCACGTCAGGAGCAGAGGGTCAGACCAAAACCAGGGTAAATCAGCACAGGTTCACGAAATCAAGTGACAAATCCCAACTGTACTTGACTCACCTGATTTGCACTTGATGAAGACACCACCTTTAAGAAATATACAGGTTTCCTTGCTGAACTCTTTCCTTTTGCTCTGCTCACCCAAGTTATGAGTTACCTTGGGTTTTCTGCATGACTTCCTCATAGAGATGATCAGGGTTTGCCTTGGTCCCAATCTCAGTGTATTGGAATCAGCAACAGCTCACTTCAGATCTAAAAATCTCCCAGAAAGAAAAATTGATGTTATTGTCCTTAGAGTAGGAGAAAGTTCAAGGCCTGTGAGGTCCTTGAAAAACCCTGGATACTGCCTTCTTCCATCAATGAAAAGAAGGACCACTTTTTATCAAATAAATGCACAAAAAAGGACATTTAGTGAAATAACCGAGGTATGGTTATCCACTTTCTTCATATACTACAGCTGTAGCTAAAAAACACTACCAGGCATAAATCCTATTAATATTTGCATACATACACGGGGAAAACTACTTGTATTACTAATTTGTTCTATTTTTCTGGGTTTCACATCAACTGAGCACTGGCTGGAGTTCCTAAACCAACAGGAATTATGTGGGCAAAAGACTGAAAGGTTGCCATGCAAGGTAGAGTTTTCTAACCCATTATGTGAATTATAAGCCGAACTTCCAGTATGAAAAGGTTTTTAAAAAATACTCCTAATTCCATTGTACTTCCATGGAAGCTATAGAAGTACTAATATATATCTGAACTGAACTAATCTAAATCAGAACTGAAACAAAACCATTATTCAAATCCCTACTTTCTCAAGAGAGTTATAGAAATGTAATAGTGATTAAATAATGCACAAGTGGTTATTTTTTTTCTGTTAGACCAGTAAGGGCACTTAAATATTACAATCTCATATTCTGTGAAGACACAAAAATAAAAATATTTGCTTTGTGAATTATCATTTGCAAAACCTTTTGATACCTTTTACTGAAAAGGTTTAACATGAGTGCAAAGCCATATTGTTAATGAAAATAACTCTACAGTCATTTAAACGATGACATCTTCATATTGCTTTGCAGCTTCAGTGTCTACTCTTGCAAAGTGCTTGCATTCTCATTGAGAATAAGAGTTGAAACAAAAATGGAAAACACTCTCACATGGCCAGATGGATGGGCAATGTTTATTGTGCAAGATCTTCCTTGGGAAAAGAATCTAAATAAGAGTTTCAAGATTAATATCCAATTTCCAGGCTTTTACAGTACTTGGCAATCATTCAAATCTAACAGTGAACCAAGGCAAAGATTAAGAAGCCAAAGGCCACAAACCTGTTTGAACTGGTGTAGTGGGTTCAAAGTTTCCTCCAAGATCCTGAGCTATATTTTCCACATATCACTGAGGTAAAAAACCTAGGCAGCTTCACAGATAAGGTCCTATTTACTCTAGATGAACTGAAGAATTATAATGAATCATGCTTTTGGACCTTGTTCTTTAGCTGTAATTAATACCTTATTATTTTGGTTACTTACTGAAGAGTGACTTCAGTGTAACCCTTCAGAAGCGTTGGAGCAAAATTAGTTGGGAGACAAGAAAAAGGTTAAAAAAAAGCTGCTTCTGCTAATGGGGAGAAGAATGGTGGGAAAATACTTATGTCTCCTTGCCAAAGTGAAAGTGCATTAAAGTGCCTGCAGTCATTGCTATTCTTGTTCTCACTGAAAACTCGTTGGGAATCCCACTGACTTTGGAGAAAGCAGGGGAAAATTCTCACAAACAGCAGTATGAAAGAAAGCAGAGAGAAGAAAGAAGTGGTAATGCAGAGTCCTTTCTTACCTGTGCTTGGCATCTGCAATCCCCTGGTGGTTACATCATCTTGACACACGACTGGATTTAGTTCTGTTACTGGATGCGATCCAGGCCCTTCTGTTCTGACTTCCACCAATGGAAATGTCAATAGGATTACTTCTTTCTTTCTTTCCAGCCATGGTACAGGAAGGTACCTGTTGTGAGGAAGGGAAACCATTTAATTGTTCTCCTTTAAATAAAGCACAGTACAAGTTCATTTTACCATTCTAAAACTTTGAATACCAAGCCTAAATCAGTATTTATTGTATTTATTATGCTCCAGTAGCAGACTGCTACTTAGATGACTGCTCAGGAAAAATAGCAGGCACAGAACACAGCAGAGCAGAGTCTAAACACACAAGGAGAACCAGCAGAAGAGGAGACAGAATATAGACTAAGCCAAAAGAAGCATTTTTTTTTTAAATCAGCTTCATTCTCCAATAACAATATGTAGACCAATTTTTTTCTTTTTTTTAGAGAAGCAAAAAAGCTTTTTCTCAGTCTGAAAAACATTTTTGTACACTTGATGGTCTCAGTTCATTAAGTGCTGACATCCTACTCCGCACATTTACCAAGACCTAGGCTATGACGCCTTCTGCCAAACTACATTTTTGTAGTCTACAATCCTTTTCCTATTAAAGAGAACTAAACCAACCTTGCTGATAACAATGGAAACCCTAAACTTTCAATAAGTATGAAATCATCTTATATTTGAAGATGAATTTTGTCCTTTGTACTGAGATGCCCAGGGTCTCATCTCCTGACAGCTGACCAACTGTTGTCACAGCTGGGCAGGATCAAGTCCTGAAAAATGTGTGTGAAGCCTCAATACATTGAGACCAAGGTCACCAAGAAACCAGTTTGAAACAGGAAACATCTCTAACCCCATGGATTATAAAGATTTCATATAACTATGACAAGTGCTTACAGTAAATTCCAGCATAAGGAACCTCCACCAATAGCTAGAGCTGTGAGCTCTTTAAAAACAGGGTGGTGTCACTCGATTCTTGGAATTGAGGAGACATCTTAAATTGATGAGAGTGAACTAGAGGGTAGAAAAACTGATACATTACCCATTCTTTCAGTCAGGTCTCATATGTTTTATAGAAACTTAAGAAAAAGTCTTTTTTTATACTGTTGGGTCCCAGTGCAGCACATCATAAGAAACAGCTGTTCTCAGTTCACCAGGCTGGCACTTTGCTGAGCATTCCCAAGCGTTTCACTGACCTGTCCTCCCTGGACTGGCTGAGCAGGGCAGGTAAGCAGCCACTGCCTTTCCCTGAGAGCACCTCTTGCTGGCAGCTATTCCCAGTTCTGGAAAACAAATTGCACACCATTATCAGCTCTTCTGGTAATTGCTGCAGGATGGAAACGCAGAGTGCAATAAATCACAACATCATTATCCTAAGGCCCAAATGGTCTGGCATATTTTTGCTTGAGATGGTTAATACAGGAGTGGTGTAGACTGCAATGGCAGATAAAAATATCCTATATTGACCAGCATGCATGGGGGCTTTTTGTACTTGTTCAGGCTATTCACAACACAGAACACATTTTAAACTAATAAAAATAATATTGTCTTTAGTTATGACATTTTATTTTTAATCCTGTGGAAAAAGAAAATCCCTCAGTCTTTAAATATGAGAGCTTTGAACTCTGCACAAGGCATTATGTCTAAGGTACTGCAGATAATGGCTGTGGGCTAAAGGTTGATGTTTTTTCATTGTTTGTATTCTGTCTTTAAGGCAAATGTCCTCTGTTCAACTATATCTCAGTATTTTCATGGACACCACATAATTTCAAGTAAAGTTTTTCATGCCTGGGCTAAAAGAAGTGAACTGACTTAAAGTTCTCAAAAACTTCATAAACTTCAAAACTCAGACTTTAAAAGAAAGAAAAGAAAGAAGCTTCAAAATCAGACACTTTCAAACAACCATTAGGTCATGTGAAAGGGACAAAAGTGATGGGATTTCCCTTCGGATATTCCAAGAACAAGTACAATCCCTGAGCCAACAGGATCGGGACATTTCAGGGAGGTGTAAGATAGGGGGGTTGTGTTCAAAAATACACACTTAATGTTCAGCCAAGTAGCAACATTAACGGCACTCATGGATTTGCCAATTGCCCAAAGAAAAGTGGAAGGATGGAGGGGAGGGAAAAGAAATAAATAAAACTGGAAAGAAAAGATGATATATAATAGAATTTTGCTCTTCTCTCCAGTTTTAGACCAGCTCATCAAAGCCAAAAGGTAATTCCACTCATTGCAGTATCTTCCATCTCGATCAGATTTCATCCATGAATAAGCAGTTGGATTTCTACCAGACAACTGGAAACCTCCCAAAAAGCACAACCCTCTGACGTGCTAGCAACACTGGAATTAGATAAAACATTCTGGAGACAGACCCACAGATTTAGTGGATGGGACTTTCATAAATGCTGGTGTTCAGAAAGAGCTGCTTTATAGAAAACATTATCTCAATATCAATTTTTTTTTTTTTTGCTTTTTTGACAATGGTATTATTTTCATTTAAAAAAATAAAAAGCTCTGCAGAGCTTGTACTAAACAGGTTAGGATTATTATAATCAAATTTTGATTGAAATACTATTAATGATCTGTCTTGGGAATATAAAGTAAGATTTTTGGGTTGGTAGCATCTTTGTGACGGAAAGCCCATAGATTTAATTGGGTTCTTGGAGAAAATGCTGTAAAGCTTGTCAGTTTGTTCAGACTGCCGTGTGTGCACGCACACGATTGCAATACATTGCAAATGTTCATGACTACATCAGGTACGTGACGCAGGGAGACAGCAGAGCACAGAGCAAGACAAGGCAATCTCCTTTCAACCAAGAGCATGAACTGGTTGCTACTTGGTGCTGACCAACAGCAGCCTTGAGACAGAGCCCAGGGCACCATCAGTGCCAGGCACACCCAGGCCAGAGTGAACTGAGCTGCTCCCTGCACTTCAGCCGGGAGGGATTTTCCTGACCCTTGTACAGCAATGCACCTCAGCTAGAGGAAGTAGTGTCAGGCTTTTTCTTTCCTGGTAATACTCAGTACTTTGTGCACTGGAAACAACTTGTACCAGCAATCTCAGTTCTGTGCACAGCTAGATGCTCTGGCATGGAAACAACAAGGCTCCCTTATCTCAGAGGCAGGGCAAAGCCATGGAGTGATCCCGAATTAATTGAGAGCTGACAGCTGCTTACATCACCAAGGATTTAGATGCAGTGTAACTGCTCTTGTGACAAGCCGTGTACCTTTGAACGTTGGACAGCTTACTTTCAAATCTTTTACATTGTGACAGCCTCCCTAATCATTCAGAAAATAAATTGTGGAAGCTCCCAAAAGGCATTTTCAAACATGACAGTTTTACTGCCTTCACCTTTACACCAGCTACTCCACAGTGGCTGCTGGTTTTGGAGTTGTTGGGGGTTTTGATTATATAAGAATAAACAAGCCAGGTTGCTGCTAGTACTCCTAACACAATAAGCACTGCCTCTTGCACAGACTGAAAAACTACTTAATATTGTGGAACAGTCAGTAGTGGTGGCTCTTACACCACCATCTGTCTATGTAAATGCAACTTCTGCAGCTGGTGAGACCTAAGATAATGTATTCAAATGCAGAGTACTTGCTACCACTCTCCTGTTATTTCAGCATTATCATAATGTTCAAATTAAATGAAACTCAAAGCAGAACAATATGTCATGTCCACTCTGAATTTCAGGTATCAGAGAAAATACTGTAGAGAGAGCTTCTCACTCTACAAAACATTCTGCTGATTGCAATTATATCAACAAAAATGAAATTCCTATTTACAAGAGTGGATACTGGCAGGGGAAATGCTAAACCAGCTTTGTTAATTCCAACACCGTCAGATGTTCCAGTTTGCCAAATATCTGCATTGATTTCTGCATCTCCCTCCAGCATTGCACTCATTAATGGTGGCCAGTCTCACCAACAAGTTCATTGCTGAAAAAGAATTTATTGTGGCAAAATCCAGCTAAAATCAGGAGCTCTTCTAGGCACTGGGACATAGAAGATGCAGCATGCCCTCAATCTACTCATATTCTTCAGCCATGCCCTCAATACCATTTTAGGCCAAAATCCTAACATCACAACCTGATCCTCTTGCTCATTTACTGTGGGAAGGAACCCAGGTGCATGGGCTGGGTGGGAACTTAGACAGATGCCTGAGGTGCTGGGATCTCCTGCCACATCCCCACTTTCGCAGTCCTTGCAGGCCCAACTATCATCTCAAATATGAGGGCGATGAGTGCTGTGTAAGACCTACAACACCCCAGCACTTATCATGGACTTACAGGAGCTGGGCAGCTGAAAGAAGATGCAGAGACTGGCTGAAATTTGTAGCTGCCATCTAGATCCACCTTCCTCCCAGCACAGGGATATTGCCAAACGTAGATCAAGCCTGGTTCTGCCTGGCCAGGTCCTGAAAGCCTCACTGGGTAGATGGAGGTTCCAGCTCTCTCTGGCTGTCCTGTTCCCAGCTGCACTGCCCCCTGAAATACAGAGTGGTACAGGAAGAGCTGGAGGGTTCAGTAAAACTCATGGAACCAGGCTTCTTACACCTAGCCTAACAACATTTACTTAGAACAGAAATCAGCTAATAAAAGATTTCTAACCTCTCGGGGCATAAGGGTCATGGTATCTCACAGACAACAGTGAAGCATTTAGCACTTTATCTCTGCTGCAGGGAATCATTTATCTGCAATGGCACCTCGAGAATGGTGGGTGTTGTCAGAGTGTCAAGGTCCAGCATCAGGGTATGTAACAAACATTAACCACTTCATCTCTCTTCACTGGGAAGTGTTTTAATTTCATTTTTTATTGAGCATGATTATTCGTTTATGACAGGTGTAAACTGGAGAAGAAGCAAACCTAGATCACCTCCTACAGGCCAAGGAGAGAGGAGACTTTTCCTTCACTTACTGCTGTTGTTCCTGAACCTCTGCACTCCACTTCTGGTTTCAGCACCTTTAAAGCACTGAGTCCATCAGACTGTTCTAGCCATACAGAACAGCAACTATTTATTTTAGCATTAGATCATTATGGAATGATCTTCTAATACTCAGAATTTTGAGCTTAATAGGAGGTTCCCTCATAGATGTGTAAAAGCCAGGACAAGTGGGCACTCCAGGGAACCAAATAAAGGTCCACTTTTTTTGGCCTACTTTATGCAGTCAGAAACTACCTTTGCACATGAATCAAGATATTTCTTTCTTTCACTTCTTGGAAACCTTTTCTGCAAAATGGAGTTTATGCAGTCTATTGTAAAATACTGTGGGGAAAAGTGCATATTAAAAGTATAATATATTCTCTTTACTGATCATGATCTGAGAGTTAAAGTGTGTTAGAAACATTGTGTTTTGCAATCCAAGCTACGTGATGAGTGATAAGCTATATACTCATAATTAACAGTAGCGATAAATAAAATGTATTACATTCTGTACAGCCCTATTTGCATTGCAAAAATCCCTATTTAGATTACAATGAACTCTAAATTACAGAGTAAACAAGTTTTTGCTACATCTTGAGGCCCAGCAGGGAGGAAGGTATCGTTTGCCACCCCAGCAGAGGAATGCTGTTTACATCCAACTGGACTATGCCCAGAGACTTTGCAGCTTTAACACACAAGGGGCTGCTAAGCACAGACCCCTGCAGTCCCTGTGCTCACTGGGGTTTATTGGATGGCTGCAGGCTCCCCACTCAACACCAGAAGCTTTCAGCAGAGCTTAACTTTCCCAGAAGTGGTTAGGGCTAAAGGAGGTTAGGCTGAAGTTAACCTCTACCAGCTTGGTGGGGATTAGGCTGGAGGGTCACTGAAATGAAGCACCCCTGGGTGCTTTCATAAAGAAGTCTGTGATTTCATTTTGGACAAGCTGTACAGAAGGGACAATAGGATATTTGCTTCAAAATAGAATATTTTCTTTAAATCTCTTTCCCCACATGGAAAACACGGCAACATAAGCTCACAGGGAGTCGGATCACCTGGATCCCTGTCCATCCCAGCACCAGGTACAGGCTGTGCTGACTGGGTTAGCTGATCATCTCTTCTTAGAGCAGTGTTCAGAAAAGACAGATGTTCACTCTCTGGCAGGAGGTCACCTGTACGTATCTGTCACCATTATAAACTCTTCTATGCTCTAAGTGGTGTTTTCACAAAGTTCCAAATGCATGCTTCCTTTCACTAAATGCACACACAGGGCAATTAGGAGGGAGGCAGTGTCAGTTCCGATGACATCAGGAAGGGAAGAATGTGTCAGTTCTTTGACCTGGCAGGGTAAGATCAGGTCTGGAAGTGGCACAGATTGTGAACACAGATATTGGAGCCTGATTGCCACCTCGTTTCACAACTCGGAGAATCTGATAAAGATCCCAATTTCCTTTGGACAGCTTCCCACAGCTTTTATTCACTTGCCTCCACAAACAGTGACATAAAATATTCTCTTCTCTGTGGACTTCCCAAGTCATGATGTGTCAGGAGTCTGATCTGAAGTCACCCAGAAAGTGAAGGTGGTGCGAAAGATACCAACCCTCTCCTCAGTCACAGGTCCCTGTGCAAAGCCAGACTACACCAGACTAGCAACAGAGCAGCTGCAGCAGAGTAAATTTTTTTCTGTTTGCAAGCACCCAGATCACCAGAGACAGTCACAGTGCACGTCACCCAAAACCTTCAAGTTCCAGTCCATTCAATACTTAGGAACTTCAGTGTTGTTTGAAGAGACTTGATAAAGGAATTCGTTCTCTCCTCTTTTTCCAAAATACCTTAAATTAATTATTCTTCCAAATATGCTGCAATTTGCTTCTCTGGAGGAAAGAGAAAGAGGCAGAGGTGTCTTCAAAGGAGAAGGAATTGTCAGGCAGGGTAGGTAATTTTTCCTTTTTACTTTGGTGTGTATCATTGACATCAATGCTATTTTTTGCATTTAACATTAAATTACAATCAATAAGAAAGAGTTGGACTTTCAATTCTTGTTATAAATCCGCCCACATAATTTAGATTTAGGAGTCTAACTTCAAAAGCTTATTTTTCCTGCAAATATTTTCTATAAAAATTGGAGCTGGAATAAAAGCTTGACTGACTAGATATGATTCCTGTTCTCTGGAATGAAGTAGGACACTCCACCTCTCACCTGTGTACTCATGGTGGCTTTCTTCTGCATCCTCCCATTTCTTGTTTCCTTTGGGATCTGAAGTGCTGAAGAGGCCTGAGCACACAAATGCAACCAGTTTAAGAAACAAAACAACGGAAAGAAAGAAAAACAGGCTTGGTGCATAACCCGAGGTGTAGCTACGCAATAAGCAGGCACCCGAATCTTCTGGTTCAGGTGACAACAGAAAAAAGAAAACAACTTGTTAAAACATCACCTGAAGCAGAAGTTTCCAGCTCTGTGCCAGGCCTGGTACATGCTTGAGCAACTCTTCTCAATTAAGTCATCATCCCAGTGATGCCTCGTGGGTGGTGCGGCTCCGTGCTGTCCTCCTGAGAGCGAGACATTCCCCCACACACCTGGGCACTAATTATCATTATCTCTGCTGTCCTGTGTGCTCACCAGAGCCAGCTCCCACCAGCCCAGCTCAGCACCCTCCTGCCAGGCAGCTCCTGAGGAGCTGGGTGCCTCAGGGACAGCCAAAGAGTGCTGCTGCTCAGCCTCCAAACTTCCCAAAGCTCTTTTCAGATTCCCTCGTGAGGCAGGCTTGTGTCACCAGAGATTGTACCAACCAGCAGCTCCCAAGTCAAGAATGAATTTTCCATGTTTTAGGTTTCTAAAGTCTATGACAGAATTTCTTCGCAGCTCCTGCGCTCCTTGGCTACTAATTCCCCATCTGCTGAAGGCAATGGCAATGTAACACAAAAACAGACAGATTTGTCCTGGAAAACAGGAAGACTTTCTGGCTGAATTAGCTTTTCCTTGCTGTCTCTAGAAACAAATCTCCCTAAAATATCAGGAACAAATCAATTTTACTGCTTTTCAGTAGAGAGCAAGGAAATTACCTTTTCTGATTTCAACCTTCTCTCAGTGTCACAAACCCATCAGGCCAAATAATTTCCTAAGAATTTACCATATGTTCAAATTGGAACTTGAAAATAGGCTTATTTTCTGTTTAGTCTAAATCCAAAGCCACAGAATGAAGTTTAAGTTCAAGGTAACTGAATCTGGAACATCTCAAAATGTGAAGGGTTTAGGTCTTTACTTGTAGCTTTGTTTTGTGTTCCATTTCTAATGAAAGGTAAGTTAAAAAGCAAGGATTAACGATTTATGGGGCAGTAATCTATAAAAAGCTCTGCATCCAAGGTATTAGAAAGCAATATAAATTCTTTTGTAGAAATGTAAACGGTATTTAAATGTAAGTAGGTATTATACCCAGTTGGTTAGATGGGGACAAGTGAGAGTCTCTGACTGGCTTTCCTGGGAATCAGATAGGTCCCTAAATCATTAACTTAGTGTTAAATCACCTTACAGATATAAATAAATTGAGAGACTTATTCAGGGATGTCTTGCAAAATGTAAGTAGTTTCTAGATGAATGACTCATAAGATCAAAGTCAAGGAAGACACCCATTTAATTAGGGAGGAAAGTGTTGAGCAAATCTCAAAGACACCTTTGCCAGGCACAAAACCTTCCCTGTGTGCTCTCCAGTTTCACCTGACTCTTCTGGAACGCAGTTGCCTCAAACTATCCCACAGAAAATGGAATTAGGTTGAAAAGCAGCTAATCTAGGTATCCTCCTACAGATTCCAGAACATTGTAATCACCAATAAATATTTGCAGGTTTTTCTACAGTGCAAATTATCCAACAGAACAGGTTTGCAATCAGAATCCAGTCTTATGCAAGTCAACCTTTAAATTCCACAACTTTACCGGTGCTGCCCTTCAGCTGGACAAGAAGCCCGGGCTGGTGGTGCAGGACCCTGAGGTGATTGCATGGCTCCTTTGTATCACACATGATCTCTGTCCTGCACAGGGTATTTGCTCATGACATAATCTGCCATGCTATGAGGGAACAACTCATCCTTGACAGCTTCTTCAGAGCTAACCAGAAACCACAGCATTCTTTTGCTATTCAAAAATAAGCAGCAGTTTCTTTTTTCTCCTAGCAGTCAATGTATTTCAGCTAACACCTGAGGCTGGACAGTTAAACCCACTTGCCAGCAGATTTGTTGAAATTTAAAAAAATTTGGATGTATTTTTAAAGTCAACACCCAAAAACCATCCTTTTGTATAATTGTGTTTTGCATTAATTAAGAAGCCTGGTAAGTCAGTAGGGAAAAGCTATTATTCGTTCTATGAACTAATGTTTCCTCTGTCATAGTTACAAATTTGGTAGGTGTGTCTCCATTATGGGGTGAAAAAATTACAGTTCCATAGACTTTCGAATATATCTGATTTTTATCCTAACTGACTTTATTTCAGATATTTTTCATTGCATTTCACAGTTGCTGTTCCTGTTTGGTTTATTATAGCGACAATTGAAAACTGAACGTACTCAGTGCTGAATTCTCCAGTTATATTTATGCTGCTCATTTTTCTCACTCCCCATTGCAACCCAAGACCTTCTCTTCCTGACCATTCACCCTGCATCCATGCCGGGCTGCCCTAGACCTCTTCTGGAGCAGAACAATAATCCTGTGCTAAGTCTTTGCATTGGCTTAGTTTTTGATCTCTCCAGAATACAGAAGAAACAAGAGCACTGCCACTATATTGTGCTGCTTGTAATTTTCAGTGGATATCATAAAACTCTTCTGAGAATCTGTTGCAAAAAGTGAAGTTCAAAAATTAACTGCAACTTGTCAAAATCTAGTGTATGAGTGCTTATGAAGTGACTCTCTTCCTCGGATCTGGCTGCTTGCAGCACATTGGAATCTATTAATTTGGCAGAAGATAACATTAATGTAAACTCAACTGTTACTTTCCTACAATCCAATTAATCTTGTCAAGCAACATACAAAGTTTCATTTGCCTAAAGCTGCAGAAACTAAATAAGGGAAGATGTCTAATACGGCCAAACTTCCAAACCCTCTTCCACACAGCCCTTAGCTCAAAAACTCTCTCTTAGTAATTAAGGTTTAGGTGCTAAACGAGATCAGCAGTGAGAACCAGCCTGAGAAATGTGGTCCAGCAGCAGAGGAATTTGTTTCTGCTCACAGGACTGCTGCACATCTCTCCTGCACCCTCACACATTGGCTCCTGTTTTCTTTCATTCAGGAAATGTGCAAGTTATCCTCATCTAAAAATGTACAATCAGGAAAATCTGTTGCCCTGACTTTTCCCTTAAAAATCACATTACTGTCATCTCCTCACATTCTTTACTAGAAAAGCTGCTTTGGATTTTCTAGAAAAGTCATGATCTGAATGAGGGAACTTTCAACAAAATTATAGTGTACTGTCAACTGTCTGAGCATATTTTGCTGAGAAATCACCATCACCAACACCACCAGGAACCAGGAGAATCCCAGCAGTGCGCAAGACAGTGCATTGCAGACAACTGAGACAGGACTTGTAAACAGCCTATGCCAAGGCTGGACACAGATTACTGTGATCTCTTCCAAACACATTTCCAGTTCTCATCTCTCTTCAACTGTAAAATATGAAGAAATAAAGATGAGTAAGAGCAGGAGAACAAGAGAGAGGCATTTCAGGGAACACAGAGAACAACAAAGGAGTGCATGTAAAACAGAATCTCAGAAAAAAAGACACATCAATAAAACTAATTACATATTTTCCATTATTTTACTGTACTTATCTGGTATGATCCTGCGCTTTTCTATGCTTTGTTCAGAACAAAGGTATGACTACCCTGATCATTCACCTTTCCCTTGCAGCTTTCTCCCATTTTTGTAACTAAAATCAAGAAGATAGATACAGCATATCTAAAATCAGACATACAAAATGGGATAGCTCCATTGTACTCAGAAGACCAGCACTGCACACACAAAAAACAAAGAAAAAGTAGTTATCTGTTACCCTAATTTAAGGTGTGCAATTAGCAAAGCTGGAATGCAAACACTGTCTCTCCTCAAGTCACTGTGGGTGTATAGATGGATGACATATCTAATAAGAAGCTGAGCATCCAGCCACTAAGATGCTCCTATAAGCTGTATCAAAATCCTCTTAAGGATTTAGGGAAATCAGAGGCTCAGCTTTGCCATCTGTGGCTTAATAAATATTTTCTTCAGAGGCTTTGTGCCTTGTTTTAGCAACCAAGGAAATAGTCATACAGTAATTTCTGAGACATGGCATTACCAGGAGCTCGTTTTGTCTTTTCTCAACAGCCCTCTTTTGCAAGTGGATGACCTGTGGGAGCTGTGCTGAATGAAGGAGGTGAAACACAGCTTTTGGGTTTCATTGCATGACCCAGCAAGGCTGTGTTAGATCACGGGAATCCAGGCACTGTGAATCCCTGTCTTTGGCAGAGAAGAGTTAAAAGATTGTCATAAAAGCAATTTTGCCAGGTCCACTGGAGTGTCCAATGGACTTGCAAATCAGCAGGGTCTCACAGCAAAGCAAGGAGGTCTCCGAGGAGCAATTCCCATGCTGACCTGTCACGTTCTTGAGGAAGGTGATGCATTAAAGATAATTGTGTGAAAACTTTGGTGTAGCACAGAATTAACAATGTTGGAAAAGACCATCAAGACCATCAATTCAGCCTCACAGTAATCATCCCTAAATCACATCCCCAAGTGCCATGTGCAGACACCTCTTGAACACTTCCACAGATGGTGACTCCAACACCTCCCTGGGAAACTTATTCCAATGTCCAACCACTCTTTCAGTTTTTGGGTTTTTTTCTAATATCTAAACTGAAACTCCTCTGGTGCAGCTTAAGGCCATTTCTTTTCATGCCTTCATCTGAGACGTGGCAGAAGAGAATGAGCCCCATCTCACTACAAGCTCCTTTCAAGTAGGAATAACAGCACTGAGGTCTTCCCTGACTGCCCAACTGGACAATGATTCAAAGGATCCAAAATAATTCCTTCCAGGTACACTATTCCAACAGATAAACTATTTTTCCAGTGCTACCAGCAGACATAGGGTAATTCTTCAGTTTTGTAGCTATGATGGACCCTTATCTGAGGCTACCTCCACACAGGAATTCAAATTCTGCCCCCTCTAATTTCATTACCTATATTCCAAAGCTCTGAAGCTTCAGAAGTATCCACATTTGGCTTAGAATAAAGGAAATCAGAAGAATTTGGTCAGCTTTTCTAAGAGAAAGAAAAAACAAGGAAATAAGGATGAATAGCATTTCCCCTTGGAGCTTTAGATGAAGATAAAGAGGGTTTGCATAGGCCAAAGGATGTGAGCATGAAACGTGCTGGTATTGAAATGGATGTGAGAAGGTTTCTTAGGGAACTCAAGAAAAATCAATAGTTTCCAAAGTTTTTGGAGAAACCTGTAGAAGAGGGAGAGGAATATAAAAGTAAATATATAACTATAAATGGAAAAAAATATATTACTGTATTGGCCCAGTGTTAAGAGCAAAAGACTGAGAGCCAGAAGACCTAATCTCCAGAGTTGACTTTGTACAATGTCTTTGGTGCATGATGTTGGTGAAGTCTCTCTCTGGGCCACACATCCCCCTCACACATGTGTTTCAGGTGTCATTGAGGTGAAAGCTCTCTCTTCTTACTCATATTTTATATTTTGAGGAGTTCCTATTTCTGCTGCTGCCTGAAGCTGTTAAATTATAATATAAAGGCAAAACCAAATGGAAACTGTAAATATTGTTGGTTGGTTGGCTTGGTTTGATTCTTCAACAGATTCAAAAGTGATAGTCCTCATAATTACTGTTTTCAGAGACAGATCCTGGGCTTGTGCACATCATAAATTTTTATATTTTCATATAATGCATTTTCATCAGAGCAGTATTTTAACTTGAAAACACATTGTAAAGGGAGTTTCAATGTACTGCTCTTAGGACATGCAAATCTTAAAATCCATATCTGCAATATTTCCAGAAGTGTTTTGTGGATAGAACTGCACAGGAATAAAATGCTGCCCATAGGATATTTTAGAAGTCTTTCTTTCCTGAAAAACCATGTCGTTGATTCCTTTGTACTACCATACATCAAAGAGGAGGGAAAAAAGAAACAACAAATGAAATTCCTCTGAACAATTTGTTCTCGGAGAAGATCTGTCTTTGTCAAATGAACGAGTCTATAATTGTCAATTTTAAGGAATGACTGAGAGATGCCACTTATTTAAATTGAAACAAGTACTTTGCTCTGGAAAGCAGACCACAAGCAGGGACAGATTTGCAAATCAGCTGCCAAACCAATGCATGCACAAGACAACAGCCTTTCCACTTCACATATCCGAACGGACAACTCTGACAGTTTCTATGTGCAGTTATGTGAACTGCACACGTAATCATGGCAATTGCATGCCGAAATTGGATGCAAACTACACAGTTAATTTGGTTTTTAAAAGAGGGAGTAACCTTGCAACACTACACAGAGGAGTCAAGCAGTAATTACAGCGTGCTCTTCAAAGCTCTCAGAGCAAAACCCAGTGATTCCACGCAGTTGTGCTAAAATATTTTCCAGCTGTCAATGTGCCTGCACATTGATACAGAGATAATTTTTTTTTTATATCACTAGGAAAGATGGATGAATTTCAATTGCTTGACAGAATGCTTGTATGATATTTCTTAACGAAGGGTATCAACAGCAGCTTGTATTGCTGGTCTAAGGAGTGCATATCTGTAGCAGAGCTCTCAACAGATCCATAAATGCATTAGAGGACACGGCAAAGAGTCAATGGAGTCAGAGCAGTTTGCTAGGAAGGCCTCAGCTGAGACTGGGCATTTTGCCTGGGATGGCAAACTGAGGATTAAGGGCTCTACAGGACATGTGAACTCCACTCAAACGCAAACACAAGCATGATTAAAATTTAGCAAACCATGATGTTCGAGCCCTTGGGCAAAATCCAGTAGACACAGCTGTATTTATAGGCTGATACAAAGGAGAACTGTTAGACCTAACAGCAACTCAGCAACTCAAAGAACAGAGAGGAGCTTGAGACCTCTCTGAGTCTCGATCTAACGTGGCACATCTTCTCTCAACTACTCTCTTCAACAGCTTTGACCTTTCATTTACTGTACGGGACCCTATTTCCTATGGATCAATGCATTAGCAATTATAATTAGACCCACAGGAAGAAACAGCATCATTCTTTCAAAGACCAGGTGCCTACACCTATATTTAGGTCATTTTGAGATGTTGGCTGAGGGCTGCACTTCAAGGTCTGTGCTGATAATGAAAACAAAAGAAATTTGGAAATAATAGGAAAGATTAATGCAAAGGAAGGCATTGTCTGGAATGGCTGCAGAGAATCACATACAATGAATCGCTGAAATAAGTGGAAATTTGAAGCGTCTCCCAAGAAAATCAGAACTGCTGCTGCTGGTTTTCTGCAGCAGGAAGCCCGTAACTTCAGTCTCTGGGGGAAAACAAAAACAATGGAGACACGCTGGTTATGAAACCTTCCCCTTATTTTCTCCAATTGAATCTTTATTGCTCTAAGGGAAAGCAAGAAACACACTTGGGAATAGTCATGGACAGTACCTCTGTGACAGCAGATTATGAGCTACCTCTACCCTAGAGAAAACCATTTTCAGAATAGTCGCCTTGTTCTTATTTGATGGAATACAGCAACCTCAGTGCTGCTTGTACAAAGAAGCAAAGATCTCTTAGTACCACCCTTCAGATACACTTGCACATCATCTTCATCATCTCACTGCTGTGACAATGCAGAGCCACGCTGTTCTCGGGTCAGGTCACTCCACTTCTAAATAAGAAAATTGCTTTTGGGCTGGCCAAAAAGGATACCAACATCCCTTTTTTGAAAATTTAAAATGCCACTGAAATTTGGCATTTGAAATTCCATTGAGTAACATGGGCTGGATAGGAACTTGTCTGATCTCTATTTTGTCTCTACACAGCATCCCTTGATAAACTCAACACTTAAACAGTCGGCTGTCCTGAGAAATTAAGTATTTTAGGAAGAAAAATATGAAAAAGTAATTCATGTCTTCCAAACAAACAAGAAAGTCTCTTCATTAAACTCTGGTCCACTCTCTTGACTCCTTTTTGCACCTGTTCCTCCTACATCTGAGATTTTCACGACTGAGAACAAGTGCTTGGCAGGCTTGTGCTCTGCCTGAAGAGTAAATGAATGCAAGACAACTGGGAAAAAACACATTCCCAGCAGCCTAAGCAGCACATCTGCCTTGCAGGTTCTCTCCACAGAGCAATCCTGGCTCTTCTCTTCCCCCTCTGACTGAGGAATAATATCAGGAAAAGGACTGTTATTCTGATGTGGATGCTAACACTCTTCAGCATATCAGTGCACTGCAGGGCCTGAGCACAACTGCAGGTAAGGAGAGAGTGAAAGAGTCATCCTGGCAGTATCTCTGCCTCCTGCTGAGCCTCAGACAGGAGCAGACATTCACCTGTGTCGGAGTGGCACTGGAAGGCAGCTTTTTCCCTGAGATAGAGAGCTGAGGAACACTGGATTACATGGTTGTCATCACCGCTTATTGGCTTTTGTTCTTTTCACATCGCCAGGCAGCAGCGAGTGGGATGCCATGTGCTGCGCTTGGATGGCTGAGGAGAAGCTCATTGTTTGTTATGGCAGAAAGGCATCAAAAATAGCAAAAACAAATAAGCAAAACAAAACAACAAAAGCAAAACAAAACAAAAATAAAGAGGGTAAAAGAAAAAGAGGTAGAGCAGCTTTCCTCTTGGAGCATCAGAAGCTAGGTGCATAGCTACTGACAGTGATGATAAACAAATACTGGAAATATTTTGCATTACATCAAAGTAATAATATTTAGGAATAGATTCAAATTTCCTTTCTGGTACCACCTAAAATTCTCTTGGAACTTGTGCTGTGTTCACAGAATAAAACCTTTCTCTACACAGTAAAAATATGCAGAAGTATCAGTAGCAAAGGTCACGTTCTTGCATTCCTGTTTACACAGATTAGCACATGTGCCAGTAGAAGCTTTAATTCTTGTAATGAGGTTTTTCACAGGGTAAAGAAAATCCAGACAAAATATGATTAGCAAAATCTACCCTTAATATACTATGAAAATACCTGTGATATTTGATTATGTGGCATTAACTCACTAGAGCTTATCTTTGTATTATTCTCCACTTGTGGCAGGTGAAAATCTCAGGCTAAACATCTCAAAAAAAAACAGAGGGCTATGTAATTTTTCAAGAATATACAGGATTCTGTATCCTGCAAATACTTCAGGTATTCTAAAGCAGAGCACGTTGTATGCTGGCAAAAACAGAGATTCAGAGGAAACAGCAGCAATTATGAAACTATACCAAGTAATAAGAACTCAACTAAACATTCAGAACGCAAATGTAAAAAAAGAAAAAGAAAAAGACAAAGTAAGGTTTATACATTTATCAAACAGCAACTGTGGGAACTCATGCCTCTTCCACCTGAAACTTTTACCAAAACACCTTCCTGTGCCAGTGCACTTCACTGCTCAGGGAAGATGGGGGTTTTATGTGTATTTGAAAGCAGCCTTGGGCAGCGACGGGTTGATCCAACTGTACAGAGAGGTCTGGGGGGCACTAAGTGTGGGGATTGGGCTTTTATCCCTCGTGGAAGCCCTCCTTGATGTGAGGAATCTGTTCCACAGTGTGCTCAGTGTAAAATCTGGCTCAATTACAGGTGAGACTTTCCTTATCTGTACCAGGGCTCCCAGACCAGCAGCTCAATTTTCCAAGATTCTGGATTACCCTAAAGCCCCACTGTGGTTTCAAGGATGGCTCTCAGCAGCCCTCACTTTCTAGAAGGATGACACATTGCTCTAGTACACTTAATTCTAACTGTATCTTGTGTACAAGCACTTAATCATGCAACATTTATAGGGTCTCATTCTGCATTTGTTTCTTATTTCATTGTATTCATCTGTGTGCTATTTTTAAATACTTTTAGAAAGATTCAGAGGCTGACTTCTGTGTAAGGGAAACAGAGCCAAAGAGACTCCCTGTCCAGTTTCAGTGAGCGACAGAAAGACACATTTCAAGCATTTCCCTTAAATTAAAAAAATAGTAATTATTTTTTTTTTTAATCAACCAATTGCAAGTCA
The DNA here is from genome assembly GCA_013400315.1 of Bombycilla garrulus. NCBI lineage: Eukaryota > Metazoa > Chordata > Aves > Passeriformes > Bombycillidae > Bombycilla > Bombycilla garrulus. The sequence continues at coordinate 1,322,313 of VXBU01012053.1, forward strand.
AAATATATCATGACAGACAAGTCAGCTGGTGCACAGTCCTAGCTCTACCCACTTCAGGAGTCACTGTCCCCGCTCTGTTGGAACCTCTTTTACGGAACCTTGCAACAGCTGTTTGTTTAAATTATTGCCTAAATCAAGAGACTGCCCAAGAACTCAAGCTTGGGTGATTTTTGTGTTGCCTTTTGCTTAAGTTTGAATTTCTAGTCCATTCGGCTGTAAAGAAAAACTGGAAAATGTTAGGGAAATCCTATTATGTGAAAAGAGCCAATAATTCTTTTAAAAATCTCAATATAATTATTCATTATATTCCTGGTCCATGTTTTTTGTTTGTTAGAGGTAAGCAAACATTAAATACAAATAGAGCAAATAATAAGGAAATCTTTCAAAGCATGTTCCTAAAGCTCTCTGAAAGTTTAAGGTAACAGAGGGTGCTGAAGCTGGCAAAGAATGGCCTCAGTGAAAATCAGAGGCAATTTCAATACAACCAGCAAGGCTGGAAAGGAGGCAAGGGTGGAGCAACAGGATCTCTCCTTCTTTTAAAATTATTCCATCTTCAGCTCTGCCTGTGAGCTCTCCTGCAAAGACAGTGCTTATAATAAGAGTCAAAGCTCCCTGGGCACTGATTGCCTTTTTTTCCTTTCTTTGTTTTGTTTTTACCTGCTCCTCATTGACTGCACAGAAACCTGTGCAGTGGAGAACTCTTCAAGGCTTGGGGATCAAAGTGTTAAATATAATTAAAATAGAATATGAAATTCACTACTAGGAGCACACTTAAAACACACTGTAAGAGACTGAAAGATAAACTTGCTCTCTTCCCTGGCTGATATCTTTTTGGCTCACAACACTAAGTTAAATTGGTTGAAAACAGTGCTCCTTTCTCCTCTAAAAATACACCGAGCAGAATAAAAAATGTAACTTGCAATCAGCCCTTGATGTTTTTAAGGTAGTAACAGGAACTGATACTGCCCAGAGCAGCAATGAGTTTCTGAGTCCCACACATGGTAAGAGAAACTGAAACAAGGGATGCATGGAAAATCCATTAGCAGAAACCTATGTGGAGACAAAACATTTTGGTTTTTGACAGATCTCCAGAGGTCCAAGCACAGCATGTTAATGTTTATGATAGAAGTCAGTCAGTCTCCAAGCTTATGTTATTTTGTTTTGGTAAAAGAATATGAGATGTTAGAATAATTACTGGTGTTTTTACTGAGTAGCTCTTCTTAGAAGCTTCTCTCAAGTGTAGCTGGTTTTAATTTGTAGAATGAGGGTGGGCATTGCTTCACATTTATAAAGCTCTAATTGAGAGCATTTCCCTCACAGAGAACAATAACATGACATTTATTTCTTAGAAGTTTTTAAACTGGATATTTTGATTTTTTTTTTTTTTTGCAGATTTCTGGAGTGGTTGGGTTGGGTTTTTTTGTTTGTTTAGTTTGTTTTGTTTTTTTTTTTCTTTCTAAGTCCTCTGCTTTTCCAGTGTGACTAAATCCAAAATGTTTGTACCATTAAGATGACAGATGACACGGCCCAAAGGCAAACACACAGGATCATCTGTCAGGTGCTTGGCTCTGCTGTGGTTTACTGAGTGCTTTGCCAGCAAGTCTCAGCACCTTTGTGTGCTTCTGTTTCCTTACCTGTAAAATTGAGATAATGACACATACCCTCTTTGTTATAAGCTTTGGCATCTCTTCTCTATAAAAGTGCTACGCAGCACTAAAATACAAATATAAATGCTTAGATAACCCTGTCTCACTACATGTGAAGGAGAGTTGGTCGAGGGAGGAATAGTAACCTTTGCCTCAAGGGATCTGGGGTTGGTTTTGGTTTCTAGTCTCTATTCATTTCTTTTTACCTTCCAGAATTGCCTGAAACATCTGCTGAATTGGCACAATGCGAATGGAGAGATTCCACCTCATCCTAATTTTGTCCTGATGCAAAACTGTCAATGTCTGGTGTTTTCAAAGGCAACAATTTTTTTCTGAGTGCCAGGAATAATCTCCTGCTCTTTGACTCAATCTGTAAGCCCACAGGGTTATGTATTTATTTACTTATTTATTTTGATGTCTCCAAAATAGCAGTGCATGTTGCTCTACCAGACTGCATGCTGTAAAACAGTGGAAGCAAATAAACTGCAATTGTTAATGTTAATTGGTCTTACTTTACCATGTCATTTCCAATTTTTTTCAAAATGGAGATTAAAAAGGGTTGGAGAAAAAGCTGTGATTTTGTCATAAGCAATCCAGTTAGTGGAGTGAACTGAAGGGATTTGATTGTTCAAGCTCTGCACAACCAACGAACCGCACAAATTCACATTAATCTGTCTGTCCACACCCCCTCAGCCTTGTCTGCACAGACTGAGGCTTCTACACAGCGATGGTGGAGGCCTCTGGGTGTGCAGACCCACGTGCAGAAGGGCCACACTGCCCTGCACACTTTGTACCACTCATGCAAGGCACAAACCTCTAAGGTATAGATGCTCAAATGTCCATAAGCACATAACCCAGTGAGGCCTCAGGCCTGCTCAGGCCAAACCATGAAGAAAATTTTGACTTTTCAACTGTGGTTGATGTGCGGTTTTCTTGTGGAAAACTTCCAATAATAAAACCCAGGAAATGCAGTATCTTGCAGATTTGAGAAGCTCCTATGTCCTAAAAACCAGCTCAACTCTCCTACCCCCCAGGATCAAGGCAGAACTGCATCCCCACAGCATTTACTGAGTGTGGTCCCCAAACTGAATTTAAAAGACCCAAAGGAGAACGTTCCAGCCTAAATGACATCATTCATTCAGGATGTTTTCATTAATATCCTGCTTCAACTTTCCAGTTAATAGTTTCATCGGTATTATTCTTAGCAATCCCTCAATAAAACCCTGTATTGTTTTTTTCTAACACCATGGTGTTTATGCCTCTCACGTTCCTACTCACAGTCGTATCCTCGCGCCCTCCGTTTCAGCAGCTCTCAGAAACTGAGCCACTGTCACTTGGGTGCACATAAACACATCCACACATGGACACACAAACTTGGAGATTTTCTCTGAATTCCCACTCAGCTTCATCTGAGGCTCCCAGTCTTGAGAGAGGTTATCATTCTGATCACAAATTCCTGCCTCCTGCCCATCCTATTTGGGATGTTCTCATTGCCATGTCATTGCACCACAAATTTTTATTTCATTTTCTCTCATTTATCACCTCAGGTCAGCCAAATGCTCTTCTCAATTTCTCCCTCACAATGAGGTTTTCCTCATGTATTGGCTTCCCATTTTCCATACTGCACAGCAGTGAACTGTTTCCTGTCCATGTGCCCATCCTCTGTAGCTCTGTTTGGACACACGTGGCCAGTTCCACCGTCCTCTCCACCAAGTAACTGCCATGTAAAGATATTGCTAGCACAGCCTCTTTTGGGTCATTACCAGTAGCTAAGAATCAACATAAATCCCATCTTGGTGCCAACCTCTGCTAAACACCTCCCCAAAGCACCACATGTTGCTGCTAATAATTATCCTTCAATCGGTTTGCAGTCCTTGCAACACAATGTTTATACCCTAACCAATGTGTAAACTTGTTTTGCAAGCAAGAATGTCATGAGAAACCACATCAAATGCATTACTAAAATCATCAGTAAATCCAGCAAATTGCCTTTTATTCAGGATTTTGCAATTCTGTTTTCTAAAAGAACTTTGGAAAATTTATTTTCTATTCTTATTTTTGCTACTAAGGCTCATTTTTTCCTTCTTCTGTAAAAAAAATTTCCATAGTTGTTCCCTTTTTCCATTCCTACATTCCTGCTGAGATATTCCCAAGACCTTTCATTAATTGCTTAGGAAGACAATATTTGCCACAGTTTACCCTGTATCACGAAAGCTGGTGATAAAGTTGATGTTTGTTGCAGCTGTGGAACAGATGTGAGCCCTGAACCCCTGAGATTTTTTGTTCCCTGTGTGTAACAAAAGTCCAACTTTTTAGGGAAATATATATGCCAACACTAAAGTGTGTCACCTGAAAAGCCTAAATATTTGTCTTTTTGGGAGAACAGGATTTACCCCTAATACCTCAGCGAGCCCAGAACAGGACACCAGCTTCCCTGGACTTCTATAAGGCTTCTGGCACAGATGAAAGTCAGATATCACAAGGTACAGCAGGTTGCTCGAGGTACCAGACACCTCAATAATACTGGCAGGAGACTGAATTATTCACAGCTGGAACTCTTTTGGCTCCCTCCATATGCAGATCAGGAGGCTGCAAAATCCCCAAATGACAACGTGACTGCAGAAGCAGAACAATTACAGACAGCCTGCTCATAGCATTCAAGGCCACAGATTTTGTCCTATTTGATGGAAAAAGAAAACTTGTCAGTACAGGAGAGGAAACCAGGTCTGGAAATAGGCAAAAAAAGTAAAAGTTATATACTTTGTTAGAGAAGATTCAACCTCCCAAACCCACTAACAACAAAATTTACTGCACCTTCAAAATATATATAATTCTGTCTAGAAATCAAGTGCAGGGAAATGGAAAAAGAATATGCACAGACGGCACGATCATATGGCCAACATATGGAAATAAAACAGAATAGCTACTGCTTTTTAAGCTGCACAAGAGCGATGAATTGAAGATGAGTGCGAGACCCCTTTCTCACCCTATTTATTTCACCAAATAACCAAGGCTTCCCCAGCCTTTGTGGCACACAAAGCACTTTCCCTGTCCTTCAGGTATCTGCCACTTTTAACTCCTAACAAGTCTCAGACTGTTCCATAAGTACTCTAACTATTTTCCTGAGCAAAATCACACAAAGAAGTAACAGATGACAACGCAACAGAAGTATTGGCATGCAGTTTCCTAAAAAAATCCCCACAACAACCTTGCCATCAGCACTGGGCCCATCCTTAGGGCTAGATGGGAGGAGCAGCATGTGAGCATCACTGTGCTCACACACACCCCCAACGTGTTTATTAACCACACACAAGTAAAAGCCTGTTAAAATCGCAACATATCTGAAGCCCAGGCGAAATGTTTTAATTAAAGGAAACATATTTTCCTCATTAATACAGTGTAAGATATATCAACGACCATGACATACTCCCGTGGCATGTTATTTTCTTCTCTGTGTGCGAACATCTGTACATTTCCCCAGAAGCTGAATTTGACACATGTGATGCAGGAACAGAAATGTCTTTTCAGTGGAAGTCTAAAGCAAACAGATGTGTCAAGCATCTGCCAACAAGTTATGAGGAAGTTACTCCCGGGGACATAACCACCTATGCTCTTCTCCTCAGAGGAAAGCCTGGGTTTTGTGGAAAACACAATTCCATATTCCAGGTTGGGGATGGAAGGGACCTTTGGAGATAGTCCAGTCTGAGCCCTCTGCTCAAGCAGGGTCAGCTACAGCAGGTTGCTCTGGAGTGTGTCCAAAGGTGTTCTGAGACCCTCCAATGATGGAGACTCCGTGCACACCCTGCGGTAATTCGTTACAGTTTTCAATCACCCTCATGTTGGAAATACCACCTTGTATTTAAACTGCATTTCCTGTATTTCAACTTGTGCAGCACTGGGAGGGGTGACTCTGTCTCCTTTACTCTCCACCATCTGATATTGGTAGAAGCTGGCAAGATATCCTTTCAGCCTTCTTTTCTCCAGTTTGGACAGCCTCAGCTCTCTTTGTGTCTCATTCTTCTGCCTCTTAATCATCTCTGTGGCCCTTCACTGGACTGGCTGCAGTACCACCAACCCTTTCCTGTACTGGGAGCCCAAGTCTGGGCACAGATCCTGGATGCGTCTCACCAGCACTGAGCAGAGGAGAGGATAAGAATCCCTCCTCAGCCTGATGGTCGTTCTCCTTCTCATGCAGCCCAAGATGCTGCTGGCCTTTGCTGCAGAGGCACAGAGCTGGCTCACAGTCAGTTTGTCACCCACCCACAGCCCCGTGTCCTTCTGTGAGACCTCTGTCTTTTGGGTAGCTCTAGTTTACAGGAACATTGTTTCCAAATCTGCATACCTAAGCTCAGGCAAATAAATCCATATTGGGCATCAAAATAAAAGCAGGTTTCTATTCCGAGGCACAGCACACCTACAGCTCCCAATGGAGAAAAGTGGAAGTGTTATGATTAAAGCCCTATTTCATGTTTCCAGGTTGCCTGCAGCAAAGCCTTCATCATCAAATTGTGTATAAAAGGAGTCTCTGTAAGATGCTACATTTCAACTAAGCTCTAACAAGAACCACTCAAGAGAAAAGTGCATTTCCTTCCAGTTTATTCCTTTAGTTTCAATTGTGATAAGTTACAAACTCATTGTAAGATAGATACCACCCAACACAGGGGCACGCAGCTCTAAAATAATTCATCCTAAACTAGTGATCTAAATGGAAGGTTAGATAATGCTGCATTATACATGAGTATCAGTTTCTTTATGAACAGCCCCCCACTGCCGTGTGCTGGGAGGGCTGAATTAGACATGATAACATACTAAAGCAAAGCCATCTGTATTTAGGATATCTTTTAAAAAGCACTTGCCTGTCCCTGCATGTCACCTGCATCCATTCCCTTATTAATCACCACAGACCTTCATAATTCTTAAAATCTCATGTTAAGGTGAACAGCAAAAAAGAGAAAAGATACTACTGCTAAAGCCAAATTTCTGGCCCCTGGGGTGCCTACTTGCATGAGACAGTTGCAGAATGTATGTGTAGAAATGAGCACTACAGAAATGCTTATGGATGAGGAAATAATATCATGAATTTTGTTGTGTCAAGTGAGACCCTATTTATAAAGAGACAAAAAGCTTCTTGGTATGTAAGTGATGGGAGGCAAGACACTGTTCATTGTACAAATGACGCAAAATATGATAAAAAAGAACTGCAGGGCTCTCAGAAAGAATAATGCATGTGCCATTATCATGTTGACACTGAGGACAGTGGTGCATTCATCAGTACTGACTTGCAGAGATCCTGTTCCTACCCTTTGTGAATCCCGTTAGAGGTTAAGTACATGCTATGTTTTTGGGGTAGGTCTTTGCAAGATCCTGGGGTTCCTCAGCAGCAGAATGATCAAAGCCAGAATAATAAGGAAGATTTGGTGGAGAGGCACAGGAGTCATGATTTGAATGTGCCAGATCTTGGCCTCTGTGTGTCAGAGACATTTCAACGCTCACATTGCCTTGAAAGCCATGGTAGGAAAGCACAAAGAGGCAGGAGACAGACAGCAGTCAGTTCTTCAGAGAGCAGCAGCAGCAGCTCAAGCAGCTATTTGCACTGCAGACACACCAGGCAGGGACTCTGCAGGTGAGATGCCTGTTAGTGGTCTTGTGATTTGTAGCATTGTCCCCTTTCTCTCCTTAAATAAATGCAATGGCCAATCTATTCTATATTCATTTTCTTTCCATTTCCTTCTGTAGTTAACCCCCATTAGACAGGACTCTGGAAAGTGAGCATTCAAGCAAAGCTGCCTGTTTAGGGGTTGGATCCCAGGGCGAAGAGCTGGACTCACTGCCTGCTTTCAAGGCTTGATAGAGAGTGTCCAGTGTGAGTCTAGACTCCACAGGCTTAAAAATCCCAGCCAGCTGGGAGTAGAGGGGGGAGTTGACTCAATGCTGCCACAGCATTCACTCAGAACTGGAGCAGTGCTGCTTTCTGTACCCGTCTGTACAGCCACACAAAGCTCCAGGTGATTTAAAGAAAGCTAAAGCCAGTTGTGTTCCATTGATATCGTGCTCAAGACAGATATTGGTGCCTATACCTTCCCGTTGCCAAAGAGCAGCTGGTTTTGGAGGCTGAAAAACATTTTCAGATGGAGAAAATCTCCCAGAAGGTATCAAAGTCAAGTTGCTGTGGAGGACTATGGTGCCTTCACATCTGCTGTACAGTACATACACACATCAAGTTTAACTTTTCCAAGGACATTGGTGGAACTTGGAAATGAAATCCCATTCAAAAGGTACACTCCACACACGGTGCTACACCAGTCACTGCAGACATCTGTAAACAAGGGACAGTGGATTGAGACGCTGACTGTGCAGTGCTAAATATATTTGTTGTTCTCTGTCATTGCTTTAATAGGAGCCACTATAAAGACATTCAGTCACCGGCTTTTTCCTGTTGCACTTTCCTAACCTTGTCAATCTTTGAGTTTGGGATTATAGCAGTGAGTAGTTTATCTCCTCTGAAGGAGTAACAAAATGCCTCGGCTTTCAGACCTCTTATCTCGTAGACCCTTATCTCTGTTACTTCCAATTGTGCCTGGGGAAAGGATGAGGAGCAGATGAACACCCAGGAATTTAGCACATTATTAGTATTTTGTTTAACCTAGGGGCAAGGAACAAAACAAGTGAGCTGAGAGCTGTGAAGTAGCGCTTAACTTTGTCTCCCGATCTCAGAATCTCGCACATTAAAGGATGGTGCTGCCTTTTGATACCTGCTGTTGCTAAGAGAATGCATAATGATAAAACCACCAGCTAAGCTCTTACATCATTTTACAATCAGGCATCTCAAAAACTGTTTATCTGATCAGCACCAAATTCTGTCAGAGCGTTGACATGTGCATTTCTAAATAATTTCAGTATGTCAACCTGAATAGACACACAGAATCAGAGAGTTAATTATCTTTGACAACTTTGCCAGCTAATTTCCTATTTATATGTACCAAACTAGGGGCCTCTTTTATCCTTCCTTGTCACAAAGAGTTTATCAATCAAATCAAGGCCTAAAATTGGCTGCCAAGGCAGTCTGCCATACCAAAGGGGAGTTTATCTGTTTGAAATCTTTCCGACTACCTAATGACAGCAACATTGACATGAAACATAATAGGCATTGTTTTCTGTTGTTCCTTCTCTCTCCCTGCCCCCTTCCTTTTCCTGCTCACGGACGTTGCCTCTTCGGGAGAAGGTGCAGCTCTGACTGGTCCCTTCCCTGCCCTCCTGCGGTTCCCGATTCCCAAACACGCCCGTGTGTGGATGCCGCTGTCAGGACCGGCTTTGGGATACACACAGCTCACCTCCGGATTTGAGCTGACAGAACCTGCCCGTGTCAACTCCATCCTTGTCTCTGCCAATTCCAGCGCATTTGTTGAGGAATATGAACAATGTTAAAAACTACCTACTCCTGCTGACAGGCATTAGATGGCGGAGCTTGCGGGGCATGTTGTCACTGCTTTTCCCTGACAGGCAGTTATGTTTTACTTTAATAGCCATATATCTCCTCTCCAGTTCCCTTTAACGGGGTGGAATTTTACAAGGGTACCAAGAGGCTGTCACTTTGTCTGCGCATGCTGGTGTTATCCCTCTTCAGGGAACTCCCCCTTACACGCACCATATAAAAACATGCTGCATCCCACAGCAAAGGCAACAGAAAAAAATCCATGGTTCTTGCTGGTACTTTGCAAGGATTTTCTTTCTCATCCTGGCTGGAGAAAGGCCAAGCAGTTGGTAGCTGAATCCTAAAGGTCAGATGAAGCCACACAGGCAGTTTCTCTGGGGAAGTTGTGCTGGAGGTGGCAAGATTCCTTCACATATGATGGTCCTGATCAATCATGCCACTCTTACTAGTGAAAACATAAATAAAAACATAGAACGCTTCAAAAATTTTGAATTGTTGCTTAGACAGTCACCACTCCTAGACCAGGCTACACAGGAAAAATTATCTGTTACGTGAGAAAAAGATAAAACATGGTGCTGGTTGTAATCTTGGAAATGGGGCCATTTCTTTCTCACCAACACAGCCATGCTGGCTTGAGGTGGAGGTCACCTTCCTGATGTGTAAAGGAGATAAAATGTCTTCTCCAGTGATCTCCATGGCCTCTGACTGTCTCAAGGCTGTTCTCCCCAAGATGAGCCACAGAGAGTTAGAATCACATGCTTTTAGTAATCCACTAAACTCTTAAATCTGCAGATATTTTCTGTCTTTAGAAACTGGCTGCCTTAGTAATTCCAAACTTTTGTCCCAAAAGCAACTTCTCATTCCATCAGTTTCACAACATGGTGGGTACTGTCCAAGCCAGTACCCCTGGCTGGAGCAGGAGCAGCTGAGATTGTATTCTTTCTTTCTGTAGTTGGAGTAGACATCAAAGATTTGCACCCTGCCCCTTACAGGACGAGGTCTCACAGAAGGTACGAAGCATCTGCAGTGAAATGACTCATTGCAATGAGGTCTTGAAATCAGATTTTATATTCTTTTATTACTTACTATCTAAAAGAAGAGGTGAGAGGGGGAAAAAATGACTGGCAGATTCTTTAATGTCACCCAAAAGCCTCAAGGGCCCAATTAATCAGGAAATATGTTTGGCTTTTGGACTTCAGTTGCCCATTCCCTGGGGCTTCTGCAGTGCGGGGGCTGGACATATGTTACTTGCTCACGCTCTAAGAAATTGTATTTGCATGGGGAGCGATACCTGCTAGTCCAGAATTAAGATGTCAAGACCTTCTCTCATTCAAATGCCAGCACTCTCAGCTGGAATGTGTCTGGAGAGGGCCCACAACCCAGCGAACAGCTTGGTTCATAACCTTCGCCCTTCCCACAGGAGTCTGAAGGAAGATCCAGCTGTTTGGGTAACACAGTGGAATAGGAAATTGGAGAGCATGCATTCCCACACCCTCCTCAGCTCTCACCGAAGAGTATAAAGTGACTCGCCACCAAATAACAAGGTAATCAGGAAAAAGATTTCATGAACCCAAGAAACTGATACTGATTCCTCTCCAGGCCTGCTGAGTCAGTGGAGAAACCTTTTCCACTTTTAAAATCAATGGCAAAACTATACCAGGACGAGTATTTCTTTCTTCCTGGGTATATAAACCTGGATTGGCTTTGGTTTTGAATATAAAGCTGGATTTGAATTGGATATGCTGCTAAAGCTCGGCTGGTTTCTTTGGAAACAATCACCATCAACTCTAAAGTTGAATGTTTATGAGTTTTTCTCATCTGCGTTGTTAGTCCAGAAGATTTGGAAATTTTCAAAGGTGCCAACAAAATCAGGTTATTTTAGGTCTATTAAAAGGCTGTCTTGTATTCATAGAAAATACTCAGGCAGCCTAGAGGAACTTTCTCCAACTTATTCTGGGACACACAAATAAACTTTTCATCTGGCAGCTGTTCCAAGGATCCTACACTTCAGAAGGTAAAACAGCAACTGCTGGATTGCTTTGATCTACTGAGCCACCATAGAAAATCCCTGCTCCAAGATCCCAGAGACTGCAGCATGGCATGTTTTTGGGAAGAGCAGCTCTGGAACAGACCTATGCAGAGACAGGTGTACGCAAAAACATTCAATCTGTTCCAGAAAAAATCCAGCAATGGATCTCACACTCTAGCAACAGAAAAAATAGCTCATGACACAGTGATATCACAGTGGGGAGTGATAGTGTGGGTTAATGTTGTCTGTGCAATGGCTATCATTTTTATTTTCTTGTCCCTGAAAGATAAAAGCTCAAGAACATTCTTAAATATGGGGTGAAATGATTGTGTCCAGACCCCCGAGAACAATCTTTGGTGATTAATCCTGCTTCCCCGGTTGCCAGCAGTCCTGGAGTGCTGTGAAGGGCTCCTTAGCATTAGTGAAGGATTGCTAAGGTTTCACCAAACACACACAAAAGTCACAGGCAGGAAACATTGAACAGCAAAGTTCTCATCTTTTCACTGCATTAATAAAATCACAGTTGCAATAGTGAAAGGTCGCACATACCAAAGAACCAGTTCCCAGCAGGGAACTCTCATAAAAAGGAGGAGATTAGCTCTGGATGCTGACTTGGCCAGGGCTCCCAACACACACTGTTGGTGATGCAGATCCTTATCCAGTAGTAGCTGGGCCGAGATCAGCAATTCATTTCACATTAGCTGGTATTGAACATCAGTCATTACAACCAGCACAGCCCAGATTTGAGCCAGTGACCTGAGGGTGAAAGGCTGCAGCTTCCCAGGCCAGTGATCATTACGTTTTGACACAACCAATTATTCAAAATCAGTCACTCAGAGCTCAATTAAAATTTCAGTAACTTAACCTTTTCTTTGCTTCTCCCTTTGTCTCCTGCATATCCTGTCCCCCGCTTTAAATAAACTGAACACTTTGTCACTGCACTGTATAATTCTGTATTCAAACTGTCAGGACCTACCGTGGTCACCTCTGTCACTGTCTCTGCCAATCCCAACGTGCTTGCTCAGGCCTCTGAACAGTATTAAATGTTCCCCCTGACAGACACTTTGATAACATCACCAAGCGCACACATTTGAGGCAAATTCCTTCTGACAGCATTCACTCAACAAGCTGAAAACGAAGGAGGGATACGGATTTGTTTTAGTTACTTTGCCTGTGTGATAGATGTTATAATTAACTCTCTGTCTAATACCAAAAAGCCATTGTTAAGTTTCATGGCCTTTGAAGATTCACATTTGTAGCAGCAAACCTCTCAAATGAACACATTTAGCAATGACTGCATTTTTCAGTGATTTCCTAATGTTGCCAAACAGCACCACTGAATATTTATAGAGTTCCTGTTAAAAAATTACACATATCATTGCTTGTTTTTGCTTTGATCTAGAATTTATTGTCTATGAAGTAAAAAAAAAACCAAAAAACAAAAAACAAAACAACTAGACACCCCCCTCTCTCTTGTACACCTCCAAAGCATGCTGGCTGCTTAAGACTGTGTAGAGGCAGGTCAACTCAGACTCCAAATCCAATTAAATTAATGCAACCTCTCGCACAACATGGAATCATTATTGCTGCAACCATTCTAACATTTATCACATCCTCACAGTCATCCATCAGAAACTAAACACTTCAGTCTCCTACTCTGTGTTCACCATAAAGGATCCAGTAATATTTTTTTTCTCCAGCAAGAGCAAATGATTACAAACAGACTCCACAGCACTGTGCCCACCCCCTGTGCCACCAGCAGAGTCTGCACTGACTTTAAGAAGTGGGTGCTCCTGCCCTGAGAGCTTGCTGCCACAGCAAGCAGCCCTCGAGCCCTTCAGGAGTGGTGAAGAACCAGGACCGACATCAGTTCCTGGGGATGCCACCAAAGGTGAGGTGCATGGCTGGGCAAATCAGCAGCCTCAGGCACAGCTTAAGGCAGAAGGACTCGCCACCTCTCTGTTACGTGGTGGGAGCCTGGCGGGAAGGAAATGCAAAAAGCTGCTAATAACAGGGTAGAAGTTCATGTCAAAATAGGTCTCTGTTCAACTCCCATCGATTTCGAGTCCCTTAAACACAACTACCAACGTGTAATTTGCAGTCCCATGGATGCCACCGTTGGACTTGGCCCAGGAGGTAACTTTCTGACAGTGTCATGGGTTTCCCAGTTATGAGAACACACAAATACAGATAGATACAAGATACAGCAAATCCTGGTGCAGAACACACACTTTTTGCTCTGTTATGTTTCTGAGAGGCAGCTCTAAGGAGAATATCTCTGCTGGAAAAAGCTAAAATAATCCACTCTACAGACACTGATAGTGCTATACCCACTGTTTGAACTGCTGTTCCTCCCATTTCTCCTTGGAACATGGATGAAATCACATTTTGGACTGCTACCTGCCAGGAAAATGATAATGAACTAACAAAAAGTGTTCTGATGGTTGCCTGCTGCCCCAAGCAGCACACGTGGCTCCCAGTGTTCCAGAGGACGTGCCTGGTACCTCTGCTTTCAGTTCTCTACAGAACCCAGCAGAATCCTGCTCTTTAAGGCAGCCACAAAGCACTCAGCGACCACAGCATTCCTGGCTCCTGAATTTACTGGTGTATGGGACATGACAAATGCACCTATGCAACTTAAGTTTTGTCATTTTGAAAATAAAGATAAAAATCAAATTGCATTTTTACTTGCCACTCCCAGGTTTGTCCCTTTCACTACCACTGTGGATTATTCCCACAGTGAACTTCACAATACCCTCATCTTCATTAGCTCTCCAGGCTAAGCTGTTTAATGGCCACAGTGACACAAACAAAGGCACCACCAGTGTGCCTCAGGGCAGTCTGGCATTTTAAACAATCTGACCACAAGCTGTACATTTCCTATAGAGCCACTGAAGAGTGTGAGCAGAAAGGATAATTTTTCTATACCATCTTCACATAATCAGTTATTTAAATTACCTTTCTTCTTTTATCATGATGATTTTTTTTTTTAATCCTGAGATTGATTTTACATGAAAACCTGTCACTACCCTTTTAGGAGTAAGCAATATAATGGTTGGGTCTAATAATTATTGTAGTTCCCTAGACTAAGTCAAGCACAAACAGCCCTGCTCTGATGAAATATAACCAAAGATTGATGACAGAGTTGGTATCTCCATGTCCTGTGTTCCAGGTAGGGGAGGTATTGTCATTTTAATTCTAAATTTGGCATTGGAGTTACCTCGTTGCCATAGTAAATACTGTGTCCATGCTTCCACTGATAAAAATTTCTTTTGGTGTTTATTCTGTAAATTGCTCATATGCATCCACTTAAAGTTTGGTGGAGAAGTTAAAGAGAATATGATTTTAAAGAATAATAATAATAATAAAATATTTCAGCTCCTTTAAACTACAAGAGCATTAAGAAAACACAATTTAAGCAGTTTATGAAGCTTAAATGTTCTGGGGTATTGGTATAATACTTGAAGAAAGTTCTTCTCTCAATGTACTTCTGTAAAATGCATAACAATAACTGCTTAAATTCACATTTATCCAGGAGACCAGAATGTCTCCAAATTGCTCGTCTGCTTTATCATGCAAATGTTTTATTTATCCTACAAACATTCTTACAGATAAATAATACACAGTTTAAAATTATATATTATATTTTAAATATGTGTGCAATGTTAGAGAGAGTAAAGCCTGTGGATTTGATTTTCTGGGCCAGTGTAAAGTGAGGAACTTCATTCACTCCTGTAACATTTGTTCAGATGTACAGGAGCATCTCTAAGATAGGACTGTGAATTTTTTTACAGATAGTGGCCTTGAGAGACAAGTTCAGTACATCCTTTCTGGAATGGAACTTACGGGTATGCATTGCACTTAGCCTGACTTTGCTAGTTAAAACTTAGTGTTCTCAACAGGCCTCAGAAACAGCTGGAGCTGTGACCAACATCTGGATCTGCTGCCCTGCAGTTTTACTCACAGGGACATCACCCGAGACAGGGAGATTCCATGACTGGAGCCCAGGGATGACCCATGCAGCTGCAGCCCGGGGGCCCAGGAGGGACAGAATGCAACAAAATGCTACCAAAGGTCTGGTTTTGGCATGGAAACCTCCCTCAGCACTTGCTCACTCAATATTTGGCCATTCCCTGAGGCACTTGCTGCTGTAGGTGCCTGGAAGGAGCTGTTCTGCTGCTGGACCTCCTGCTTTCACCTTCTCACGTAGAGTTTTATTTTTGCTGAAGAGGTATCACTTGCTTTTTAAGTTATCAATGAGTATGTTTTTTATTACCAGATCTCATTTAAGCTACCACTTATGTGCCAATTTGTGACTTTATTTCTTCCTGCCCCCCTGAACCAAATTGCATCAGATTGGGAGTGGAGGGCAGGGGGGGGCAGGTGGGGAAGTGTTCCAACATTTGTAAAATTATTTGTCTTATTGTTTCTGTCCTTTCCAAGGTAAATCTCAGCTGGGAGATGCTGTGATTCTTGATAGCTCTGGGACTGTTTTTAATTCTCATTTTAAAACAGATATTAACACCCATAATGCTGGCCAGTGTTGCACCCTTCCTCTGGATGTTGGCACAGCGGCTTCTCAATTCCTAAAGATTATTATTAACTGGTAGATAAGGGGAGGTTTCTTTGTTTCTTATCACTGGCTGCTTTAGGGAAAGATTACAAAGGATTTACTGATCATGCTGCCCATGGGCTGAGAAATTACCTGACAACCCGCGATGCTCATGAGGATCAGTGATGAATTCAAGAGGAGCCTGTGAAGTTCCCTCTTTAAGTCTGTGGTTATTTTGGGTTACTTGGTACTACTTTACCTCTTACAGTGAAAATACGACCAGCCCAAAATCAGCAGATATTTCACTCTGCCTTTGACTCGACCTTCATAGCAACTCAAGGCATCATTTCATCCTAATAGAGTTAATTTCTCCTCTGTTCAGAGGAATTAAAAGTCTTGCTGCAGCATTTGTGGGTGATTCTACCCAAGTGTAAGAAAATCCACTTTCTTCCCTGAGTTTCAAACGGGTGGTAAAGAAGATGTTGCTGCACAGGTTAATAACTGAACTTCCTCAGTGCTGAGCAGGTCTTTAGCACACTCAATTTCAAATTAAAACCATTTGCCACCAATTTCTCTCAGTGAATGAAAAGATCAAAGACATTTGCTTGAACTCTTTATATAGATGATATGTGCATTAATTTGTTGTCTTGTCTATTAGCTCTACATTAAAAAAAAAAAAAAGGCCATGAATCCATAATGAGATTAAATGGTATTTTCCTACTTGGGAAGCAGAGCATATATTACAGAAAAGAAGACAGGGCACATTCTATATTTGACCCTTATGTCAAAGGACACCAACCAAAATAGAGTGGATCTGTATAATTAATCCCCACTATCATAAGTAGGTTTAAACAAAAGTAAGAGATTTCATAAACGATTGAAAGCAAAGCCCTACATTTCCTCTTCCTTGTGATAATACCATTAATTTAAAAAAAAAAAAAACCTAGATCTCATCAGCCACTCTATAACAACTATTTGGGGAAAATTATATCTTCATTTTGAATGTGCAAAAACTCTATTTTAAAACTAGGTATTATTTTACACGCCAGCACCAACCTCAGGACAATGCACACGTAGTGTAATTTGTCCATTTTGTTACATGGGATGAAAACGGGGTGTGGGTTTTCCTTGGGTTTTGTACTTTCTAAGGAACCAAGAGGAAGCTTTATATCACATCTGGGCAGAGCTGTAGGGAAACAACAGACCAGAGAAAGACTGAGGAACCCAAAAGATTGCACTCTCAGGCCCACAGTAAATCACTGCTAAGGCAAGTGGTACATACATGGTCCTCCTGTGCCTCATTTGATGGAATAAAGGTCAAAAATTGCATTTTTTCTAAGTAATCCTGTTTTCTGCTAATGAGACAAATGACATCTTGCTGTCTGTCTGCCACGAAGCAGTTCCTACACTTTACCCACTCCCATTTCTCTATTCTGTTTTGGAGATCCTGTCCTCATTGAATGTGCTCATTGCTATATAGCTATAGAATTATAATTATATAACAAGTTAATATTTATGGATCTATAATTATTAGCTGAGTTCATTTTTAGAAGATGTTAATAATACTCAGCTGCTACCTTTCTGCCCACTATTCCCATGTGGATCCCTCTGCTGTCTCCTCCAGGTGTCCCAGGAGAGAAACTTCACAACATAAATGTACTCTCTATGCAAAAATACAGTAAATTCTTACACTACAAACACCTGGCAGTTGACAGCTTAAGTGCAGTTCTGGAGATGTAGGATTGCTCACCTCCAAATACAGACTTTTTTCCCTGTATGCTAAATGCAGATCTAAAGGCAAAGGGCATGGAAAATAGATATCAAACTAGCTGGAAAGTCACATACAGCAGAGAAGCACCTTGGAGACTGTAAAGCAGATCAGATACTTATTTATTTGCTTGAAACAGTCCAAGCAGCTTCTCACTAATGAATTGTTTCAGCTCATGGCAACCCTTGGAATCAAAATTGTTTATTTTTAATAATAATAACCAACAGCAATCAACAACACAGCTCACCATCCCAAGTCCAGTGTGATCCAAATACAACAATGAAACTGGAGTTTGGGAACATCTCAGATCTCATCCTTGGCTGCTACGAGTCAGAAGAGTTCTATTTATTGCAAGAGAATTGTGTTGATTTTTATCACCTGAGAATGTGGCCGTGTAACCCCGTATACTCCAAGGAAATCTAACATTCTATCAGGCAAACAGTTAACCAGATCTTTGTTTTTCTCTCTGATATCCTGTCTCTTCAATTGCTGCAAGCAATTAAGTGCCCACCACTTGTTTGAACAACCAAACCAAAATAATTACAAATGCATGTTACACTACAACAATTGCATATTAATAAAGGCTTGGGGCCAATTAATCATTACACCATCAATATCTAATTTGCATAAAACTATTCTCTTTAAAGACTCCATGTTGGGGTGACAGGGTTACCTCATTGATTATGCAAATTCCTCATCAAGCTTTGCAGAAACAGTCAAAAGAAATAAAAAGGCTTGTCTGTTCCAGCCAACATCCTGCTGCTATCAGGCAAGACAAAACTGGGGGGAAAAAAGGAGAAGAAGGAGAGAAGCAGCAATGTAGACAAGTTTTAAAAGGATAGGCTACAGTTCAGGCTTAGGAATATAAAACTACAAAAACTGAATCCAGAGTACACCAACTAAGAAAGCACTGAGGGACTTAATTCTTTACAGTCATGTCATCTCACAAACTCCAATTAAACAGCTTAAAACCAGTGTTACACTTTTCCATTTTACCTAGAGCTTCCCTACCGGTACAACCCAAAAGGAGATATATGCCTCTCAAACCAAAGTCCTACAGATGAACAAAGCAATAACACGATGTATTCCCATTGAGACTTGGGATATTCATTTCCTCCAAGATTTTCTGGAAAAATGCTGGCTTCCTTGAATCTTAGGAAGAATTCTCTGACTGTGGACGACAATTATAATTGCAATGTTTTTCCACTTGCACAACTGGGCTGTGAATTAAACAGGCCATGAGCCCAAACCGTTCCTGCCTGGCTCTGCAGCACAAAGCTGTTGTCTGTCACATACACCCAGACACCCCAAAGCCATGACACAGCTCAGTGTCACCAGGCAGCTGCTGGGACAAAGCAAAAGGAGCAAAGGATGGCCTGTATCTGCATCCTGAACAGAAATAACAGTGTTTCTTGACTCCACTTTTGGGGCGATGCAAGGAAACTAAGACCTTTAAGGTCTTTTTCGCCAGGCCTGTGCAAAATGGGATGACTGTATATTACTCTTTCAGGAATGTTTTTTTCCTTCAGTGACCAGGAATTAATAGTCTTTATAAAAGCCAGTCTCCTGAAGGATAATTAAACCCTTCTTTTATGGTAAAAGAAAGGCACAGCTTCATCTTTCCTCAGAGTAAGAAAACACGAAAACAAACAAACAAAAAAAGCCTTCAGGAAGCTGGGATTCTCTATGGCAGCAAGGTTTTAGTGCAGCTTTGGGTGGGCAGCAAAATGGAGAACAGCTAGACCAGGTTTTGCACTATCCAAAGTACACATACCCAACAGAAGAGGCCAAATATTTGGAAATTCAAAATAGTGAGAGTAAAAGGAACGAGGCCGCCGTGTAGGGAAAGCAGAAGACTTCCCATGGCAAGTACTGCAAAATAAAAACCCCACCAGTGTAGCATATATTATACCTGCAACATACTTCATGCTCTATTCTCCATGGAGGGCTTTTCAACACCAAAATGGGGGACAAGGTGAAGAGAAGGGAGTTTAAAGTGCAAGCTGCACTCTCTGCTCCAAAAAGCACACTATGCTGATTCAAAAAAAACATTTTCAAAAATGCCTGTGGGTAAATTTGAGCTGCCCACAGCTCCCCAGGGGCAGTCAAACTTGCTGTCGAGCCATTTATGTGGATTTCAGTCAAATTCTAATTTTAGTGTTCATTAAACATGGGTAATTCCCAAGCCAATCCCTGCATCACCTACTCCACATAATACCTCTACAATATAGGTCATCCTAGCTTAGAAAACATATACAGACATCAAAGTGCAAACATTTCATTATAAGTATTAACTTTATAAATAATTATGAACTTCTTAATTCCTTACAGGATGCTGTATAATCACAAATGTTAAAAAAAAAAAAAACTTACAATGGGAAGAGGGTGGGAGGTTATGGTATATAGGACTGTGTGTATGTATATGTGTGTGTGTGTATATATATATATATATATGTATGTATGTATGTATGTATTTACAAAGCACCCACACACAGGTATTAGAGAAAGAAGAGAGGTCTAAATATGAATTTACTTCAGGCAGAAGGAAGGATGTTCTCTTGAGACATCTTGAAGACAAAGACTGGATTCTGCTTCAGCCAAAAGAAATCTTCAAACCTGCTGTACTAATGTGAGGTGTTCTCAGCTTCTTCATTCATCCAGAGTTCTCCTGAGCAGAAGGGCTCCAATCAGCCAAGGTGCTGCTGGTTTCAAGTACTTTTGAGATGCTGGGGTTGAGGTAGGGACATGGTAGCAAAGCTGTGAGTACCCTGTACCAAATCTGACAGCTGATGGAAGCTCTCCACAGAGGTGTATGGAGTACAGCCACATCCCTCCTTCCCCTTTTCCCTCACCCTCTCCAGCCCCGTGACTCTGAGGGTGCAGGGCAAACCTTCACTCTGTGTCTACACCAAAATGTCGCATTTCTTTTGTGTGTCACACAGGAAGAACATGTTTTTGCTCACTTTTTGGATGCTGCCACAGGGGGATAGATACGCTCATGCTCTCAGCAGCTCTCTGGAACTTGCGTGACCAGGCTGAGCCTTGTTACTGCAGAGGGAACTGTTCCATGTCTCCACAGAAATGAAATTGGAAGGAGATACTTCAGCACTGTACTAGATTATGCCAGAACTCATAAAATAATTAAAAGTAGCCATTTATGTCAGACCAGAGAAGTCTGACACACACAAAGCAGGGAAGATGTTGTAACACTGGACGGAGGGACTCTACTGAAATGAACCCTACAAGAGGATACACTTCCCGAAGAACACTGATATATAATTCAATATTAAACACTGTTATTTTATCAAAACCATGGAAAACCCTGGTGAACTTCAGAGAACTACAAAGATACTGTCTCGGAACCCGACAAGAGTTGACCAGGGAAGAAATGGTTCTCAGAGCAATAATGAAGTTCAGTCCATTTTTTGACAGCTTGCTAGGGGGTGTGTCTGGGTCTCACCAAAGGAGGGCTCCTGCTCACAGGAGCCAGGCTGGCCCTGACACAGCCCAGAGCCACTCTGCACTGGGCGTGGGTGCACACACCACTGACTACTTCAGATGGCCCCAAGAAGCCTCCTCCAAAACAACTCTCCATGAGAATCATTGATTATTTCCTTTGAGTAACATCTGCTATTAATCCAATAGCAGCATTTTAAAAATGCGCCCATGCCCAGCATTAATGCGAGAGAGTGGATTAAATATAGTTTGACTGCTTGCATTTTAACAGCTCCATAGCTAATGTTGTTTATGGGCTGTTGGGTTTCTTTTTATTAATTTATATTGATTTTAAGTGCTCAGAAAAGCAAATCCTGATGGAATGAGCTGGAGCCAGGCACAGCACTGATCAGCAGTAGGCACACATCCCTGCACTGCTGCCAGGGGAACTCATTTGCAGCGAGCACACACCTGCTCCTCCACTGCCAGGGCCCCTCAATGTGAGCCTGTTTCTCGAGCCAAAGCAGACCTTAGTTTTCCATGAGGTGAGCCAGCAGCCTCCTAGAGACCAGGCTGGGGTTACTCTGCTTCTCTCAGTCTCAGTCTAACCTAAGAGTGCTTTTAATGCTGCTTGCAAAACTCAAGGTAGAAACACGCGGGTCTCTATTTGAGAACAAAAAAAAACCCAGTGGCAATTGCAAGAATATGGCAGAAATTGAACAAGAATCCTAAAATCCTAAGCAATTCACAAAATCTCTGCACTTAGCTGTCCATGAAGTAATAGCAATTTGCACGGGAACTCCAGAGCTGCACAGTTCACGGCCAACTGCTTTCTATCACCTAGGAACAAACCCAGACCCAGTTCCATCCTTTCCCTCAACACTTTTGCTCAGCTGGTGGCTTATACAATCACACAACCTCGCCATTCCTAGGCAATTCAGGGTAAATGAGGCTAATCACTGCTGCTCAGTACAGCTGACTCTTATCCCTTCTCCAATCTTACTTAGGAAATTGCAGTGGGATTGATTATTTGGGATGGGATTTCAACCCCTCACACTCCTTGCTAGGTCACATGTCGTGGTTTATTTATATCTACCTCAGTCATCCTAAGGACAAGTGGAGATTTGTCAGGGCATTTGGACAGAGTAAGAGTCGAGTCAAATGTAAAGGACATTTTTAGATTTCTTTCTGCCCTGGACCTTCACTTGCCCTGGATCTGGCTGCTGCTTTTGTGAAGTTATTGGCTAAACCAACCTTGCCACTTACAGTAGTACAAAGAATGTAAACAGAAAGTTGTGATTGATACTAAGAGCATTGCTAATTAGCTCAGAAGGACACAAGTAAAGAAAGAGCCAGTGGGTAAAATGGAGAAGGAAAGGCAGCTATTTATGAATCCTAAGTATGCATAAATAAAACAGATAACAAATAGGAGTGGAAAGAGGAAGAGAATTGAAAGCCACAGATAAAAATGAGTAACTAAGAACTGTAGAAAAGTGATAAAAGAGGTAAAAGGTTTTTAGGGCAGCAGAACTAACAGCAATAAGAATTTATTTTTAGTGTGTTAAAAACATATGGAATCCTAAGAATGAAATTAAAAGATGCCAAAAGGCAGATATGTTCACTAACAGTAACAAGCTTTGTTTAAGGCTGCAAGAGGCACAAACACTGGCAAATTGACAAATATTTACAAAATATCGCTTGCAAAGTGAAACAAACATCTAAGTTGGGCAAAGTCAAATGTGCTGAAATGTCTCTTCCACACCAGACGAGGCAGGAAGATTTTAGGCAGCTCTCCTCACACAGGGAATGTCATGATCTTTTCAGGCTGTATAGCATGCACAGAAACTGCTTCTCTATTAATCTGTGTGGAAGCTCCCACCATCCAAGCCACGTGCTAATGGGAATGCCATCACTGCTGCAAGGTGCACTTGAGCCAATGCTAACAGAACACAGGAAAAATAAACACACGGGGAAATTCAGAATATCTTTCTGATCCAGTTGTGTGATTACATAGAGCTTCTTCTGCCTCTTGGTTTCCCAGTTTGTAAAATGAGAAAATAAGCATCCCTCTCTAGCACATTGTTTAATTTAAGGAACACCTGAGATGCTCTAGGATTGGCACTTTAAGATTGTTATACACCATGCTATACAATATCTAAAGCACTTTTCTCAGGGAAGAAGGATCCCATCAAATACAAGCACCACACACGTTTCACAGCACTTCAAGGACAAAAAAAAAAAAAAANAAGAAAAAAAAAATCCACTGAGCCCATTTAGATTTTCCATAAAAATCAAATGGGTACATGCCTGGCAGCTCCTGACAGCCAGTAGGCACTGAGAACCTACAGCCCTTTCAAAAGCTCAGCTAAAATATTTCTTGGTTTTGACCCAATAAATTCTGCAAAGAAATGAGTAAATACCTCCCTTCAGTTCCTATCATCTCAGCTTCTCTTTCTTCCTGGCAGCCCAATAGTGAATTCATTAAATTTCATTAAAATATACATCTGGTTCCTGCTTTTACAAGGCTATGAAATCTGCAGGTCTTTGCAGACCAAAATCAGCTGTTCCCTGTTTCATACAGCCCTTCTGGCAAATAGACTCTAGATCTAAGATCCCCCTTACTCAGCTGACAGGGTACAAGCTCTAGTTCAGCAAAGATTGTGGAAGATTAAGCTTGGCTTGATGATGATGAAGTTTGGAGCTCTGGTACTAGAAAACTGCAACTCCCACAAGACATCCTGGCAGTCAGGGTAGAAGCAGATTACTTGTCAAAGGGACCCAAAACTTAATTTGGTTCTAAAACCACAAACTCGAGAAGTCCAAGTCAAAACAAGATACTTCATTTGCTTTCCCCAATGGAGGATGAATACTTTGGTGATGAGAATAAAATTTCCTCTCAGAAAATTCCATAAATCATGTTTTTTATTAAAAAAAAATTTAGAAAACTCTGTGGTAGAAAGTTCCAACAGTGATTGGATCCCTTGCAGGATGCTCCATGCACTTGCCTGGTCTGTGTTCACTCTCAAACACACGTGGCTGGATTGAGTTGCATTGACACTGACAAATATTCCTTTTGGCAGATCCAAAATACATCATTTTGACTTGGGAGAGGCTCTGCTAGGATAGGTTCACAGGCACTTGACATTTCATCTCAAGGCTACAAGGAAGCAATGTGCTTCTTCCTTTCTTCCTCTGAAACCAAACAGCCGGGGCTCTTATCTTGGATGTGGAAAATTGAGATTTAATTCCCACCCCCACGCGAGTGTCAGTATAAAACTCTTATAAGTGACTGCTTACTGCTGTACACTCCCAGGCTATGGTCTGTCAGAATCTCCTTTTTAATACTGATAAAAGAACTCTACATAGTAGAAAGAGCAAGTGTGCAGTGCCTAAAACTGCACTGCACCTTGTAAGGCATATGTACAGACCACGCTGGGAAGGGAGGGTGAAATGCGATAACACTGGAATATCACTGGCCTTCACTCCTGAAATGCAAAGCTGAGAAGCTTAGGAAATTATTCTTACCCTGAAAATGCAAAGATTACTATTATCCTTTTAAAAAATAAGCACTTAACTTTGTTTGTAAAGAATAAAATAATCACCACAACCTCGATGTACAGACAGGCACACTGCCACTGCCAGCAAATCCCGAATCCCAACTTCTCCTTGGAGTTAGATAAAGGTCGTGCCTTTGCCACCTGATTCAAAAGCCTCTGTACCTCGGCAGTGGCTATTTTCCACCTCCTGTGACCTTGAGAAACGCTGTTCCCTCCAGGCATGCCAATAGTTGTAAAACAGGGAGTGCGGTAGGAAATGGATATGGATAGAGTGAAAGTGATTCTGTTGTCCTTTCACACACCCTCCGTGAGATGTTGAATGTGTTTGAATGTGATCCATCAAGACATTGATCCCTTGGGGAAGTGGAGATGTGTAAGGAAACTTCAAGTGCTTTCTAACCAGATCTACATCCAGGAGAATGTACTGAGCAGTACAGTAAGGAGATACATATATTATCGATAGTCCCATGTCATGGGACAAGTCACAGCAGAGGTGAGGGGAAATCAGATGTGTACTGGGGCTCTGGAGGTTATACAGTCACTCAAAACAATTTCTCCTTGAAAAGTCATGAGCAAACTGCTCTGTTGTGGTCTCTTTAGCTACCCTGGGCTAAACTCAGCTGGAGGAAAAGGATAGAACAATACATTTTAGCAGAACATTTTACAGGAAACACTGCAAAGTGGGTATTCTATTTTGGAGCTGCCAAATTCCATAATTAAAACAAAAATGTATGATTAGTTATACGAATTTTCTGCTTATGTTTAAGACCCAAAGAATAAAATCAAAATCCTTAAAAGCCATCACTAAATGAAGGAAATGCAGGAGCTGGCCCTAGCAGTGAAGTCTGTCACCAACACAGGCTTTATCCAGCTTAAGCCACTTTATTCTTTGATCAGAAAAGAGTGGCTTGTGTGGGTTTATTTTAGAAGGCTGGCAAGTGTCTCAGCTAGGACAGCTGTTTGCTCGGGGCTCGACTCAGGACTAATCCCACCTTCCCCTTCCCCCTCCTGCCAAAGCCCAGGGCTTGGTCTCACAGAGGTCCTGCCAAGTGCCAGGTCACGTTCTGGCCAGCAGGGCCGGGCACAGAAGGAGATGTCAGAGTTTTGGGTTTGCTCACAAATCCACTGCGAGAAGCAGCATCCACATCAAGGAGAGAGCACTACAATTGCCTCATTTACTCCAGTCCTCACCTCCCAAGACCACCAAGGGCTGCTTCCTTCAGGCTGTCAAAGTGGGAAGACGCTGCAGAAAGCACCTTCCCAAGGCACTGCCTGTGCCTTGTTCTCCCCTGGAACCCGGGTGCTCACCTGACCCAGGCTCAGACAGCCTGCACACGGCTCTGTGAGCCCAGAGCTGCTGAGGCACTGCTGCCACACTGTCAGCACAGCCAGCTCTGAAATAGGGAGCTTCTCCCTTGACACGAGGTCAGGCTAAAGGCTCAGAATCCATCTCAGTGCATGGTCTTCACTGGATTAGCCCGAGCTCTGAGTAGTAAGGTGCAGAATCAGACTCCATTGTCACTAATTGTATTACAGGACCAAGGAGTGAAGCCTTCTAAACCTTGCTTATCCACAGTGATCTGCCCTGTGGTCTGAGAGGAATAAAGAGCCCTCACATCTAACCCACAGGAATCAATAGCAAACCCTTTCAGATCCTAATGGTGACAGGTTAGGATATCTCTACCCAGGCAGAAGTACTTGCAGGATCACGCCTGTGTTTAGCTTTTGTTTTCTAAGGAGGGATTTATTGAACGTGAAGCTAAACATCTTGCATAGATGCTTTACATGTTTACTTTCACAAGGTCTGACTTTTTGCAGTGGTTATTGTTGGTGATACAGGCCTTCAGTGATGGCATTTTGGATTTAATCAGATCTCAATTTGATTGGCTAATTTATCAGTTCGGTTTCTAAAGAATCAGGGACCAATGGAGCCCCTAACCATAAAAAATGTGACGCTGCTCTTTCATTACCCGCTGGGATCTCCAGGCTCTTTTGGCCTACAAAGCGACAGTTTTTCAAAATATACAGCAACTAATATTTCATCTCAGCTGGCAAGGCTCCATAAAATGGTTTGGACCTTACAGTTCACTTAAACCCTTTGATAAACAGACTCTATAGATTGAGCAGATGGTGGTTCAGGAGTTCAAAATGCTCAAGTTTCCAGCTGAACATAAAATAACCTGTAGGCAGAAGCAGAATAACATCTGAACAGGTTGGAACTATGTCTGTGATACTCTGTTCTACTTGTTAAATGCTCAGGGAGAGCTGGTCTGAAACAGGGATATGGGATTGGTTGGGATAATCTATTTCTATGGGAGAAAACATCCAGTCCTCTACAGTCACAGAGCAGCTGCATCATTGAGTAGTCCTTTTTACAAGCCAGCCTGGTTCCATCATGACAGCATTTGGCTGTCATGCTCCCATCACTTCATTTGGAGGGCTGAAGGTAAATCTAATTGCTCCAAGGGACAGACATGGACATTTAATCTACCTTTTAAGAGTATTTACAACGATACCGAAGATTTAACTTCTCCTCATTACATTTCAAAAGGAGATGTCTGCAGGAAGACAGGCCACAGCCATGTGTAAGAAAGCCAAGAACTGACTGGCTGTTGAGCTGAGATGCAAAGATAGAAAAGAAGCCAAATTCTGCAGGCTGCCACTGCTGAGTGTGCAAGATGTGAGCCACAGCTCCCCACGGAGCCCACAGCTCCAAAGCTTCCATGAGGACAAAGTTCAAATGCATTTCATGTTGGGGAGAGGTCTGCAAGATTCACCTCAACCACACTCCTCCAGTGTTTTCCTTTTCCAGGATATAAACGATCTCTTGGAAAACATGACTGGCTGGGCAAAACGGGAGGTGCTGAGCTAGCTTTGCCTCTGTGCAAGCCAAATTGCCCTCCTGGGATTCTGCTGCCCCAGACCAAACTTCTCCTGCAGGAAACTGCCAAGTGTAGCTCCAGGAGCTGCCAATTTCCAACCAGAAGAGCTGAAAACCTTACACAGGTCTGGACAATTTGATCCTAAAATCCCTCACTCTCCTGAGTTGTCTCTGTTAAGTCGATGGATCTGCTTACCTGGGTGCATATCAGTTACAGGAAGAAAGAACACCAATGCTGAATGTAACTTAGTGACAGCGGTTGCAAAGGGGAAGGAAAACAAAGAACTTCTCATATGCCAAATATTAAACCTTCCATTTCCATGCTTTTCTTCCTTACAGAGCTGGATTTTGACTAGCAGTGACAGCAGTTATAGTGCCCAACAGAAAAGCAGGAGTTCTGGCACCACATCACCCTAATACAAAAAATATTAACTCAGGCTTAGTAACTGTACAATTTCCTGGTGTTCTTTTAAAAATTGGGAGGAAGAAAAGGATCTGTGTCAAACATGCACATCTAATGAGTCCCATGACCTAATCTGGAAAAGACTCATCAGGATTCTGAAAAAAGCCAGACACGAGGCACTACACAGAGATCTGCTCCTTATTGTTGAATTTCAAGGCATACAGTAAGGTACCCCAAAATAATTACCAAACCATTTGTTACTTTTGAAAATAGAAGCTGTCCATGATATTCTGGTGTCTCTCATACATCTGATATCCTCAATTAATTCAGTCCTCAGTGAAACCCAGAACATCAGCATCCAAGTACCAGGTCCTCTCTCTGTTATAGCTCAGGCCTAAGGAATACTGGAGTGAACCTTTGATAAACTAAAAAAACAAACTTCTTGTTTCTGGTACTCCTTCTTTCTCTCCTTAAATTAGCTATTATGAAAGGGAGGTTTTTTGTTTTACCTATTAAAAAAAAAAAAAAGTGAATATTTCCAGAAATTAAATGGCAAGTTGTGTTATTTTTAGGGGGTTAGATGACAGGAGGCATCACATTTGAAAGTACTCACTTGATCAAAGAGCCCTAAAAGGATTCAGCAGCACTGAGAACTATATATCAAATAGGATTATGACAGAATTAAGGGACTGAGCCATTTATAACTTAGGGCAGTCTCCCTCTTTGAAGCCTGCCTTGGTAATTGATCCATTTTTCTATAAACCAGAACCATAGCATTGCATTAAAAATCTGTATCTATTCCAAAACTATTAGCTTTCCACAAGATAATCAGGGGAAAAGGTAACATTTGTATGTGACACTAGAATTTTCACTTGAAAAAGGAAATAGTCATGACATCTAAACAGAGAGAACATTTTTCTATCAGCATTACCGTGTCCAACAAATTCTCTTCTGCAGCATGTCAAAGCACCAGTTGTGCATTAAGGAAACATAAATCACACCAAAGAAGTGGAAACTATTGTTTTGTGTTAGACAAATTGAACAGGATATGAATGCATCAGTGGCACTTATTTTACTTCTTGGGACACACAAGTAGTGCTGAGAGGAAATCTAAGGCACACACAAATCAGTTCAGATGCTCTTACTCCTGCCTTTGTTTGTGGGAACATTCTCCCCAGGAAAAATACTGGCCCTGGAGAAGTCAAGAGCAAAACTCCCAAAAACACCAAAAGCAGCTACAATTGTCAATAAACTGCTAGAAACAGAAATTCCTTGTTTGGCGTTAAGGTATCCCTATATTCATTAATTTATTAGGTGCATTAGCATAACTGAAGAGAAGGAAAAATTCCAGCTACAGACTCCAAAACCCCATCACATTTATTAAAGCTCTTTGTTCAGTCAAGCCAGGGTTTTATGGACTTAGTAGTGCCATGTGTCTGTATCATCCCACAGCAGGCAGGCCCCACCTTTTCAGATGAGGCAGATATAGATAGGACCAACGTTGGCATGTCTGAAATTCAGAGAATATTTTCACCACTTAATATAACTGCTGGAAGAAAAGTTAATAAGCTGACTTGTGCAGGCACTTTGCTTTATTGTCTGGTGGCACTGACCTCCCATCATTGCCTGTGACAAGAACCTCATAAACCAAAGTTCAGAGTGAGTAACAAAAATCTGCTCTGTTCCCTCTGCATGTGGCTTCATCTTAGAAAGTCACCACTGCAGCTAAATCCGTGACACAGCCTAGCTGCATGTCTGCTTACATGCACATATAAACAGGGAAGACAGGGCTACACAGCTCTTGTACTGAATCATTCGTTCACAGTCACCTAAATTTCCACATTTATTAACACACATTGGTATGATTTAGCCCATTTTATAGGGAGTGTCCCAGTCTGTTATCCAAAGAGAGCAGAGGCTGTGTTGGAGCAGGAGATTCTCCTCTGCTATTAATAGAAGGTGCACCTGGCAAATTCTTAGCTCCTTCCACACATATACTGCATGTGTGCGCAACAAATGGAGAAACCTTTACTACAAATGTCCTTGTGAGGTGGCAAGGATGTACATAGAATAATTCATAGGTGAATGGCAGCTGCAGACCATCTGCAGCTTTACATCCCACCTTTTCCACATTTAACTGTTGTATATATGCTATTTACAGAGTTAAACTGCTCACCAAAAATGTTAAGAGTCTTCTCTGCTGATTTAAGCAGGTGCAGAAATAGGATGTTGGGGGCTGCCCATTGTGCAGCCAGACTGAGATGGGGCACTTCACAACAGGCAAAAACTTGCCTCATTCTCCAGGTTTTCTTCCTGGAATATTAAAATATTTGAGGTGAGGAAAAAAAAACACCTACACATTTTAAATATATTTAAATATGAGGAATTATGTGGCTCCTCTGATAGATTACATAGTCCCATTTAGAAAAACAAACAGGAAATTTTGAATCTGAATAATAGTTCTTTCTAATGTTGGAATGGAAGCTTTTGCTCAAAAATCATAAAAAATTGTAAGCTTTCTTAATCTGTGTCCACTTATTATTCACCTAGGTTCTCAGCCAAATTCATCCTGAAAGTCAGCAAAACCTACTCAACTTCATACTCTTACACTTCAAAATAATTTTTCCCTCCTGCCTACTTCGAGGTAAACAAACACCATTTGACCTTGTACTGGTTTCTCTGATGAATTTCCCACTTAAGCCCCATTCTGAGGGGTTTAAGGGGGATATATGAGATCCATGGCATTCGTGCAGGCCCTTTACACAGGGTTGGATTTCTCCCTTACCACACACTACCACGCAGAATTATGAAAACAATCTTTCCTAACCATTCACTTCAGCCCCAATTACCATAGATCCCATCACAGCCAGCTGAGTTACCCCAGCAGATCCAATCTCCATCATGATCAGCCTAAACTCTGCATTACATGTTTTCTGTGTTCCTCCCATTTAAAAATATTTACATAAGCTTGGGTTTCAGCAATATTTACAGTTACAAAACAGCAATTTCTGTCAGGACAGTTCATCCCAAATCATGAAACGCTGCTCGAAATGTCACTGAAATTGCATGGCTATGGTTAGTTTGTTAATTCTGTGTTCTGCTTGTTTCTCTTAAAATCAAATGAAACTTGACTTGCCTTTTTTTTTTTTTCTAGAAGCCTTTCATAATAACACTGCTTTTACAGGGAACAAACAAGGGTTGGTTTAACAACTTTTTATGAACTTCTTACCTCATAGCTTTAGATAGCAAACCCAGTCCCACCATGTGAGCTCAAGTCCAAAAACCCTACACCTGAAAAACTGTGTGGAACAATTGAGACCTCATTCCCACACTAGATCACACCAGCATCTGCATCCAGGGATGCAGGGACTCTGCACATGGACATGGTGGCAGGCCTTTCACTCCATTTCTCCAGTGGAAGAAGGGATTCAGGGGGAAATCTCAGCTCCAGAAAACAATAAATGAGAGGCCTGCCTTCAACTTCAGTGCACTCAGTGATAACTCTCCTGAGTGAGATTAGCCCACATTTAATGGGCCAGCATTAAGTTTCGTGCACTGGTGTTCAACAGGAGCAGTGTAAAACCGTGAGCTTTGCAGAGGGCTGATTCTGTGGCAAAACCGATGCAAATTGCAGGGAAATGTTGTTATTACACTACATACAATTACACTATCACCCAGAGACTCCAATTAACAGTACAGTCTCATTGTACAGCCCTGCCTTCAAAGGGAGTTTGATTTAAATAGACAAGGCAGGTAACTGAAGCCTTAGGATATACACTGTACAACTGAGAAATGAGGCAAAAGTAATTAAGTGACTTGACCAGGATCATACAGGAAATCTTTGGCTGAGCCAGACCCTGATTCCCATTATGCTCAGCCCTTGCCTGCAGCCATAATTACAGCAGCATTCTTCTGCTCTGACCTCAGCCGAGCTGCAAATGCACGCACACGTCAGGCCCCAGCCCCTTCATCCCTGCTCCGCAGCGCTGGGAAGCAAGACAAAGTCCCAAGAAAAGAGAAAAATGGCTTTCAAGTGCATTTCCACACCTGCTGGTGTGTAATCCACGAGGCCATGTGCCTCTCCACCCCAGTACAGACACAGCATCCCCCCAGGAACCTCACACAGCTCTGGGTCCCTTCCCCAGCCTGGCTGGGCTCTCAGCAGCCACAAGCTAATCTAGCAGTTTTAGTGTGTTAGAAACACTGTCTTATATGCTATAGATCCAAGAAGACATGATTTTTTATTTTTTCTTCATTCCTTCAGTGATGGCATTTTCACAGGAAGTCCATTGAAAATTATTAGTGGTGGTTTGAGCAAATGCAGCCTTGAAAACATTAATTTACACTTGAAGCTGCCAACATCGTAAATTATCGAGATCTGCTGTAATTTCAAGGAAAAAAAAAGAAAAGGAATAAAATGGGGGATTTCAATAACTTTTCTTTATTTTTTTTACTTTTAAAAATTACATTAGGATATACCTAATATATGCCTTGCCCCATTTTCATCTTCTGATGTTGTCTGTAAGGATGCCATAAAAGCTTAATTGAAGGATATAAATATTTTTTCCCTTTTCTCTCTTCCTTTCTGTAAAGAAAAGCTCTCCAATACAGCCTATTGTTAAAATTAATATGAAACAGTTGACTCTAAATCTGGGAACACCAGACCATCAGCTACTAGATACTGCCACAGTTCCACTAGCACTTACTGCAGCTGAGCTCTTCCCCCAAAAACTCTGAAAGCTACAACAAAACCAGACCTGCCAGCAGAAGGTCAATTGTCATGTGGAGAGGTTGTCTGTACAAACAGCACAGGCACAGCACCCCTCAGTTCCTATGAGCTCTTTCCTTTTTCTGACTTTTGTAACAACAGATAGGATACGAGTCCCTGGATCAGCAGGTTGACAGAGATCCACCAACAGATAAATGGTTT
The DNA here is from genome assembly GCA_013400315.1 of Bombycilla garrulus. NCBI lineage: Eukaryota > Metazoa > Chordata > Aves > Passeriformes > Bombycillidae > Bombycilla > Bombycilla garrulus. The sequence continues at coordinate 1,354,946 of VXBU01012053.1, forward strand.
TAGCTTATCTCCTGTTAATCCAGCATTACTTAACTCACAAATTAATTCTGATATAGTTGATTGAAACAGAAGCACGTTGTCTTGTGTGGGGATCTCTGTAGCTTTGTATTTAATGCAGTATTTCCTCTTCTGGTGAGCATTCACTAAAAATGAAGTCCTGTTACCTTGCAGGACAGTTTTGCAGCCCAGGTAGCGAGGAAAAAAGCTTTGAATGTGTGAACCAACTACAAAAAAGCAGTGCTGGGTCACTGATCATCAATATACCTTTTCTCTACATCTCCAATGACAGAAAACTATGTTTAAAACTGTAGATGACAATGTCTCCTCCAGGCTGGGGCTGAACACACACTAATTTGCCCAATACATACTAATTTGGTGGGAACAGGGAAACAAAAAGTTTTGCCAAAGCTTTTCCCATTGAGATACAATTTTCAGTAGATCCCTGGTCTCTGAGCTGTGCAAACTTAAGCACCTCACCCATAAATCACCTATGATCCCAGGTCTGGAAATTCTGTGCTCTCACTGTCCTGCATTTGCCTTCCTCCAGGCCCACGGGCACAGGTGCAGTTACCTGTAACCACGGGAAAATATACAGATCAAAAATATACATATCAAGGACTTACACTAAGAAGACAAGCCACCTAGGAGAAGCATTACATTTTTAAGCAAGTTATTCATTATGAATGAAAGGCAAAGACTGCAGATTAATTATCCCCCTCGCTCCTCCACTGCTGCTCAGCGAGATGTGACTCTCACAGAAAGGCGACACTGCAGTATAATTGTCTTAAAAGCTCTCTGTAGCTTAGTGAGATTTAGCCTGTTAGTGTGATAAATCTGCATCAAGCAGAAGCACAGAGGGCACCAGCAGAGCTCAGGTGGTGTGTGCTGCCTCACTACCACCTTTGCTGAGGTGCTGTCACCGTGGCACACTAAGACAGAGATCTGACAGTGATGGTAATTTTGCACAGTGAAGGCCCAGCTTGTATGACTGGTTATGTTGCTGATTTAACCTTAGCATTCACACTTAGCATACTTCAGGGCTATCCTTTATTCAAGCTTCTGAAAGCAGGAACTGTATAAAAATGTTCACATTTTCTTCACAGGCAATTTTTCTAAGATTTATAGTGACATTCCAGTTTGGTTATCAATCTGTTCACAACGAGATGGAAATGAACACATTGCTTCCCCCACACCCGTGCCCTGTGCCAGGTTAACACTTTGACATGCCATCAGGTGAGCTCAAAGCATAAATTCCTTCAAAACTAAAACCAAGATCGCCTCCAAACCTTTTAGATTAACATTACCTGCAAAAGAACCACTACTGATCTTTATTTTGAGGCAGATATTTACTACTTTCTGATTCTTCTGAGTGTCAGAGGAGAGGCTATCATTTTCTCCCTGAAAACCCAGCCACTTCACTGCTGGGCTGCTGGGTTTTGCTTGAGAAAAGAGCGTGCCTTTTATTTATTTTGTTTTAGTACACTGCTGCCATTATGAGCGTTTCATAATTGCCATGAACTCCCTGAAATCAGTTGTTTCTACAATTAGTGACTGATTACACACAGCACTAAACATTGCAGGCAACAGTTCATTAACTCCTGGTACCAGACAGCATGAAAGGACTCAGGTTTAATTCAATCAGCTTTGTCCAGAGAACTGCACACACAGTGTGCTGTGGGGTGTGTACAGAAATGTTCCTGAACTTCAAGAAAGCTCCCAATCCTGATCTGAATTAAATGCATCTGGATTTATAGGTGGCCTAAACAAACTTTCAGATTTAGATGGCATGAAACACTTCAGATGAATTCTCCAAAACCAGAGAGATTCTCCAGCTTTGGCTGATCTGTGGGTTTCCAGTAGACCAGCTGAGACACTGCTTCACATTCACCTGCAAAAAAACTACTGAGGACTAAGGGTTAAATTATTTCCTACAAGGAATTATTTCACAGCCTTTCTTTTTGAAGAGCATCGATAAATACACCATAATTAATCCAGGTATTTGTCTCCTTTAGATTATGATCCGGATTCATCACATAATGGCACGTGATTTACAGCACATAACCTCTGCTACCAACCTGGGAAGCAGAGGAAATCTCTGCATCCACGCAGCCTTTCAGTTATCGACCTGGGTGTTAGGACGGCCAAAAAGATAGCGACAGCCACCGGTAAAAAAAAGCAATCAAACAACATCCATTGACAGAGCTCACCAGTCCCCATGGACTGGCTGCAATTGGCAGCAACTCCTCAGTTTCAATGTCCAAATATAGTAGGGTAATCACAGGGCTGATGTATCCGCTGTCCAGTCTCCACTTATCAGCACTTTTTTTTTTTTTCCTTTTCTTTTTTACCATGGAGATTAAAGGACTAATTCCAGAGAGGAGTTCAGTGGTAGAAATGAAAGCAGGAATAATAATGCAAACAATAGTCAGGAAGATTTTGTTTTTAAAGAGCTGAAAAGAAATGCCTTGTTTAAGCATCCTGAAAGGCAGATGAAAAATTCCCATTGACCTCTCAGGAGGTTAAAATCAGGTTCTTAAAGATGTTACTCAATGCCCCAGGAAATGCTTCAATTCATTTACTATATAATCTCTTCCAAAAGACAGCTTTAGCAGTAAAAAAAGCTTATAGGTTGTCTAGGTGGAACTCTTTTATTCTGGCTGAAAATCAAATGTCATCTTCAAAAGTCCTAAGGAGCCTCTCTCAGGCTGCATTGAGTTACTACAGATGACTCTTTATCCAGAATAAAATCATAGTAAGAAGCTTGCTCACCATAAAAGTCAACAGAGTCTTCCAAAGAGCAAGACTTCATGTTGATCAGTCTTTAAGACCATAACGTTGTGCACTGTCCAAAACTGAGCCCTTCCAGGGCCCAAAGGAAATCTTAGACCCACTCATAAGGAAAAAATCAACCCCCCAAGCACCTGGTGTGGATGAAAAGGGTGATGCCAAATGTCTTTCCTGCAAGGATCTGGATTATGGATCCACAGACCTGAAAGTGAGTCCAGGCTGTTATTGTTCTCTTGGCACCAGCACCCAGTCCCATTTCATGCCTCACATACCATGCAGCTAGAGCTCAAACTAAATGCTGTAAGTGAAGTAATAAACAGATTTGTCTACTTTTCAGTGAAAGATAAATGAGTAAATCCCAAAACATCAAGTAGAGACAAACAAAGGTAGCACTAATAAGGCTGTCCCTTTTGTCTGTTGCACTTCTTCAGTGGGCATGGAAGACAGGTTCTTAGACTACTTTAAACCACTGCTGTGATGTACACACATATTTAAAAGTCTCATTGTCTCTAAAGACTGTTGAGAAACTAAAAGAAATGTCATGGACTTCAATTCCTGAGCAAAATCCTTGTGCCCAAAATAACTTCTCAGAAAAGAGATAATGTGATATAGAAGAAGGAGGAGAGGCATTTGGTTCCAAAATGGAGGGAAAGTAAATCAGTTCAGGAGCATTAGTTGGAAACTCCAATCCAATAAGCACTGGTTAAGAATTTGGTCTTAGACTTTAATTCTGCGTCTCTGTGGTACTGTTTTTTTCTTTGATTTTTGAAAGCTATCCCTCCATGAGTAATAGGCATCCAAAAGAGATAAAAATACGTTGCAGACTGAGAAATTGCTTTAGTACTTACTGTATGGAAGCTGTAGAAACAGAGACATATTTTTCCAGGCTTTTCACTAATTACAACCTCTTACATAACCACGATTGCCTGCTAGGCCTGGACATATGTTATTATAAAGCTTTCCCCAACTCATCCAAGGCTATAAACCATGGTTAGCAAATAAAACTCTCACTGAAGTTTCATGTTGCCTCCCATGTAAGCAGAGGGTAGACGACCTCATTAAGAATGCACATGACCTCTGGCTGATGTGCTGGAGCTGCCACAGGCTGCAAAGGAAGGCGCAGACACGGTTGGATTTCTGCTTCCGTCCCAATCCTTAAACGTTGGCTACTGCTGCTTTAAATATTTATAGCAGATGCAGGAAGTGTGGCTTGAATATAATGGAAAGAGAGAGATGGTGAGAAAGTCATTCTCCCCAACTTTTGTTTCACTTTAATCCCTGGTTGCTAGAAGTCAGGAATTTTGATACGATATGTTAGTGCTAACAGTGGCGGCTGTAGATTTAGCAGGCTCTGGGCCCCTTAGCATAGGGTTAAATGTCAAAAGCAGAGGAAGAAGCTGTCTGCAGTGAATGTGAATTAAGTTTTCCCTTTCTCAGCAAACCAGAAAAAAGAATTGCCACCAAAAAAAAATAAAAAGGCAGAAACTTCCGTAGCACTGTAATACCTAATGTCTATTTCAAGACATCATAAGGACAGTCATCACTGCTGAACTGCTGCACTACCTGTGAAGGAAACCCCTGGTGCCCCGAGACTGCCTTTGTTTCAAGATATTCACTCTAAATCTCATCTTGCCTTTCTAAGGGTCCATCATTTATCCCCCTCCCCTTCTGGCCTTGCCACATATGACATAAATAAAACATTAGTAATTATATTACTCAATAATGATATATCCTGTTCATATATTATGAACGTATGTTAGCAAGTCAAGCTGGTAGTTCAGAGCCAATAACAGTTATCAGTCAATAATGACCCTTCCTCCTCCTTACAGAGGGAGCATCTTTATCCAGTGAGCTCGAGGTTCCCTTGGAAGAGCAGCCAGCTGCTCTCTGAAATGGAAGTGCAATGCCTGAGCAAGAGAAAGGCATCTCTGACAGTGCAACACTGCTCAGATGGGCAGATGTCACTGCCTGCACTGTCCAGCATGGGAACCTGAGGCAGGAGAAGGTACCTGACAGAAACACACTGACATGAGCGCTGTGAATAAAACCAGATCTTTCTGTTCTAGCAATAGGACAAATTCTTATCCAAAAAGCTTTTTCTAAGAGCAAACATACCCTGACTAGGCTTGACTCCAGTAAGGCTGTGTTACATTATGATGAGGATGGAGATGAGGGAACAGTAGAAAGGGGGATTTTGATGACTTTTAAAAGAGAAGGGAAGATGTCTTTACCCTGATTTGCCAGTGGATGTGACAGACTCAAGAACAAGTGAGTATCATTGACACATCCTCAAGACAGGAACTCATAGTGCCAAGTTTATTTATCCCTGACTTTCTGGATCCAGGAGAAAGGGTATTTGTGTCTGGGAGTTTTGTCAGACTGAAACCCTGAGAGATGCCCATTATGAAAGGCCAGGAGGACCTCAGGGAAAACATTCCCTCTCCGTGGGCGTTGGAGAAGGCCCCATGACAGTATCTGCTGCTGAATTCTTCCAGATGTTGAGGATGGAGCTCAGACTTGATTCCACAGCTCACTCTTGCCTTCTGTTTTACAATAATAAAAGGGGATTCATCGGAAGATCTGCAATTACAAGACCAAACTGTGCCTTGTGTGGTGACAGCGTAAAGGAGGGTTTTGGGTGGAAAAGATTCAAATTTTACCTGTCTGGTTTTCCACTTGATTTCTTTTTCTAGGCCAAAAAGAATTTTCTCACAAAACCAGCTTTGGAAAATTACAGGATCAAAAGGAACATTTCTAGTCAGGCCATTCTGTGAGCACTGGAATTTACAGTGATTACCTTCTACCCTCCCCTGGGTCTCAAATGTGAACTCCTGAAGGGATTCTCCTGTCTGGTGGGAGCTGAATGTACTCACACATCATTTTCCACAAAAGTTGAAAGCACTGAACCTTGAAACCCCTGTTATCTGTCATATTTTGTGAAATAGGCCCCAACACTGAAGTCACTGGGGAAGGGATACAACAGACATATGCAGACTAAAAAGAGCGATAAACAAGCCTTTAGAAAAACGAGATAAAAAGGAAACCAGAAAAATTATAAAAGTTTATAGTTGATAAAAGAAAAACTCTGCATTCTGAAGATTCAAAGCTTCATGGCAATGCCTAGAATTATTAGACTGAAAAATTCCAGTCTTATTTTATAGCACCAGGTTTTCTAAGTTTGAATAAAGGAAAATTATCTGAAACCCTAGTTTTGCTCAGACCCTCTCCAGTTAGTGATTTTTGTGTCAAAAAAAAGAAAAAAAACCTGCATAGTTTGCAATGACAAGAAAATAAGCATATGAGGTTATAATTTCCCTTTGTTCTGCATGAGAAATTTCCAGAGAAGATGGAGCTGCTGGTTATTTCCATCCTCTAATTAAGACACATAGCAATTCTGTTTGGCCTGACATATTCTCAAAAGGAGTACAGGCATGTAGTATGTTAGAGATAGTAACTGGAACAGCTTCTCTAAAAGCCTCCAAAATTATACCAAAAAGAACACTTTGATCCTTTCTGACCTACCAGTGAGCTCCCACATTAGTATGAAAAGCCTGACTCCGAAACCACCTGGAGATCTTGGGTCACCTGGAGCCCTTGGCTCCTCTCAGTCTGGCTCTGGCTACAAGACACAGAAATCATCCAACATAAGATGAGTTCACTTGTTTTCACCTTTTGGCCATTTTGCTGCATGCAACTGCTTGTACTAAGCCCAGAAAAGTTGGAACTTCACACAATTGGGTCACGAAGTGCCTGCACGAGCTTCCACCAGAACTCAAAGCAGAGCTCCAGGGGTCAGGACTAAGATTATAAAGGCTGATATTGTAAAAGTACAGAGAAGGTTCCTGCAACTGCTTAATGATGTAAGTAACCTCCCTAAAACATGGAAATCCTCTGTGTAGCATAAGAAGCTGCAGTTAAGTCCCTGTCTGGCATTTGCAATTCTTGGGCAGCATCTTGCATTGTTAATTTTCACTATACTTTTGCAAAGTGATATACATTGCTGTTCCAGGCCATTTAGCAAGCCAGAATTGCGTGGTAAATCCGAGCTATCTGGGACTCTTGCTCCAAGAGGTTTCTCGTGGATTTCAAGGAGAGACCAGACCATACACGAGGTGCAGCGATTAGGCCTTGAAATGGCAAGGTCCCAGAGCTCCAGTGCAACACCTGCAATCGCCTCTATCTGCGTTTGTCAGGGGGCTGAGGGACACCTACACCCCCCAGGCTGCCTCTGGGTTGATGGGGAAGGCAAGAGACAGCCAAGACGTGCTGGGAATGGGGACAGATGGGACAAGGCATTGCACAGTCCTGTGTGTGCTGCTGTAACACATGATCCTGCCCAGAGAAGTTCTGCTGGAAAGGGATTTGTCTCCCTCCTCTCCTCACATTAAATTAATCTCTGTTAACTACCAGGGAGATGCTGCGCACAGCTCCAGCCATAGGAAGGTGCTCCACACGCTGCAGAGTCTCACTTTGTGGAAATACTTGTGACAGATGTGCCCTGCCAAAGAGCAAGGCCTTTAGACCCTGACCAGGTAGCAAAACAAAAACATGGAGCTTACTTACAAGCAGAACCACAGAGGAAAACAGCAATAATAGAGTTAAGCTGGAGATTTTAAAAGTTCCATTTTTATTTTCTTTGGGGTTTGGGTAAAGGAGGGCAGTAAGCCAGTGCTTCCTGAGTTTACTGCAGTTTAAATCCTGCAGTCCTGTGAGCAGGTGAGCACTTACATTTTCTTCCAGGTGACAGGGTATCCAAGTATTTATGTGGTCAATAAAAAATTTCATTTTTTAGGACCTGGCCCAAATTCGCATCCTTACATCAGTCAGCATAATTAATACAACTTGTGCTCCTGTCTGTACAGCAGGGTTTTCTTTAAGTCTTTGTGTATAACCCCAGCACAACAGATGCAAGGCCTTTTGTAGAACCTTTGCCAACAGGGAACAGTTTTGTTTATCTCCTCACCTCAGTGATTGTCCCACATTTTTTATTCTCTCCCTCAATTTCCCTTTGCACTAGTTTATGCTTTAACCTTTGACACTGCATTAGTTCTTGGCAGATTCACTTTTCAGAATGAAACAAACAAAGAGGAAATAATTTACTTGGGGACAACAGAAAATAGTTAGCCCTTGTATAAAATGTTCTCTTCTAGTGCAGGAGTTTGGGGGTGAGGCTTTTGTTCAGTTTGCTTTTTATACTAATTGAAGCTACCTCAGGAAGTCAGTTCTACCTTGAAAATGTAAAAAAACCCACCCTCTATGTTTCTATACAAGAACTATTTAACTAAAAAAAAAAATCTCTAGGCAGAGTTTTTCAACACACTACGCCTCCACCCCCCATATGAAAGTATATAATAAATTTTTCTCCTTGGAAAAAACACAGTTTTGGAACAAAACTTTATAAAGGTGTTCACTGTGCCCCTAACCAAAATGACTCAAGTGTTACAAGACCCTGAAACAACCAGAGTAAACCACCATGACTGGCAAGAACAGCACTAAGAGCTGGAGAAACAAGTTTGGACAGCACTGGGCTTAAACCCCACATTGTACAAGGTACAGACAGCAGCCCAGAAGCCGTGGGAGCACCACTCTGCTGCTCTGAGAGCTGCAGCAAGAAAAGGGGTTCTGATGGGGAAGACTCTGGTTAATGATCTCATCTGAGCACACATCCAGAGGAAAATAACAATTTTAAGGAGAGTTCGATGATTGTCCTTCCACAGGGCATTTTAGAGAGATTAGCAGAGAGATAAGTCTTCCTGCCCTTCCCTGTAAGCAGGGCAGGAAAATGCCCTGGAGATTAGGGCATAGTGTTTTTTGACTGATAAGCTTTGCTTTGGTGGACCATAAAACAAACCTCTTGGAAAACACCTACAAATCTTAACTTCTGGCTCACTTGTGTACACAGAAGTGGAAAAAAAAATTAAGGAAGCTGCTTGGAAATGTGGGAATGAAAGAGAACTCTCCTCACAATAGTTCAATCTTCTTTTCTTTGAGCATTTGGGATTGGCAATATTGCTTCCCTGATGGGCAGAACTGCTCATTAATATATGTGATACGTCTGCTTCTCCATGTTGTACAGAGCAAGCAAAATCAGTTCTGATTGTGAGGTTGAGCTTGGACTGTATTAGAGACAATATCTGACAGTAGACTGAGCCAAATTTCCCCATTTCATAAAAAACATATGCTGCAAGATTATGAAGACATGGTTCCCTCTTTCATTCCTATCTGCTGAAGTTTCACGTGGAAACAGGGAGTTTTTCAACTTAAAATTCCACACCTGATAGCCTGGCTTTGCGCTGCAACTGGCACTTACAGATTATCATTGATCTTAGCAGTCTGCAGGTACCTTTGCTCCCCTCAGGACACTGAGCTGGGGCTGTGCTGTCATCCTGCACTGACACCTGCCCCGTGCAGTGCTGCTGCTGGGTCACACAGCCACCAGCATCTCACAGGGCAAACACTTCACAGCACAGCTGCTCTTTTCCCTGTACCTTGGTAAATTAATGTTTAAGTTATTCCAGGATCCAGCAAAGAATGAGACACCACTTTTGCAGATGCCTTGGCTGTTCAGACACCTCAAAGCTGCCGGTGTAACCATTTGACTGAATGGCATTCACCGGGACCAAAAAAAGAAAAGAACATCTTCAGTAATACTGCTGCATCAGTTATCTGGTGCTTGTAAACCTGCCTTCCCGACCTCTTGACAACAAGGGAAATCACACATTTTCACAGCAGTGGAAGAACTTCTACAATTCTGTTTTATGCAGAACTCCACTTCAGGCCCTAAGGACCTGCTTTTTCATTTTATTGCTGGCCTTTTCTCTTCACCCTGACCTGCCTCTGTATTCCCAAGTTGCTCAGCCTTTATCTCTATGTAAAGAGGGCAAAAGTCTGCTATTCCATGTGCAATTCTGACAGGGAATTCCTGTCACAGGAACAGTGGAGCACCGCTACAACCTGACAACGGTATCTCCCTGAAAAGTTATTTCTGAGCACTCACTCCATATTTAAATGCACTCAGTGATGTGTTAGCTGCAGAAGAGAGAGAAAAGGAATAAAGGTCAATAATTAAATTCTTAAGAGCCTGCAGCCTACAGGTTATCATTTGTGTTAGAGGCTGCAAAATCTTTTAGGAGTCAGTTGCTGTTACACAGACAAAAAACTTGAATACATGTATGTAAAAGCCACAAGATCAAACACATTACACACTGTTCCTGGCATGTCAAAACCAAAATAAAGCCCCTAGAACTTAAGGACAACATGTACACAAGGATTTGAGTGATCCTCTTCATGCCTAACATTTTAAAAGCAAAAGCACCTAAAAAAGATCAACCATGGCAGCAATTTTTGCATGGAAATTCAGTTTACCGGTTTATTTACCCACACAACCATGTGTTTCTGCTGTTTGCAATGCTGGTCTACACAACCAGTGTCGATAGATTTAAAGCTTTTTAAAATTTCACATATTAAATACTCATATGGGAAGGAAATCTAACTTAAATGATACTTTACAAAAGGATGTGGAATAACAGGCAGGCACTGATTTTCCCTTCCACTTCAGCAGGGTGTTGTGTGCTGTGCCTATTTGCCTCTGGTTCTTACTGTTGCTGCAGTGCCACAATTGCTTCCAGAGCTGTTCCACATTTGCAACACAGCCCAAACCCAAGGCAAAACCAGCACCAACCCTGCTGCTCGCTCCAGTGAGCTCTGGATCATGGAGGCTTATGCAGAATCCATCTCCTGATTGTGGGATCCAGCTGGGACACAATAAATCTTCCTAAGCCTGCACTGGATTCATACCTGTGCTCATTTACTGCTGCAGCTTCTGGTTGTGAATCCCAAACAAACCACAGGGCACCACAGTGAGCACATTAGGATCTGGTAAAAACGTCATGACCCGGTGTCATAAGTCATTCTTTTTACACAAACAGAATCCTAAACACCAACTGATTGTTAAAAGGCCACTTACCAAGGTTTATTAAGTACATACAACATAAATCCATTTGGCATGTAATTAATTCAAAATTACATGAGCACTAAATGTGCAATTAACTCTGCGAGGAATGTTTAGGCCTTTAACTGGCATTTACAAAGGAAGCTACAAGTTTATTAGCTAGCAATTTATTGCTAAAATACTGGCAATTCCTGAGTATGTTGATTGAAATCTAACTTACTAACACTATATCGTTATAGGGCAATTAAGGGTCTAAACAACACTTCCAAGTAAATTAAGAAACAATGGAAGTTTCATGCATTAATAGGAATGTTGCTAACCACACAACCAACAAGTCCTTTATCAAAGCCCAACAAGTGTGCTTTTCCTCAGCTATGGAGAGCCCTTTCAGCCATGCCCCAACACTTTACCAACCTCCAAGGGGATATCAGGGATCTGCTGGCAAAATCCCACCGCTGTTGCCAGAGAAGTATTCCATAGGACACTGCACAGCAGATTTTAGCCAAACACCCATGATTTAGGGCCTCTTTTGGTCAAAACTACAGCATGAATAAAGCTCAGCACAGATGCTGGAAAAGAACAGAGCAAACCAGAGGAAGGGTGTTACCAATCCCTTTGTCTGGGGAGTTTTCTTTCTGTGCCCAGACGAGCAAAGCATGTTTGCAGCAGGGAAGAGCACACTGACACATGCACTGGCCAGTCTGACCTTCAGGCCCTGAGCCTGGCGATCAGACACATTTTATGTATCAGCAATTCACTATGAGGTGGCACAGAGTGCCCTCAGAGCCTGCACAACTGAGGAGTTTTTGGGGTTTTGTATAAGAATCAACATCAACAAAACTCCAGCTCAAAAGGCAAACACTAGTTTACAAATCAGCTAAATCTGGCAAAAGTTTGGATTCAGGCCCAAGCTTCGTGGCCTGGAGTTCTTTTTATGATGAACTAAATACTGAATCTGAGAATCCACAAATTTCTTGAAAATATGTACTTAATATGAACTTGGAGTCTAACCCCATAGTCCAAGTCGATTACTCAAGTCTATATACTCTCCTGGCTGGACATCCAGTTTATGATTACTCTTTTATCTCTGGAAAGCATAATCTGTCCATAGCAATGTCAACAGACAGCCATCTGCAGCACATATTTTGCTTCCACTTATAACCTCCACCCTGTGATTCTCCTCATGCAAACTAATAACCAGCTCCCACGTGCCAGGACTCGGATCCCTGCACTCATTCCCTGCTGCAGTCACTGCACACCCTGGGTCTCACACAGAGAAGGCAATTCCAGCCAAATTTCCAGATGACAACAGAGAAAGCTGCTCCCTTGCCTGGGCTGAGCAGTGTTTTGCCATCTAAGATTTCAGCAGTTTTGGGCTTCTCACTCTTTGCTTTGCTCTTCCCCCATCATAAAACTCTGTGCTATCAGTGAAAATTTATCCCTCTGTATTTTGTAGTAGAGCAAAAGGTTAGGAGCTGCCACAGAAAATGGGAAGAGACAAACAGTTCAGGATTATCTTTTAGAGCTGGGGGTCAGGATCTTTTGGAGGATTAAGACATTAAAAATATAAAACAAAAGAGGAAAAAAACAAAAACATTCCAACTGATAAATAAGACAAGTCATATGTCCCTAAAATCCAGCCAAATTCCTTGGCACTGTCCTTTTCCTCACTGAGATCCCTCCAGCCAGAGCAGGCAACATCTCTCCCTGCCCTGCAGTGAACCAAACAGGGAGGCGACGGCTTGAGAGGCCACGGCTGCCCTGAGACCTCCCTCAGCTGATGCCTCAGATCAAAGACAGGTGCTGTGCAAGATGCTCAAGAGCACTTCAGTGCTCACATGGCTCCACAGACAGGCTCCACCACCTCTCCATGGTAAAGTATCCATAACTCAGTGGTTCCCTTCTATTATATATATCACAGCTTTTTGTAGCAACACAAAAACTCCACCCAAAAAGCCATGGATGCATTTTTCAGTTAGATTAACTCTATTTAGCTGGAGCTGCCATAACTTTTTCTGGCTCAGTTGTGTGGTCAGGTGTTGACCATTCAACAGTGACCTAAAGGATCCAAAGATACACAGGATTTAAAATCTGCAGAAAACAGAACAGGCACTGAAGGCTTTGAAGCACACAGCAGCCAGACTGAAAAAATTAGACTTAACTTCATATGCAACATCCCCTTCCACAAAAAACCACGATCAAATCCAACACTTAGGAAAAATCTAGGCAAAAGAAGGAAACATGTTTATTGATTTTTATTAATCTCTTCTTAACTTCAGTATTCTGTGGAAGGTTTGCTTGTTTTTTAAGGAGCTTTACTTTTTGCCATGCTGGGGGAATTTAGAGTTAAATGTAATTTATGGAATCCCAGGGCTCCAGCAACTGTTAGTGTTTCCCTTCAGAAAAATCGGAATGCAAATGTTACAGGTGACATTACTTTGAAGTTCCATTCTTAGCTTTCCAGTAGATGTTTAATGACATCAGAAAACATTATCCAAGGCAATACAATTAAGCCTTCTCTAAAATCCCTGAACAAAAGATGTCCAGTCCCAGCTCATATCCCAGGATACTGTGAGCTGTCAGGTCCCCACGCTCGCCCACGCGTTGGTGGGGGGCAGCTCGGAGCAGGCTCAGATTTCCACTTGTTTAAAGCTGATCCCACCCTGGACACCACCAGCTGTCACAGCTCTGCTTGCTCGGTTCACACACAGATTAATCTCTCTCCATTTTTTACAGTAACAAACTCGCATTAACCAGGTTGCTTTAATAACCAGACACTTCAGGTAATGGGAGCTGGCAGAGAGAGGCTGCGCTGGTACCCTCAAAATAGTGGGATAATGAACCATCAGATGGCTCAAACCACAGACTGCTTTTCCTGGGACTCTGATAGGAAGATTATGGAGCAGACTAATGGAAGACATAAACTGTGGTAGTGTCCTAGCAATTTCTAGTCTCAGCTTAAACACTACCTTGCTTGTTTATGTTGAATTTTCGGCACAAAATTACATTAAAGCACGTTGGGCTAATCTTGGGATGCAGTTATTTTACTCGGGGTCTGTATCATGCTTTGAGTAGCTGTACACCAGGACAAACAGTCTCTGCTGAGCTTTTGTTTTAATTTATTATTACTGCTAATTTACATGCAATCTTCATTCAGTCCTGGCCAGGCCCTATTTTCTCAACCTCCACCTGTTCCTGTGTCACAGGGCATTTGTCTCTGGTGTGGATTGATGGAACAGTGGGGGGAAAGTGGGTGGGTACTTCCATGGAGATTCCTAAACCCCAGTAGATGCTCAAGAGGGGTTTATATGCACAAATGTATTCACAAACAACAGCAAGAGAGCAGGATTTACTGGTGCCTGCCACCAAGTCCTGAGTTATGATGGGGACTGTGTCAGTTGAGCTATTTTCAATGTTCTTTTGTTTAGGGTTGATTAGAAGTGCAGTCTGAGCTGTGCAGCTCCCACTGGCAGCCTGATAAATACAGGCACAGCAGCTTTGTTGATTGTCCTCCCCTCCATTCCCTCTCACTCCCTCTCCTTAAAAATGCATTTCCAAAACTGCTCCATTCATTCTATAGTCAGGACACCAAAGGAAATCAGAATTTACTGGAAGGCCTTTAGATTTCAGAAGGCTATTTAGGGAAAGTAAGAGGAAAAAGAAAAATCCCTTGGGAAAGTCTCATCTGAAAAAAAAAAACACCACAGTGCATTCAGAGAAAAAAAAATCAAATACAAACATTAGGCATGAATATACCAACATGCCACTAAATAAAAATAATCCTTAGAGCTTACACAGAGCTTTCTGACTCCACAAAGCAAACATTAACCAATTAGTTAAAGCTAAAACACAAGCGCTAAGGTCAGCTATGCACTAAGCTGCTGCACTGTAAATCTGAACTAAGTCCAGAGTCTTAAATCATCGTGCTTTGGATTTCCAGCAGCATGGCTGACAGCAGACCCCGGCCTCTGACTGAACACAAAAGATGTTCTAAACTTTCAAAATCCGCTTTCTGTGCACACGTATGTGCTGTGTACCACTAGAACCTACATACATTCCTTCTGCAGGCATTTCTACATCCAGGACGTGTTTTCCACTGCCCTTTTTCTACTAAATTTTATAGTGATTAATACTTCTGGAATTTGATCACACTCACACAAATTCTCAAGTAAATGCTGATGCTTTCAGAGCACCCACTGCATCACCCCTGTGCCCCTCAGCAGCTCTTCAGAGGAAGCAATTTCTTTGAAGCTCAAAGCTTAGCAGAGTCAGTAAAAGAAAAAATCTCCAAAGCAGCTTACTGCACTTCCAAGTTCTCCAGCTCTAAAACAAACACGCTTCTATCTCTTTAAATCTGCTTCCTCATAACCACAAACATGTATGTTTTTCATAAAGCCCTGGAAATTGTACTGGGCCCAAGGGAAGGTACCAAGTGGAAACCCTGATATCTTGAGATTAGAACTCTACTAGTCCTGAGGTACAATGTGCTGTTTGTAACAATTATAATAATACACCTGTACTACCATTGTCAGTGTGGAGTAGCCACATGGGGTCTCATTAGTATTGTATTAGGACTGCATGGGGAAACGGATAATGGCCCATAATGAAAAATGCCAAATTTTCTATATAATAAAAATGAACTTGATTAATGAAAATCACTTTCAGGGAAAGAGTTACAGCGTTGTTAGAAATAAAAAATGATGTATTAATCCGACACTCTTACAGATGGTCCCAACCTCCTGACAACTGCTATTCATTTGAGATGCTATTAGCATGCATAATTATGCTAATTAAGTTGTAATTAAGCACCAATTCTTCAGAGGGCTTTTTTTGTCTATCATTTAATACAACTCAGCTTCAAAGAGTGCTTAAAGCTTTACACAGTGTTTCATGAGAAAGGAGTTCCCAAGTTTCTTAGCAAAGATTCAGCAGCTGAGCTATGGAACTGGGCCTGTAATCTTTGTTTTGGTTAAAGGGAAAACAGCAAATTGAAGCAGGGTCTGCCAATTGTTGATAAAATAATTAACATTTTCTGCTAAAATAGCACAGTTCAGACTAGGACAATTATGAAAAGGAGAAAAATGGTATAATTATCAATGGAGCCAACACCAGTGGACTATTATGGCTGCTACCCCCTAATTTGAAAAAAATAATTCATTGAAAAGTAGATTCCCGTAAATAATAATAACGGTCCCGATTCAGATACTCTTACACACACTGTGTACAGTCCCTCATTCCAAGACTACTCCTGCAGGCCTAATTTAAATAACAGGGCAAATTGCATCAGTTCAATTTAAATTGATCTGAAAATCAATTTAATTAAACCAGGGCCAATCTCAGTGCGAACACTCCTGCTTCATTTTAACTTACACCTGTTTCCAATTGATCAAGGATTTGATCCAGTAGAGGAGGTCGGATAAAGCCACTCTTATTCCAGGATTTCCACTATTTTAATGCACCTTTCCTGTTTGAATGAGGTTAAATCAGATGCAAAAATAACAATCTTTTTTGACAGCTCATTACTAACATTATTATTCACACATTTGTGAAAATGAGAGGATTGTCTTAAAAGCCAGCAGAAACCCAAGCCCCTGTTTGCCAGTGCTGGCAAATCCTTCCCTTCTTTTTGGAACAGCATTGGGTAGTACTGTGAAAGCCATATTCTCATAATTCCACATCTCCCTCTTTCTAGCACAGTAGATCTGTACTCCTATTTGGAAAAACTCTACTGTCACATTAAGCCAAAGGAATATTTTTAACTGATTCAGCTCTTTTCTTGTCTTATGAGCAGAGCTGAAATGGCAAATAGCTACATTATATATATATATATATATATATTTTTTTTTTTTTTTAAAAAAAAAAAGTCTCATGATAAAAATATTAAACTATGTACTGTACGTGCAAGTTGACACTGTGAGTATCCAGGCTTGGCCAATTTCCTGGGACCCAAACATTTGGCTCTAATCCTCATTTAAACAGCCTACAGGACCAAATCATTTTGCTTTCTTTTTACTTCGGACCCCATCCCAAACATTAAATGCCTTGCCAATAAAACCTAAAGCAATGTAGTATTATTTGCCTCACATGGAATACTAAGCAATATATATAAAGGCATATAAATATTTTTTAAAAGTAAATGGGGAACATGCACTGTAAAATCAAAAGTCTCTGCACTAATCTTCGGATAAACACAAATGGTTGCTGTTAAGAAAATGGCCCAGAGGGGATTATCTAAAATACTGTTACACTGCTGACAACTTGGCTCTCTCTTTTTTATTATTTTATTGTATTCTTATTTAGAGCTCTATTCTATCATCTGCTGCAATTTCAGACTGGTCTTTACTTCTCAATTAATTCAAGTTTTCAAACCCTGGCAGGGTCCACTGGCTCAGATTTCAAATAAAGGTGTAAAAAGTAGAAAAGGGCACTTTTTTAGCTGGGATGTTTTTAACAATTGGGGTCTTCAGGAAAAAAGAAACAACTGGAGGCTGAGAGTTTGACTCTTTGAAAACAAACAACATTTTAAAAGCAAGCTGGACTGCTTTGAGCACAACTGAAAAACTCCACTCAGCCAATGCCAACCAGAAATCCCCTGAACGATGTCTGGAGCCAAATTATCAGATTCCTGCATGAAGCAGTCCAGAGGTAAAACGTGCACGGTTTCCATGTGCATTTCTCCCTTCCCACACATGCAGTCTTTGTTGGGTCATCCTTAGACTGAAGCTCATTGCAAGCTGCTTGTAAACAGCCTCGTGTGTGAATGTCCAACATCAGACCCTGGGCACTTTCCTTCAAAAGCAAATATGGCTCCAAAAAAAGCCAATGAAATATCACAATATGGGCACATTGGGTAGTTTAGCCCAATTTTTCCCTGTTCTGCTAGAGAAAACACAACTTTAAAAATTCCCACTGGTTCATGCTATGCTAAATGCAAGGATGGGCTGAGTGAAGCAATCAAATCTGCAACTCTGTGTTCAGTATCTTCCAAATATCTCTCACTGTAAGGCACAATTAAAATTTACAGCATGCTTACAAATGCCACCCCTCCAGTGGGAAATCCAGCATCAGAATCTTTCAAAGTCTTTATCCTGCTCCCAGCAGGAGTCTCAGACTCTGTCCCAAAATGTTTTGTTCATTTGCTCCCCATATAGAGCTTTTCATGGATTTGCACTGGTGGCAGCTTGTCTGCACCTCAAGAAACGTGTATTATTTACAGCACTGGGTTCAGTAAATAACTGACATCATCTACAAAAAAAGACATCCAACACAGGATTTATGCCCAAACAAAATAGACTATATAATATAGCATAGAATGCTTGAAAGCTTTTAATTCAAAATACTTTGTGCATTTGTTTTCAGTCAGCTGTGTGTCAGCTATATTGAAAACTCCCCAAACTACAAGAAGCCAGTTCAAAGACAACAAATGCAGGTTTTTCTTTCAATACAGATTGTATTAAAGGACTTGTGTGTTCTCTGAATGTCAACCAACCATTGAGTATTGGCAAAAAGCAATTTCTTTAATAGCAAGGTTAATTGAAATACCATTGAAAGCTGATTTCTATTGTACAATCGAAATTAGTGGCTTTACCTGAAAAATCCAATTGGCATTGAAAAAGGTTGCTAGATGATCATAAAATGATGAGAAGAATGGTAACTGAATGAATAAAGTCATGGACAGGGAGACAAAACATATAAGTAATGCTCCAGTTCCATCATTACATGATGGTGCTTCTCAAAAGCTCTTTTCAACTCATTAAAGATTTGGAAGCTTTAAAAATTCTGGAAAACCATAGGAGATTTTTGACTCCCAAGCACTAGGAAAGCAGATCTCTGAAATTCAGCAATCCTGGTGAAGAAAATGCAGTGGCCTCATGGCTGCATGCAACAGGCTGCCTCGTCTTTCTTTCCTTGGTGGAAGTAGTGTTTTCCTTCTTGTCAGAAGGAATCAAACATTATCTGTGCACTTCTTACACTATAATAACAGCTTTTTCCAAAAGCAAGATCTAAAAAGAACAGCACAAATTTGGAGCTTGTAATGAAGTCTGAAACAGATAGTTTTCCTCCAGAATTTTGCTTATACATATAAAAACACAGACTTTAACAGGCACCTGATCCAAATCCCAATGTCAATGGCAGCCTTTCCATTGCCCTCACTGGGATCTAGATCAGGTCTAGTGTCCATTTGCTCCTGGAACAGAAAAGACTCTTGATCCACTGCAGAACTCTGATCCCCAGACTCACACTGAAAATTAAATAGCATACTAAAACCCCCTACACCAAAATTCATGTCCAAGTCAAATTCATATCTCAAAAAGAAGTAAAAATTGGACTCCATATTTACCATTTACCCATCTTCAATACAAGAATCTTCTATTGACTGCACTTGATAAAAACCAAAACCACAATTCAGTTGGCTTCCTTTGAAGAACGAACAGAAAACAACCCAGAGGCTGCTTCCTTCCCTCCCCACAGTGCAAGAAAAACAGTGAGAAATGATCTTTTGTTCTGTAGCAAACTCTGAAAGCATCACAGCCCATATTGTGACACTTCCACATCAGACCCCAGCAGCAGCCAACTCCTGTGAAGGATGTGAGTTGAGAGAGAAAGTCTGTAACTACTCCTTCCACTGAAATTTGCCCCCATGTCACAAACCTGGTGGGATTAAAAGCGATTCAGTGTTAGAAACAAAGGAGTGGGATGCTATTCAGTGACTCATTTGGGGGTTCCCTGACTCCCACAGAACGGAGGGACTGTTTTTCAGGAAAAAATGCAGCTGTCCCTACTGTCAGAATCTATCTCAGGAGAGGCATTTGGGTCTTTCTTATGGGAAAGAATTTTTTCCAGTAATGCACTGAGTTTATCATGAAACTCAGAAGAGGGGACATTAATATTCACTTTGAGCAAAACACCAGTTCTGATGATGTTTTTCTTTTTATTCCTACCACTGTTCAATAAGATTAACTCTCATCCACTGAAAAGTTTGTTCACAGTTAAGCCAGAACAAATTTCACTCAGCAGAGCAATATGCCCTGAATACAAATAAAGCCCTTACACTTTTTGATTAATGTTATTTCATGCTCCCAGGACACTGGGACAGTATCACATATGAAACTGGGAAAGTCCCGTAAAAAATAGAACACATGGTTACTGTAAACTTAAGAAATGTACATACTGGGAAAAAAAAGTCTGATACTGCTACAACTTCAGTCATCAGGATCACTGAGAACCACAGGAAATCATCACCATTTCTTTCATCAAATTTTAATGGTTTCAACCTATAAAAAGACAAATATTGATTTTCGCAAAATAAAATAATATCTTAGTGGTATCCTTTCTCTTAAATGTTCATTTACAAAAGTGCTTTCTTTTGTAATTAAATCCTGTTGGTAAAGCACAGTATGATCCTCAGACAAGGATTCCCACATAAATTCAATGAACTCAGTATTGGTTTCCTTTGTTTTAGGTCACCCAAAACGTTATAATCCTTAGCCATACAAAGCCATAGCAGCTCTAAGTTTCCAAGAAGACAGACATCTACATTCTTATTTATTCAGTTATATTTGCACACCACACAGGAAAAAGAAACCACATTAAACACTACTAAGGGATCTTGACAAAGAAAAGGAGTCAATTGAGTGAGCCACACAGAAAGCTCCTAACCATGCTGCCACTTGACCTAGAATTAAGAGAAAGGCCAAGTTTAAGAGTAAAGTTTCCCCACTGCAAAAACAGAAAAAGCGGGTGGGAAAGAAAAAAAGTCTGTGCTTCTTTTCTTAGTCACTCCTTCAAGGAAAATCCTGAAGCCAGAATGAAGTTTGCACTGGGTTTTAGTTACAGTTAATGTATAAGCCAACAATGTTTACTCAATATTATATAGGCTTTGCAACACACCACGGCAGTAAATTAGCTTGATATATTAGCTCTGTGCTGAGAAAATGAGACTGTCCCTGAGATCTGTAAAGCACTGCAAGTATTTCCCCCATGGTACAAAGATGAGTTCAGGTCACAGCAATAAAATCTAGGCCAACGTGCTGTGCTGCACACAGAAGAAAAACAAGCTCCAGGATCCTTGCTGCCCTCACGTACACATGTGGAAAACATCCACCAACCACCACGGTGGCCAAACCTTGCCAACTCTGAGGACAGGATTTTTTCCTTCTTCTTTTTACCCCTATGCCCATCTTAAAAGAGTTCTCTGTGGAGAAAAACAGTTGTACCCTTTCTGTTCTTTCCTCTTCCTTCTGATCTCCCTAAGGATAATTTTCTACTGAAAAAAAATGAAAAAAAAATCAGTCTTTGATGGGAAAGAAGGATTAAGGATGTTATGTTCATTTCAAGCATTTCTTGTTTTGTTGGCCTCTTTTCACCTGGAGTTGCTTAGAACAGACTTGTTCTGCTGATCATCAATTACCCCAGACACATTTTGCTTTAAGGTAAACAACAAAAGGAGGCTGAGGGATCAGGGTCTGCACATCATGGCACCTGTCCTATGAACCCACTGCCGCTACAGGAATGACCTCTGGAAGTGACAGACACTCAGCTTTTTCCAGGTCCTGTTCTTCTGCAGACCCATTTGCAAAACTGGAAAGTGTAATAATGCGCGAGAACACCAGGAAGCTCAAAAGAGAGGTCAAGTGTTTTGAATTCCTGAGTAGACAATATTCCATAAGAACCAAGTACTCTTAGCAAAGCTGCAATTTGAAGGATGTCCCTATTTGCTGACAAAGACCCTTGTGCCACCTTCCTTTCCCATGCTCATGGTTTGTCATTTAGGTTTGAAGTGATAAATGAAGGAACAGCTCCCCGATCATTTAAAATCCAAGACCTTGGACTGAACAGTCATTTCTCTCTACAGTTTAACCAGAAGAAAGAAAACATTATAACTAACTCAAACACCGGTCACATGGTGTCCACAATTCTACAGCAATAACAGAGCAAACAAAAAAAGATATCTGGAAAGACATACAATCACTACCAAGAAGTAAACTACATATTGTGCAGACTGACATCTTTGCCATAGGTGGACTATCTCTGACACTATGATAACTAAGTACAGAATAAAACCATTTGAATGCTGGCTTGAGAAGCTTTAACTGCTCTTCCAAATCAGATGGCAGAAATCCACACTGGAACATGGCGTAGGTGAATCCTACATTTGACAGTTGAGTGCTTCATTGCATTCTGAAGCGCTGAGTTTATTATCTCACAAGCCTGCTGTCCCGAGGGGAAAAAGTTCGAGCTCTACAGGTATTTGAGACTACCACTGAAGCACACAGCCTTTGCAGTGGCACTGCTCTCTTCAGCAGGGACACACAACGTTTTGATTGTATCACACTGAAAGCTATCGTTAGCGAGGTTGTAATAGCTCCCATTCGACTACAGAAATCAAAACCTTTATCTATTGAACAAACAAATGCTCCTGGATTCTTCGAATTTCGTGTAGCATGAACCTAGTAAATGCCAGCAGAGTATTATCCAGGTACAGAAATGTCTCTGAAGCTTGGTTAGTGACTTAAACAGGTGGTGAACCACTTAGGTCAAAAGAATCTACCCATTTGCTCATACTTTAAATCATTATTTTTTTACATCTGGTTTAAACTTACACACTTTCCACTTTCTGCTCCACATTCTTCATTAATTTATTAATAAATAAATAGTGTGATCTGTTGGAAAGCAGATGCTGAAGTGTGAATATCAGAGCCGGTTTAGTGCAGACATTCTTTTACACTGAGAAAACAAAACCTGGCTTTTTCTAGTTAGAAAACTCAAGTGTGGAGCTGAAAATAGAAACAATGTATATAAAACTTTTCTGCGTTTTTTAAGATTTTCTAGCAAGAAAGTATTTATGAAAAATGTCTCCACTGTAGAAAAAAACATTGCTACCAAATAACAGCAAGACATCAGTTAGCACAAGTTAGCTATGCTGTCCTGTACTGTCCTCAGGATTCATTACTTGTTTTCCCACTATCCACATCTGGTACAGCCTCTGTAGGAATTCCAGGGGTCACATGGAGGTTTTGGAAACAGCAGAGGGCTGCAACAAACAGTACAAGACCAGGATTTTCCGGGGTGCAGCTTTGGTTCCCACTGGAGTCGACGGGTGGTAGGGAAGGGACACTCCCGCTCCCTTTGGATGAATAGTTCTGACACAGAAGCCAAGATGACTCTGACTCAGATGGATCTGAGTATTGGATACATGTGGATCTTGTTAATGACAGCAAATAAGTCTTGGTGGCTCAAGCTAAAACCATGTGTTGTCAGGATTTACCAGCATATGAAACAGTTTCATCTTGCACTATAATCTGGGACACCATTCTTTTCATAGACTGACCCTGAGCACCACTCTCTTTTTTGTACTATTTGTACACCTGTCCCAGTAAAAATTTATTGCCCAGTCATTATTTTAAACCATCAGCACTGCTCAGTAAGAGGGTTAAAACCCATTAGCACAATATAAATATACCAGTGCTAACAACCTCCTATCTTTTCCATCAGTAGAGAAGATATCAGATCTACTGTTAAAGGCAAATTGGGGTTATTGAGGAAAATTAAGCTCCTGCCCTGAAACAGGACTTAAATACCAAAGGAAATAAATTTAGAGCTCAAGAAGGAGACAGAGAGGGGCGACTAGAACATGAGCTAAACATCCCAGAAATGGTCACCTGAAACGGCACTGCAGGGTGTATTTTTTTCTGGCAAGGCTTACCATGACAGCACTAAGTTAGCAGGTGCCAAGTGTTCTCCCTTAAAACTCCTGCATGGAAAGCTTCTATTTCCTTGGGTGTTACAAGCTGATCTGAACCAAGTCTTCCTCACAAATCAAAGGGTAGAGCAGAGGTAAGTAGTTACCTTTTTCTTGCAGTTCTAGGATATTTAGCATTTTAGCACTGTTGATCACGTCATGTTGCAGGGTCCACTGCAAAGCAGTGAATCTATTTTTTCAGTTTACTACACTCCAGTTCCTCAAAAATGTATGGAAAAAGATAGTTTTGTACAGAATTGGCATGGGAAAGGAGCACATCTTCTCAAATACTGCAGGTACCATTCGCTTTTGAAATTAATATAAACGGAGTGAGAACAGGAAATTACCAGTTGTATTTTCAAGTGAATTATTTTTGTATTAAAATAAGCCACAGCCTGACTCTTCTTTAAAAGGCACCAGGTGCCCACACAGGACATCGGTGTGGAACATTCTGTCTTCACACTTGAAATTATTGCAGTAACCATTTTGCACAGGCAAATGTACAGAATGATCTCCTCAGTGAGATGATAGAAAAAAAAACAGGTCAAATGCTGCACTTCTTGCAATTAATGACAAAATTGCTGAAGACATCAATGACTGTCCAACAGCCCTTGTTTTGCTTATTAGAGGATTCATCTCTATAGGATCAACAACAACAAAAACAAAAAAGTCCTGCTGCCATTGAAATTGATGTAATTTGAAAACATTCAATATTCAATACACTCCAGACATCCTGGCCCTTCCCACAGTACCATTCTCCTCCACTCATTTTTTTTCTTCACATAGAGCAATCCACACACACAACTGCAATAGCATCATTAGAGATGTCTCAACATCTTCTTAGGAACAAAGGGATCTCTATTCATTAAATCCCAGGATACAGGAATAGTACATTTATTGTTTGGTTGTTTTTTTTTTTTCCCCTGAGCTGTAAACATCCATAGGGAAATCTTTTATTTAACTCATGTGGCAGTGGGCAAGTTGGATACTCCCAGGTTTGCACTCCAGACCTTGTGCTCTGCTCTCTACAATCAACAAAACCTCACCAACAGCCCAGAAGGGGAAACCTGATCTCCCCTTTTACATCTCCCATGTGCAGCAGCCATGGCAAGGGTGAAGTCAGGCAGAGCAGATTCCAATCCCCAGCCCAGAGCAGGTTTGGAGGACAGATGATGATGTGCATCTCCATTAACTGCAGCATAGCTCTGTACTTATTTCACATTTATATTGCACTGATATCCTCTGAGAGGCCTCTCTCCAGCTCTGAAACTAATCCTGAAGTATTACAGAGAGATGTTAGTGGAAATAGGTTTCCCATTTGCTTAATAGTCTCTTCTGTTCTATAGTTACTTTGAAGTGTTCATA
The DNA here is from genome assembly GCA_013400315.1 of Bombycilla garrulus. Lineage (NCBI taxonomy): Eukaryota > Metazoa > Chordata > Aves > Passeriformes > Bombycillidae > Bombycilla > Bombycilla garrulus. The sequence continues at coordinate 1,379,791 of VXBU01012053.1, forward strand.
AAGGCTGAGATGTACAGAATATTATTATATAATCACATAACCAGTCCCTGGTTCTACATTTTTCCTTTCCTATACAAAGAACAATAATAATTTATCAGATGACTGTTTCTTCCATGTTTACAACTTATTTTAAATGTAACATCCAGGGCAAGCTTCACTTACCATTTTTTAACCTATTTTTATCTGCTTTATGTACTTTTTTTAATATGCATTTTAAGTCATGCTACAAAAGAGTATATTAGAGAAGGCAGACACTGAAGGGGCAGAGACCACTAAAAAAATACAGTAAGTTTACCATCTTTTTGAGGGGACCTGCTTAATTAAAAATGGCCTTTGTTCCATGAGGTTGCATAAAATAACATTTCAATTGAGTACTTGTGGAAACTTTCCCTGACTGTGACAGTGCTGCCAAAATCTAATTAGAGACTCATCTAGTCATATATATCAATGTTATTGTCTGTCAGGCAGCCACAATGTATCATGGTTAAGTGGATTTTTAACTGTCTAAATCAGTCTGTCTAAACAACATAAAATGGGAAACAAATCAAAGGACCAGTTAAAATCATGCGAGTGACACGTATTTATTATAAAATGCCATTTGTTGTATTAATGGGTTTAATGGCAGCAAGATGGAGCCAGGTGTGTCAGAGCAGTGATTTCCCGCACAAGGAGATGATGTGAGAGACAGCACTCTCCAGCCCTGACAGCTAATAGGACTCAACAGGCTTTGCTGTGTCTCACCAACACCCCAGAGTGGTTTTGAGGGGCAGTCATTGTCACAGTACTGGGCCTTCCAAGTGCTACAAACCATGGCTTTAGAAATCATCATGTGTGCACAGTGCCAGCCAGCCTGCCCCTCAGCCACAGAGGAAATCATTTTCCCTGCAAGAAATCCATGTCCCAGGCCTCTCCAGGCACCCCAAATTACACCACATGCACACCCTGTGAATGGCACAGCTAGGCCAGGAAGGGCTAAGAACAGTGCTTTTATTTTAAACTTAGTCTTTATTTTCTAGTCTTTAATTTTTAACTCATATTTCCTTTTTAAAGTTAAGCTTTAATCACCCCCTGAGAGGTTCAAAGCGGAATCCTGCTGTTCTGTGGCCTTGAAGTCACCTCTGAGGGCGACTCTCCACCACCTGTTCTGCAGCAGAAGATGAAGCTGCTGAGGAACTGACAGAATGAACTTCCTAAGCACTGTTCCTTGGCTCCAGAGATACGAGACAGGAGGGAACAGCATCCTCTCCCAGCAGAGTCTGCTGCCTGTGGGGAGTGAGCAGAGGAGCCCAGGTCAGAACAGGTCCTTTGCAGAAAGCAGGCCTGGCACAGCTCAGCTCTTCTCCCTTGGCCCTCTGAAATGCTGGGGTTTGTTTGTTCGCTTTGTTGTTGGGGTTTTTCTCCCTCTCAACTCAGCATTTATTTCCCCACTATCTTTGGGCTCTTGTATTTGCTCATTCTGTTCACCTTTGAGGTTGAGGACCGCGTCTACTGCTCGCGGAGTGCTCGGCACAGAGCAGATTTACAAATTCACACAGTCATAGAATATGCTGGATTTGGAAGGGACCCACAAGGTCCCTGCACAGACACCCCAACAACCCCACCCTGTCCCTGGGAGTGTTCTCCAAACTCTCCTTGAGCTCTGGCAGCCTTGGGGCCGTGACCATTTCCTGGGAGCCTGTTCAGCACCCCACCCCTCACTGGGGGAAGAACCCATTTCTAACATCCAACCTAAACCTCCTCTGACACAACTTCAGACCATTCCCCTGTCCTGTCACTGGTCCTACAGAGCACAGATCAGTGCCTGACCCTCCTCCCTTCACCAGGAAGGTGTAACTGCAGTGAGTCTCTTCTCAGTCTTAATTCGGTTCTTAATTTATTCCTGTAACACCCTGCAGCAGCACACTGATTTTACGATAATTTTCCACCACAGGTATGTTGTTGGCAGAACTATTTTTTCCTCTCTTTATAAATAAGAGTGAGAAATGAAGAGTTGCAGTATTGAAAGCTTTTAACAATGGGATGCTTATATATCCCCAAGTAAGACAAGAATTCACTGACCATTGCTACTCTAAGGGACAATTTATGTTGAATATAGACCCACAAATACCATTGACTTAGAAGTTAAAAAAAAAAAACGCTTGCAGGAGAAAACCATGCTCAACTTGCCACTAGACTCTGGAGCTGCCACTCACTGACACCGTGTTTCACTCAAACAGTCATAGCAAGGAAGGATTTTGGTTCCTGAAACTGAAAACTAAGTGGTTATCATGGCTGGAAAGCTTGTATTTTAAAGGAACATTCATTTTTATTCAATGACATATCATGAATTTTGCATGAGGCACAGCACTTGGTGTCAGAAATTATATCAGCTCCGGCGAGGGGGACAATGATACGTATGTTTGTACAAAACACATAATATGTTTTATTTAAAGTATGCCATAAATATTTTTGCCCTGAAGCAGGGTTTCAAATGAGCTCCGTAAGGTGCCATAAGAAAATGTATGTTCAGAGAGTAGCAAGAGGTGCATCTATTCCTAAATGTCTAACTTCATCTGAAAAAAAATGCTGGATATTCCCTGATAAAGCTGCCACTCCATTCTGAGATGGCTGATACCAACAGTAAAACATACAAGGCCACACTCCCTGTCACAGCTCACAATTTATGCACCAAACCTTTCCTCTCAAGAGCCTGAAGACAGCAGCACACTGAGAGAAGGAGCAAATCACAGCACTGATTACAGCTGCTTGGCAAGCTATGCAATCCAGCATGAGAAGAACAAAATCATGAGCGTAGTCTCCAAGCAAAGAGGAAAAAGCAGCAATGGTGACCACACTGGCAGGTGCCAGCCCCTGCCCACACAGGTAAACCTTGGTAGGCTGATGATGCTCTGCACAGGATGGCTGCTGGCAGGAATGCACCTCTCCTCTGCTCACGCTGCCTTGGAGCACCTACTGCAGCTTTAGTCATGTCCTGAGTCAGGCAGATAATGCAGAACGTGGATCCTGAAAATGCTCTCACTTACAGCGCTCAGAATGTGAGGACAGCTTGTGTCATTACTGCAGGTTTGTTCAGCAGAAATTATTAAAAGAGTAACCCTGCATGGAGACATCACATCTACTTAGAGCACTCAGCTGTCTCTGGGTGGCTCACTGTTCGAGCAAGGAGACTGTGCTGCTTTCTTCAGCTCCAGGGTGAGATTTGAATGTACACACACAGATACACACATACAATGAGCAAAGCAGGAAATGAAGCCAAAATAGCTCAAGGCAGCCTGGAGTTGCACTCCATTTAGCACTAAGTCACTCTCAATAAATCAGAGTTGTCTGTCTCCTTTCTCAAAAAACAGTTTTAAATGACTCCAAAATCCTGTTCCAGCAACTAACCCTGCTGCAAACTGCAAAAGGCACTCTGACCAGAAAGAGCCCAGACTAGGAAAAATTAACACTGAATGTGCAAAAAGCAAAACACCTCCAGAACAGGATGTGACAGGGATAATATTTGGGAAATATTGTTTTGCTCACAGTTGTAAATGAGGCCAGACTTAGCACTGGGACCACCCAGTTCTTTCTAGGTGTGCATTTGCCAACATATTGATCCAAGCTTCACAAACTGAATAAAATCAACGAGAGCCACAGGGTTCATGCTGCTGATCTCTCCCCCGTCTGTCACTGAGGGAGGTCTAAGTGTCACTTAAGATTTCAAGCTACCAAAACAGGACAGAAATCAATGATGGATTCTGAAAGGCTATGTATGGGCTTCCATTTTCCATTCACGAAAATGTTTAAAAATGCTCTCATGTCATACCTGTCTCCAGCCAATATGTGTTTTGGCTGAGCAATCATTACCTGGTTAGGCATTAGAAATAGCAGCATTTTGCTCACAGTGATTTAGGATTGACAAATGCCATCATCAGCAATGAAAATTATTGCTGGTAGATGAAAGGTGAAGTTCAGACCTGCTGTCCTCACACAAGATCGTACAAAATCACTGATGTCAGAAGAAACTGTAACTTTCATAAAGGAAAATTACAAATTTACAAATTAAAGAAAAAAAACACTTCAAAAACCAGTACAAAAACAGCAGTAAAAGCCTGACAAGGTTACAGAGTCCCAGTATCAAACAAAAAATAAGTACATACAGGAAAAAGAAGGGCTGAATCAAAGACTTCCATGCTCAGCCTTGCCTACAGAGACAATCATGGGAATATATGACAGGGTATGACAGGTCTGCCCTGTTTGACAGAAGGGGAAATCCACTTTTAAAGCACAGGAGATGGTAGAAAGAGGGAACACTCCCCCATTGTGACATGCAGCATTCCCATTGATTCTGAACATCTTCTGTTAAATCAATGGCAGTCTTCCCTGTGACCTCCATGGAGGTTGGACCGGGCTCACAGGGGAATCAATCCCACAGGTAGTAAAACAAATGAAAGCCATGGATTTCTTCATGAGCTAGTCACCAATAGAATTAAGGCAGTCAAATAGAGTCAGATAATGATTTAAATTTCAAAATAAAGTTGTCTTTCTCCCTTACCTACACTTGTCTTCCTCAGATATATAGACATTCAGGATCTGAGCCAGCCTCACTCTGTGCAAGAAATCTAAATTCTCCAATCCCTGTATTTTTGTGTTAGCTAACCTGGCAACATTTGGTCTAGGTGGAGACTAACTGAATAAAATAAATATTCACAACGTTGGGAATTGGAGCTCAGACAGGTCTTTAAAAAATCCAACTTGTATTTGTATTTTTGATGTGCAACCTAATTAGACCAGAGCATCTTTAATTAAGTGTGTCAGCCCCAGTGGAAGCCACAGAGTTCAATGCTAATAAAGCTGATAAGGTTTTTATTTTTCAGACTTAGTTTATTTAATGCCTCATCCATGTTAAGCCAATCTGTAACATATGGGCAGTTCTCCCACTATGGATTTATCATTTGGGTGTTTCTTTTTGTGAATTAATGCAATCAAACTCCTGCCAGTGTTAATTATTTTTCTTCGAGAGCAAATCCCAGAATTGAAAACACACACACACCTGTTATTTGCTCCAAAAGCCATAGCACTACAACTGAGAAATATTTTAAGAAATGCTGTGAAAACCCAGAATGTTTCTGGGATTGTATAAAAGAAATTTGGAAAACATTCAAGAGCGTGGTATTCATATTTTTGGCCTTATAAGACAAGCAGTAGAGGTGTTACAAAATACAACTCAGTATCCACATAGAAAGGAACAATTATTTCAGTCTTTAAACATCTCTCCTTTACTGTTGCTTTACTTCAAAGAAGAGAGTGGGAGGAAAACTAGCCAGTTGTTTCAACAAGTTTTAAAGAAACATGGCAAATCACTTATGTTCTAGAATAATAAACCCAAAACCTTCTTTTGAAAGGACATGCTTTAGCTCAACCACAAGCAAAAGAACTTTGAAAGGAATATCGCTGGTGAAATTTTACAGCTTATGTTATGCTTCAGACCAGGCAGTCTTGCTGCCTTTAAATCTCTGAAAGGATCTTCCAGCCAGACACCCCTGGGCAACATCACAGTGGTTTTGGATCCTCACCTGGAGCCAGCAGCTCTTGGACATCTCAGACTCTCCCTCTCCTAAGCCATAAGATTGGGAACATTAAGTGCTAAATCTGAAACATGATTTCACTGTTTGGATTTCAACAAAGCCACTGATCATTTTCATGGCTCATTTGTGAAGATTAATTGGTTAATATCTATGCAATGTTTTGGAGGTGGAAAGTACTAAACCATAGCTCTCAGTCCTGATAATACTCGCTTGCAGTTCCATCCTCCCAGCTCTGGCCTCTCTACCACTATTTTAAATCCCTGCCGTTCCATCCCTCCTCCCCTTGCAGGCCAGCTAATTACCATCATACATAACAAAGGAAACATCCCTTTATAGGGGGAGATGAACTAATGGGGCTTTTAATTTCCAATTTTTGGCATTCCTTGATTACTAGAGCCACAGAACACTGACAGAGTGGAATTGCTGCTTTTGCTCTCCAGGCACATTGTTGATGCTGCTTAGGAGACACACAGGTATTCATTGCAATACTTGCAAAATTTCACCCACTCCTACATCCCACTTGGCTCCAGTATTTTGTGTGCCAAAAAAATGCCAACTCAATCTTTCCATATTGCTGGCACTGGGCAGATGCTGCTCTGCATGGAAAGCCATCCCTGAAAATGCCTCAAGACTTTCATACTCTTACTCAAATTCCTTCTGAATGCTCTGGTTGCCTGTGAGAGATGCAGGAAGTCAAAAAACCAGATCAACTTATTTTTTCATCATCACTGAATGTTTTTGCTGAGGAAATTCAATACTTTCCTTGCTTGCCACTTCTCTATCCATTACTTCCACCATTTTCATCCCATATGTGGTTAAGTTCATCTGCACATCCTGTTTAGTCATAAAAGTCTGGAATAAAAATTTAATTCCTTGTAGCAATAGCTTTGTTCTCACAGGGGTTGGTAAAGCATCTCCTAAACCCTTCTAGGGCTGTAAAACAATCCTTATCCTAAAACTGTCTGCAGTGAAGTCTACAAGTCCATGATGTGCCTGGATTTAAAGTTCAACCAAATCACACAGGATTTTATTTCCCTTCTCCACCTTTTCAGGAATCTACAAACAGGTAGTATTGACCCACAGCATGGCAGCAATTGATTTAGGTTTGCTGCTGTTAATGACCACTCTCTATTTTCCCCTTTTACAATTTGACAGCCTGTAAATAAAGCAAAAAATCAAAATGTCTGTGCAAACCCAGGTCTGTCCAATGATATTTATAAATCCCAGTGCAACCTCCAAAACTGACTTCCATCATTGCTGAGAGAAGCACAGCATCCTGGAACTTTATTTATTACCTTTTTTTTTTTTTTTTATTTTTTCAATTTTTTTTCATCAGAGCACTTTGCTTTCTTTACTTAAACTGAAGAGATTCCCAAGGGGGAAAAAAAAAAAAGTATTGTTTGCTGTGAGCAACAGAGCTGTAGAAACTTCCCATCCCCTCTGAAATTTGGATTCTCAACAGGGAAAGGCTTGGGTTCACACAGGTTATTTGCTGATACTGTTTTAACAGCAGGGATATTACCACACCTCTTATTATTTATCTCAGGGATTCTAAAGCAAAGCAGCTGAAAAAATAACTGCAAATACAAGGTTAGAAAAACAGAATAAGGAGAGCAAAACCACTGTCTTAAACTGTGGTTTAATTGTTTCCATGACCTTTGCAATCTCCTGCTTTTTACATGTCAAAGATACTGGGAAAAGAGAAGCTAATTTATTTTGCTCTGCCACTTTTACCCATAAAATGAGAAGATTATTTTACAAATTATCTTTAGGGGTCTTGATTAGTTACATAATGGTAGTAAAAGCTGATACCTATTCCTTTATACATTTATAAAGTCTGTTTCAATTTACTATTTAAGTATCATATACACTTATTTTATTAACTTTTTTTTTAACCAATATGATACAGGATACAAGGTTCCTGAAGGACAAGGGCTACAGTCCTGAATTCACAGATTTGAAGTGTTCCCTCAGAGCTCCTGAGGAGCACTGAATGTGAAGACTCAAACACACATTAGAATCTGCCCCTCTTGAACCATGTCAGAGATCTTTCAGGAATCCAGCTACAAATCACCCAGATCATCATCTTGGTAAGTGTTTTTTAAAAACTTTCTTGTATTTCTGACCTGCCCCCTTCTCAGCCTTCTCCAGGCACAAAGGTAAGTCTGAAACCCACTAAAACACAGAGTAGTAGAGTCTTCTCTATAAGAAGTTTAAGGAATATTGGGAGCCAGAAATCTCTGAAAAATCAAGTAATCGAAGTTACCACACTTCTGAAAACAACTTGTGATTGAAGCAGAGATACAGGGGGAAAAATAAGAAAAAAAGAGGGAAAAAAACCTGCAAACCCTCAAGTGCTATCCTTAGTAGCTCACAAACATAAAACCAATATAAAAATAAACAAAAGAAGAATCCATTTGGACAAACTGGTCCAGAGGGGAAATACCCCAGAGGGAGAGGGCTTATAAAACTGGCTGATAGAGACACAGGCTTCTCCTAATGTCAGGACCCGAGAACAATTCATTCTGCATGAAGTTGTTCCTTTTAGACATTCTATTTATTAAAATACTCCATCAAATTAAGACTTTTCTAACAACAAAGCACAAAGTCAATACTGATATTACTAAAAAAACAGGAAGTGAGATGGAATACAGCAAACACATTCACTTCCCCAATGACTCCCATAACTGCTGGGGGAATTTTGCCACCCAGGATGATTTTTAAAGCTTTAGCTCCAGAACTCCCACTACAATTGAGAATTTAAGCTTTTCTCTACCAGTGAAATATGTTCCTACCTTAAGTGGTTCAAGATGAAACCTCATAAATATTGAAGTATGGCAAAATTCTCCAAACAACAAAAATACTGGTTTAAATCCAGGTTTATAATGTATATTGATGAATAAACTAAAGCTTTTTACAGTTTAAGCCACCACTTGCTCTTCTGATATTCTTCCCTCCACATGAAATCCCTGCACTAACAGAAAGGAAAGAGGGCACACAAGCTCTTGCAAGTATCAGAGAGTCCCTGGATGTGCTATTTCAGTTTGCTGAGAAGAAACACAACTGGCCTCATGCGAGGACCTCACAAGTCATGTGTGCAAGAAAAAAAAGCTGAAATAAATACAGCCCCAAAACATTCACAGTTGCAGAGAGCAAAGCAGAGGAGCCTGTCAAACCACACGGCACATCTCGAGCTGTCTGAGGAAATCCTGCAACAGCACAAGTCCAGGGGAAAATCCAAAACCACTCTTAATCTCATCACTCTCCTGTAAACAGGGGTGCAGACAGCTGTTTAACAGCATATTGGGCTTCTCCTATGGCCTCGCTGCCCAATATGCTTCTGAGCACTGGAATACTTTTGTGCTGTTGTTCTCAAATCAAAGGTTGCCATTCGCCATATGGGCTGAGCCAGCAGAGTCCCTCAAAGCCTGAAAAAGGCCTGGTTTATGTGGCATGGAAATAAATGTCTTTGAGAACTGAGGTCTCCTGGGCTCCATCAGACCCTGTCTCCTGCTGGATCTCATGGTAGCAGAGTCTGAGATTTCATTTCTTGACACCCCACCACAGTGTGAGGCAGAAAAAGCTTCCCTCTACCTACATTACACTGTGATAATTCTGCACCCATTAATCAAAGCAGGATATGGCTACTCAGACTATTTGTTTACTTGTCTAAGAGTGGCCTGCAGTTATTTGTTTTCCAGCACATACATGTCCACAGCACCACCCTTTTTCATCACATGGCCATGTGTTTAGGCTTCCTGCATTTTCACCCTGACAGCCTATTGCTCACCAGTTAAGAACCACATTAGTTTGAGGATACCATTCATCTAACATTAGTGCTTCCATTAGTGTGGACAGTTCAAACTGGGCAAAATGCAGGTCTCATGCATAATTTAATGGACTTCACATAGTGAGTCAAAAATTGTTAGTACAACAGCAAAAAAAGCTCAGACTATTTCTTCAGAGACTCATCAGTGGCAGATACCAAAACCAGGGCAATTGCTCCACGAGATCCACATTTGTGTCTGCACACAGCAGCACTGAGTGGGTTGGTCTAAGATGTTTTACCAATACTCTATTTCTGAACCAAAAAGCCACCCCCTCCTCTCTCATCAAAATCTCCTACTTTTCCTTCAGAAAGTCCTCATTATCCAAGTTTCTCCAGCGCTTCTTTCTTTGGATCCCAATGGTTTGTGTCTGCTCAATACAGAATATAAAATTCTTTAGGGGAGAGTATTTTGCTTTATGATACATTTTTTGCTTATTTATTAAAAAAACAAAAACAAACCTAAACTCCCACACACTATCATAAACTACAAAAATAAATACATCAAGAACAGAATCCCATGCAGAGTTTTCCTCCCACATGAGAGGCATGATAGGCAACCAACAAACCCAAGCAGGGATAGCATTTATTATTTAACCAGAATCAGTATCTCTGTTGATTTTACCCCTAATCTGATTACATTTAACAGACTGTCAGAGCAGGACTGCACTGAGACAGAAACACTCAGATCACTCCTTAGTGGAGACAGCTGAACCACATCCCTGAGATCTGCAGGCTTTGCCTCGACACACAGGGCAGCCACCAGCAGGGAGGGGAGGCACCATGGAAGAGCTGCTGGGATCAGGATCCTCACGTGTTCTGCCCTCCAGTGTGATCTTGCCCAACTCTCAAGTTCCTGTTGTGTTCCTCCCTTTGCCTGCATGTCTCTAGAAATTGCACCCAAAATGACAAGCTCCAGGCACTGCTGGGACATCAGTGTCACCAGAACCACAGCTTCCTCCAATCCCTCCTTGGACTGCCCTGATGGCTTCCTCCTCTTCTTCTTCCTTGCCTTTTCACAATTCTATCAGGCCTTCTCATGCACTAAGGTACTCGGTAATTGTTTCTAAAAAGCTTGAGCACCCTTAGCTAAAACAGGACAGTGATTTCTGACCTTTATCTGGGATGATTCACACACTGCAGCCCAATTCTTTTGTCACTTTCCTAAATTAGCCCTTTGGAAAGGTGGGTCCCTCTCACTGCTACCGGAAAATCATCCAAATATAGCAAGAGGAAGTTACTGATAGACTGTGACACAAAGGTGTAATTTCACAAATTGACATTGACTTACCCAATTTATCATATCCACTTTTCCCCTTCAAAAACAGTCCTATAAATCTCCTTGTGCTGCTTGTCTGAAGCTGCACTAAATTAATATGACCACATCCTTTTCACCTCATCCCTTTCCACTCCGCTCTGGTCTCTGGCCTGATAGTCAAAAACCTGACCTCTGGGATTGAATTGCTCCATTTAAATCCCAGAAAGGAAACGTTTTCAAGCTGCAGCGACCAGTTTACAGTCCAAGTCTCAATGTGATCTTAGCACAGAAACCTCCCCCTGCAATGGTACTCATAGCTGCCTGAATAATATCACACCTTCCCCTTCTGCTTTGTGCTCTGATACCTTTCCTCTCTGTAAACAGAGCACTCACCTCAGTATCACTATTTTCCCTGGGTTAACGAGAGACAACTGAGTTTTCCTTTTTTGAGAGGCACTTTTAGACCCTTAGGAAAAAGCTTTAGGTGAGATCTGAGTGTTAGAGAAAGACCTGCCGCATAAATTTTAAAATCAAATAAACATGAGTTGTCATCTCTTAACAAAAAAAAGAAAATCTAGACAGTTCAATTTCCGAGTCTAAGCTCCAAGACAGGACACAGAAATGACTGAATACCTGACAGGAAAAAAAAGAAAATTATAGTATTTTCAATAGTAAAAGTATTAGGAGAATGAGAGAATGATAGCAGAGCATGTCACAGGCTAAAGGAGGTCAAGAGAGAAAAGAAACAGCTGTGATCTATAATCAAATTATAGGACCTGGAATGCATAATGTATAAATACATGTAAGGTACTGGGCACATTCAGATCCCATAGATTTTTTTTCCCTTATTTAAATTATCTTACAATAAAGCAATATTCTTCTCACCCATCCATGGATAAAGTTCATAAGGCTAATGTGAGTGATCAGTTATGAGACCACTGGCCTTAAGTTTAAATGAATGTGACTTAGATAATGATTTCTTTCCAACTTCAAAGTCAAGACTCGTCAAAACAGCCAGCAGAAACAGGACAATAGATCTGTTTTGAAGACAGAAAACAAGAATCACTGTTCATGCACTTTTTTTGCAGTCTCCCAGCTGCCAGACCCATTCATATGAACAACGTTTGAAGTAAACTACCAGCCCCAGATCAAGTACACTGGATGTCAAAAGTGACTGGCTGAGGCAGACGAGTAACGCTTGGTGCCTGAACCCCAGAGTCACAGCAGGGTTTAAAAAGATGAACTGGAATGGTGGTGGATGAAAAAAACATGAGCTTTTCTTCCTGAAGCCATCAAATGTCTCTGGAACCCTTGGAATCAATATTTCTTCATCTATGTGTGTAGATGGACAAGTGAAACCCATCCTCAGCAAATGAAAGTCCTTGTACCAAAGGTGTATCATGTCCTCTTCTGGGCCAGCCAGGTCTTGGTACCCCTGCAGTTAATTTACAAGAACTCCAAGAGCTCTACAGGATATTTCTGTGGACTAAGCAAGTCAACATGAATACAGGACCATATAAATTGATCTAAAACGAAATGCAGTTTGAGAGGAAAGTACCCTGAATTTATTAGCCAATGGTCAAGGAAGCTTTTTTACATGTTTACAATCACTTTCTGTGACACTGAACAGCAAGGCCAAGAATTTCCTGATATAGGACAAAACTTAAATTTCAGCCTGCATCCTTCCCAGAGAAATGAGGCTACTCTGAAGTGTCAGGTCCTGTGCCTTTAGGTAGTAGACCTGGAGAGGAATCCTGCCCAAGTATGTCAGATATTAAAACAAGAAATTACAAGCACTTTGTCTTCTGAGCGACTTATTATGCTCCATGAAAGCAGTGAAACACTCATGTTTTCTGTCTCAGACACTCTAGTTCAGGATGTTTTATTGAAATGCTATGGTGTTTTCTTTCTGTGATTTATAACCTTACATATTCCCACATACACTGAAAGACACTCAAAACACACAGGCAGTCTCCTGGTTAATGAAAACCAGATCCCATTTCAGCCAACTGTATTACCTGAGTGATCTCCAAGTATAGAACAGCAAGATCAAGGAGAGAGCCCAAAGGTTACCCCCTGTAACCTGAGGATTAGGTGACCATCTCAGCAGTCCTTTCAGAGCTCACCAAAGCCATGCAACAGGCTGCCACTGTTTAGACTCAATTAGATAAATATCACTGAAGCTTTAAGCTCATCTTGCAGCCCAAGATTAGACTACCAGTTAAACATTAAACCAGTGAATAACCTTTTCTTGTCTAGTTCACAAGTGTAAAACCAAGTATCAACCAAAAAAAAAAAAAGAAATAGCAAGAACTAATGGGAGAGTGTCTATATACAAAAGCAAAATAATATCTTAATTTCTATTTACTCTAAGGGTTGTTAAAGGCTCAAAATATTTTTTAACCAAAAGAAAAATCTACCCCAAAAAGGGTATGCTATGAATGTTACTCCTATTTTTACAATGGCAAATAAAAAAATAAAAAAACCCCCCACAGATGAGGGACAAAGAAATAAGAGAAGTCATTAAGGCCTCTTTCAGAATTTTGTTATTTCAGATTACTTCCAGTGTCTTCCTCAACAGAGAATATTTTTTAGAGGAGCACAATATGGCAGAACTCTGAGTTTAAGATTAACAGGGAATTAAGTGTCTTCTAGTGAAAAGATCCTTAAAAAACAATAAAGAAAGACTTCACAACTTACTCACTTTGCTAATAAGTAAAATGATTTTTATTGAGCATATTTTAGAAGGGTTTTTCTAAGTTTGTGTCATAGAGTATTTAAAGAAAATGAGATGTTTCCAAGGAGATGCTCTTGGGCCTGTTGAGAACAAAGCCCACACCAAAATGAGCTCATACTCGACTCTGCCCTGCCCTGGGCACAACCCCCTGAGTTCATCATCTCCACCAGAGAAAGAGGCCTTGCAAAATGCACCACTGTGGGCTGAGAGATGAGCACAGAGACACAGAACATGCCCAAGGCCCAAAACACCTCAGCCAGGTCCTACCAGGGAATGACAATAAAGGAATTCCTGCCAGAGGTTCCTGCTGTTGCCTTTGCTTGAGGTTGAAGTTCTTTTAGTTATTTTTTTATCCTTGCCCCACCCCTCCCCCTTTCTGATAAACATCCAAACAAAGCAACCACCTCATCTAATTGCCCAAGCATTTCTATTGCTTCATCACCGCATGATCTCAGCACCTTCCACTCAAACTTCATTCTCACGGATCCCAAATTGCAAAGGAATATCATGATGCTACCCCACAGCCCAGAAACACAGACTAAAGAGTTGAATTCTTTGCTTGTGGTCAGAGATCAAGGCTGTGAAAGAGCTGCTAATTCAACACCGGGGCCACAGGGACATGCTTCACTATCACTATTAGATTCTCCTGGGTAAGTCAGCAAGGTGCTGAGCTTCTTCTGAGACTCAGTGAGAGTGATGGCTTTCAAGATAGACGCCAAATGCATGAAACTCAGAGAGTAAACATTTCTTTAGTTCGTTTTTTAGATAGGAAAATGGTATTTCCACTTACTTTTCCATGAGACTATAATTAGCTGAAATTCTGTATGTAACACAGAAGGCTCACACCTATGATTTCCTTCAGTCATACACATTTCATACGCATTTGGTGAAAGAAACTTCAATGACCCTGGGTTGCTTTTTTTCCTTTATATTACAACAATAGACATGGACATATAGAAATTTCATCTTAGTGCATACAGGTTTACGTTCAGAAATCAAGGTACAATTATGTTTCCAGAGGATTGATGGTGAAAGCCAAAAAGGAGGACTCTTTAGGATTCAAAACTCTTCCAGCAGCTCAGCACCACGGGACACGTTTCAAAGCCAGCTATACACAAATTTTCTAGTTAAGTCCAGCTCACAGCCCTTCTACCAAAGCCAGCTGGGGCTTCCAAGAAGGAGGAGGTGGCAAGAATGTGACCTGAGAGCCCACCAGTTACACTCATCTGAGGAGGGGAGCACAGACTGGATCCTTGACGACGGTCCACTGCTCCTGCCTTAGGAACAACTACAATAAAGCAAAAACCAGAACCAGGAAATATATAGAGAACTATCCTGGTGTGTGGCTATCCTGACCATCTCCCAGTGCCTTTACTGAAGATTTAAAATACCTTTCCCTAGGATGCTCAGAGGGCAGCATTCCCAAAGATTTCTCTATCTATGTTGCTACTCCCACATGGTGCACAAGCACACTTCACAGACACACTTCAGCACTGTCCTACACACTGTGGATCACTCAGATTTATTCTCCCCACACAAACCTGATCAAACCACATTGGTTCAGTGGTAAGCAGAGATGCTCCCCATTACACCACTTTCACAAGGTGACAAATTCACGGGTGTCGGCACAACTGCAGCTGTTTAACTTTGTGTACAGACTAAGACAATAAACCTTATAAAGTCCACAGCCCATTGCAGCATCACTTCTCCATGAACATTGTCATATATTATACAACAGCAAACATTAACTGAGATTTTTTTTTACAGTAAGCCACACAGAGAAAATCATATTTCATTTATAGATACTCTAAGAGGGTGAATTTCATCCCTGGTTCCCAGGATTTGTACCATCCACACAGAAGATCTACACAGTGGATAAATTTGGCTTCTCTTGCTTGACAGTGAAGAAAATTGCACCAGCTCTAGTAAGTTGCACAGTTTGTCCTAATCTATGTTTTATTCCTTCACATACACCTCAATTTGAGGGGAAAAGAAATAGATATCAGATGTGACAAGTGTATGTTTTTTTCCCCTGATATCTGACTGTTCATTTTGCCTTGGAAGGGCTGGAGCACCTTTCAAAAGTTTTAGCCCTCTGTTTCTGAGGAACTTATCCTTGTGGCATGTCTGTCAGTTTTCACAGTACTCAAGCAAGTCTTTGCAATTTTCACATAATGGCAGTTGTTGACAGGTTGTTAGGGCTGACAGTGAATATGTTTGAAAAACTGTCAAGCTGGTGAAAAAAAATTAGAGGAGAGAGAAGGAGCCTCCTTACATTTGTAACAGCATGTTAAACTGTAAATGCATTCTCAAAATGCATAGGCCTACTTCCAGTCCTGTTACTTGCTCTACAATGACAGCATATGTGAATATATGATCCTTAAAAATTAATGTCAGGTTGTCATTTTATAGGTCATGGTCACATTACTACAGAACTGTTTACCTTTATAGAATTGATTTTACCTTTAATGCTCAATAATGGCTGTTTCAAGCAAAGAAATTGCTAGAAATAAGGTGCCAGTGCTACTGGCTTTTAATTAGCTTTATAGTGCTTTTGCCGGAGGTATTACTGGCCCCTGAGAGCCCCCGGCAATGTGCAGAACCTGGCTCCTGTCCAAGAGCCTTTTCCAGCACTGAGGAGAGTACAGGCAGTGATGGAAGGTCTCCCAAAGCTCCTCAGAGAAGTGAGTGGCCAGCAGCACCTGTGGCTGTGGCCCAGCTTTGAACCCTCTTCCACAGCCACCAGTGTCAGGATCATGGAGAGTCTCTTTACCTAAAATTGTGACAGCCTTCAGAAATGAACGTGTGTGGATGGATCTTTATTTACACTGCCCAGCAGTGAACTCCAAAATGGTCCCTTGAGCAAAGCAGGCTAAGAAGTGGAGAAGCACCACAAATCTGACATAATAGAAATTACTTTGCCTCATTATTTTAAGACAGAGTCAGCTCATTTTAGTGATGCTGAAATACATGGTTAGTAACTGATATTAATGAGGAATTTCTTCTCTTACATGCCAGACAGACTGATTCTTCTTTGATAAAGATATTATACAATTAAACTTATTTCTGGGAAGAATAAACTCACCTGTCTCTCCTTCGCAATAAGGGATTTCTTAAAATAATTTTATTTCAGATTTTAAATACTTTTTCTTACAGTCTTTTTATAGCTCTGCTTTGCTTATTATTTCAAGGGTAACAATATGAGTCCTGAGCACCTACAGCGTGAGACAGGTCTGCTTTGTCTAATATTGGAAGAGACTAAAATAACTGAGAAGAAAAAAGGGCAGGCTAGCATAATCACAGCCATGAAATTATTATAACTACAGTAGAGTACTATGGACTGTATTCACAACAACAAAACTGGTCTAAAAAAAGGAGGTTGGTATGGTCAGCTACGTAGTAGTAACATTGCAGTAGACAGCAGCTGAGTTACATGACCAGCAGAACAATAAAGTTGTTAAAAATAGGCAAAAGAGCTGTATTGGAAAAATCCATGAAGCAAGATGGCAAAGGTGATACAGAAGAATTCATTATCTATCTAGCAGGGCTACGTGCAGCATCAAGAATATGCTGGGCCTTGAAATTATGCTAAAAAAAACCCAAAAGGATAAAATAATATAGGAGATCACCAAAATAGAATGGTAAGGAGGAAGACTAAAAGTGGATCATGCAAGAAAGTCTGGATAACATGATGAGGAAACACCAAACTCTGTAGTACAGTGAGGAAGGAGACTCCATGAGGTTCAGTGTAGACTGACATCTAGACTGAGCTCAAAACTTGATGTGTCACAGAAGCTTCTTCCAGCTCCTGCTGAAGTCTAGAGAAGAACTCCCATTTATTTGAAGAGAAGCAGGATTAGGTCCTAATCCTTCTGCCTCACTATCCAGTAAAGTGAGGATAATAATTGTATTGACAGGTAATTCTGTCTCACAGGAGTATTCTGAGGATTACGTAGCGTCTGCACTGTGCTATGAAATGCTAAGTGCTAAATATGATTATACAGGGATTTCCATCCAAAGATCTCAAAGCACTTTCCAAACATTAATAATTGAAGCTTTATAATACCCTTAGGACTGCACATGTAAAGAAGGCAAACAAGATTCAGGGCTCAGCAAAGCGGACAAGGATTATTAGACTTATTTTATAGTGGATAAACTACACCACAGTGAGATTAAGTGACTTGCCCAAAGTAACAGAACAAATCAGTGACACTTCAGAAAACAAGCCTAGAAGGCCAGACTCCTTCACACTTTGCACAGAAAAGATGCACAAGGGATGAGAAGGTCAATCAGCTTTTGGAAGGAGTTGGATGGATGAGAGCACTGAAGAGATGTGGAACACCTGGAGGAGACTGAGGAGAGCACGAGAAAAACAAACAAGGTTTGTTTATTATGAGGTGCATGAGCAAGAACCAATAGAAGAAAAATACAATGCCTTAAAGCAGCAAAAAGTAAAGTCTACTGGCAGGAGGCACAGCCACTGCTAAGAACATCAATTCTTTGGCTCACAGATTTAACAAAGACGACAGAGAACGTGTCAGAACTCCGATTAATTTCCCAGGGGAAGAACAAATACAGAAGGAAATTGAAATCATGTTAGAACAAGAAATCAAGAAATAAGAATGACTGGGTTGATGAATGGTACTACATACTCCTCTCAAGTTCTAGAACAAAAGGCAAAGTATTGACAAAATTCTTCAAAATCATTTTGGTATCAGAGAATTACACAACCTCATCTAACACTGAAATGGACTTGAATCTCAGAGTGGCAACAGAGCCAGAAGAAATCACAGTAGTCTTGGCAGATAACAAACATAAATGTAAAATAAAGACAGCTTCTGAGAACATTCAAGAAATCAGTTTTGGTACATGATGACAAAAAGATCTTGTCTAGCAAACATGACCGAATATAATAAAACTACAGCTCTGAAAGTGAACTTACTTGGACTTTGAACAGGGCCAACCAACCACTTTAAAATGTAGTGATACTCCAGAACATTCAAAGTGATCTTCATCTGCAGCCAGCAAGACTTTAGAGCAAAAAACTCTGGGATGGTTCTACAATATTCAGATAAGGAATTGTAGCAGATGCTCCAAGTGACATTTGGTTGTCAGGATCAGCATTTGGAGATGGAATAATTTTCCTCACCATGTGGGTTTCTACAAATTTCTCAAGGGCCTCTGGGCAAGAGGGAACATTGGACCACATCTGGAGGGATCAGTCAGTGGAGCCCACTGTCAGGGGTTACTTCAACAGGATTAATTATTATTTCAGTGCAATAGTGAAAAGGATGTTTTCAGTGCCTTGGTGCAACAGAGAAAGTGTTTTGCACCCTGGGAATGAAGGCTAGTCCAAAATCTCTCTGCTTTAGCTACTAGAAAGGTTGAAAGGAAATACCACAAACCTACACAAGCATAGATTGTGTATATAAACAAAAAGAAAAATTAAGAAAAATACATTACAGTAAATTCAGGAGGAGAACAGAAATGGTTCACAGTTATGTGTCTACACAGTGACCTATAAAATCACAGAAAAAAGGTTTTAAGTACTTGCTGAAAAAGCAATACTGAACTAAAATTACTAAACATAAAAGTGGACTCCAAAAGCAATCTTGCCATGCCTTTGTTTGTTTTTTGATTCTGGTAAAAGACAAAGGCATTTCCTTGGTTATTTCATTGCAGGAAAGAAGCTTTGAAATAAATACAGGAGAGCAGCACCTGTAAAAATGTAAAGCATTGTCTTTAAATCCAGTCTCTCTTCTGTACCAGCCTCTGAGCTTTGCTTTTGCTAAATTGATTTCTTCTGTGCCATGCCATGCAATGCTGGGCACTTAGCTTGAAAAGATAACATCTAATAATTACTGAAAGCGTGCTATGAATATGCATGGTTCATCCTGACCAAAAGGATAAACTTCAGAGAAGTATTTTCACCACTGGAATTAAATTAGATCTGAGCAATAAGATTCGGTACAGACAAGAACCTCATAACCAGCTGTGTTACAAGTACACTGTCAATATTTTTTACTAAAAAGATATCTGAAATAAAGACAATTTAGTTTAAAAACCTTACAGCATTATTGGGAAAGATCCTAGAGATCTGCAGCAAACATTTGAAACTGCTCTGAAAACAGTCTTAAGATGTTTGAAGAGCTGAATCAATTTCCCTTTAGGTCAATGTGAATGTTTTTGTTTATTTTCAAGGAATCATTGTGAAAAACACAGCTAGAAAGGAAGCTTATATACAAAAGATGAAATCTCCTTTTAATCCTGATTTCCCAGGTTTCCACACTTCCAACTGAGTTAATTAAGGTTTTGCCACTGACTTCATTAGAACAGGATCAATATTTTCCAATATAAAATGATAAACTATAACTCAGGGTTTTTTTTTCCCTAAAAAGTATTTAACATCTCCATCGTTCAGAAGTTTTTCTGGACACAGTCTGCTGTGAGGTACAAAGACTGTTCAGGCTCTCAACAGGCTGCTCTAAAGTAGGTTTTGATAAAACCCAACTCCTGTAAGTGAAGAAATATACCAAACATCACATCTTCAGAATTCTACTTTTTATTGACATATGAGATTTGCCAGATTAAAAAATTTTGCCAGTGTCAAGACTAGGGCATTTTATCCATTTTGTCCCTTCTTACAATCAGTGCAAACAGCACAGAGTATTCTTTTGGTACATTAAAAACACAGTGAACAGAACAACCAAAGGAAAATAAATAAGAACAGTCTCTGATTTTTACTGGATTTCTGTCCTTGGGACTGGATTACAAAGGATTTGGCTTCAGAAATTTAGAGCTACAGGCTTTATGTATTTTCCACAATAATTTGGAAAATAAGTCTTTTCACATTGAACAAAGCTCAATTACTACAAGCAAAAACATAGAATATCTAACCTGGGATAACTCCTGCTATTTAGAGAAAATGAAACAAAATGGTTCAGATAAATGCAAATACTTATACTACTAAATGAGTAAGAAAAGCAGGGTGTTTATCTTCCTAATATACTCGTTCCTTGATATTTTGCTGTACATGCCATGTTTGGCTTCACTAACTTGTTTATGTCCCAAGAAGACACACAAACATTGAGTTCCACACACATATTCCTAACTCTGATAACCTAAGACAGTAACACTAAGAAAATTTCTAAAAATTACATGAAAAAGCAGCTTTTTGCCTCTCTAAAAGAAGCAATTTTTTTTG
This sequence comes from Bombycilla garrulus, assembly GCA_013400315.1. Taxonomy (NCBI): domain Eukaryota; kingdom Metazoa; phylum Chordata; class Aves; order Passeriformes; family Bombycillidae; genus Bombycilla; species Bombycilla garrulus. The sequence continues at coordinate 1,400,383 of VXBU01012053.1, forward strand.
CTTTTTGTTGCCATTAACAAGGAACCTGAGATCTAATAAATGTCACAATCAGTTTCATTTAATTAAAATAATAAATATTGTACAGTAATGCAGATTGACGTTTATATCTCCATTTACGTGAGGTTGGATTTATGGTCAATGCTTTATTTGATGGAGGCCACAAATAATGGCTATTAAAGTGCCACACGATGGACACAAGATCACATTAATGAAATTAGACAAGGCGAGGCGTTGATATATGGAGCCCTCCTGCTAGAAAATAAAATAAGTCATGTCCAAAGCAGATGTTCTCCCTGGCTGCAGTTTAGGTTTGCTGAATTTTTAGTGGGCAGTTTAACTTCATCCACACAAAGGTGGAAAGGAACAGCACTCCTGTGACAACGCCTCTCAAGATGTATTACAATTAATGCAGCACATGAGCTCTGCTTCCCCTGTCAAACACATTCATGCAAGAATGATTGTATAAGTAAAGAATTGTCTAATAGAATACTGATTATTAGATTTCAGCTAAGCAGCCTGGTATAAAGTTTTTGTACTTATTGATGCACCTCATCTCTCCTTTTTGCTAACTAAACATACATCCAGGGAGGTAACTATAGAAACATTCTGGTTCTTGACTTTTTTTTTTTTTTAAATTAAAATAATATCAAGAGTTTTGATATATTGGTGTAAGATTACTATAGGGCAAGCAGAAGGGATAAGAGGGAAAAGACATTTCCATGAAAGAGGACTCCCCTCTTACCTCTGCAGTTGCACCATCACCAGTTTTTCTAGCCCATCCTGGATGCACAGGGAAATACTCCTTTGCTTCTCACTCCAAAGTTTTCCATGAAAGAGAGTACTGCAGTATCTATGCTCACAGTGCCTGCTTAACAAATCAGCCTAGTCCATAGCTCTGCTGCAGTGAATAAATAATCTCAAGTAGCAGAACATTGTGAAAAATGAAACAAACTTGCCTCGTGGGCAAATTATCTAACTGGATGCTGTGTGTGAAGTTCAGATAAACATTCAGTTACATGGAGCAGCATCTCAAAGTTTGATATTTATCTCTGTGGATTTATTTTCACCTCAGGATCTTCATATGACATGCTAATATGATGCCACACAGGTTCAAGATGAAAAAAAACAAGTAAATCATTTTGGGAGGCAACATAGACAATAAAACGTGCCAAAACAATGAAAGCCATTATAATTTTTTGCTTCTGAAGTAGACAAATAGCTTTTAAAGCTATGCCTTCTAAAGAATGGCTCAGCTTGGTCATTTATGCTAAGACTAGGCATTACAAGCCTAAGGGTCTGGTCTAAATAACAATACCTTCATTAATCAATTTATAACAGCTGAAATCTTATTTCTGGTTCTAGAGAGGAATGCAATATAGCCAGCTGAAATTTGGCCTCACATTCCTCAGGCTCAGGTGAAATGACACTGCAAATAATTTAGACATCTCTGGACAATTTGTTCAATAAATTGTCCAGCTTCTTGATCTATTTATTATTTATCACAAGGGATGGAGCTGATTTAACTAACAACTTTACCTGCCTTATTCCAGACTCATTTCTGCACTCTGCTTCAAATTCTCCCTTGAACAAAATTAATTTCTTTATACAGATAAATCTATGCTTATGTTTCTTGGGGAACCAGGCACAGATAAATCTGAGGCCTTAGGCACTTTCACTTGCACACCACAAGAATCATGCAGTGATGAAATACTGTTGGCTCAACCTGTGACTTTTAGCCATTGTCAGATGCCACCCCAGGGCTGAAGAGGATGCAATCTCATTCCAAAGTCCTGCTGGGTGGGTTAAATACACAGACAGAGCTGTGCTCCTTGTCCAGCACAATTTGCTGTACCTTTCAGAGCCACAGTACTCACAGAGGGGTGCACACCTGGGCAACACAGGCTTTATTCAGATTAATCCTCTATGCAGTACTCTGACAGCAAATTCAGCATCTTTTCCCTGTTACCAGAACTTTCTAAGGCTGTTCCCACATCTTATTCCTCCACAGTGAGGCTGAATTGAACAATTTCCATTGGCATGCACTTCTGCATTATGCACATGCACTAAAATCCTAGAAATGCAGGAAATGCACAAAAGCTGGAAAGGCATGGGTAAAGCAAAGGTAGAACTGGAAAACCAAAATCACCCAGATCTTAATGACTGAAGGAATGAATGCTTCATTTTGGTCAGCTTTCTAGGTAAGCTCAGATGGGCTCTCTGCTCCATCTGTCACATCACAGGTAACCTTCACTAAACAAGTTTTATTTGGCACACAAAACCCGTATCTCACTTCAGCAGTGAGCAGTGTGTAATCACCATGTACAGTAGTCATCTCAATATACTCACTTTCTGCATACATATAATTCTGATTAAATTAAGAAACCGGCATATCAGCTTCAGTAAGAAGTGCCCCAGACACCTGCAATTGCTGCTCTTTTGTTCCTACACATTTCTCACACGACATCCTGCCAAGCCAACCCTTCAAGAACGGGCTTCACAACACTTTATCAGCTCTTGCAGATGAGTCATTAAAAATCGAAGGTTTGTTGTCAGAAAGCCAAGCATCACTCATTCCTTTACAGATAGTAACTTCTGGGGAAAAAAAAAATAAACACCCTGTCTGCATCAGGTTTCTGTACCTGTGACCTCAGTCAAATGTGAATACACAAAACCAAATGACAGTCTTGCTGAAATCAAAAGAAGTTTTGCCACTGTAGTGCTGAGTCTACCAAATTTTAACTCAGTCATGTTACAAATCAGGCTACCAAAAATACAGGATTCCTTTAAATGAAGCCAACTGCCTTTACAAGCTACACTGCTTCTCATTTCCTCTTTTACCATGTGAAAGTTAGGGCAGCATTCCTCCTGTCTGGCTGCTCAGCATGAATAATAGATACGTCATTTTTTAACTGTCAACAAAGTATCTGTAAGAGGTGCACTCGGTCCTTTTAAATATCTACAGCAAACTGTTTATTTTGCGTTACACAGAGCTCACATTTTCCAACTAGCAAAGAAATTACTAAAAAAGACCTACATGTTAAACCACAGAAATAATTTTGCTCACACCTTATTATCCTTATGTAATATTTAATTATCTCCTCTCCTACTCCCTTGCTTCAGTGACAATTTGCTCAATGATGTGTCAAGGAGATGTAAAAAACAAAACAAATGAGGTCAAACCTTTGCAATAATACACTGATGTTTATTTACTGAGGGCCAAAGCCTCCGTGGTTGCAAATGGTGCAACTCCTGTGCAGGCAGCTGAGCTCTGCTGACTTAGACCAGCTGGGGACTGAAATACAACTGCTGAGAAAGAGATTACACTGCTGTAATCTTCAATGTAAACCAGGCAATATTTCAGATACAAAAAGCAAAGACCTTAAAGGAGAGCTGAGACTGTACTGATGGGGTGAAAAACACTCCCCGGCACAGCAGAGGACAAGTTTCCAAGTGGTGTAAATGGCCACACTTCCCCTGGAGCTCGGCTCAGGACCACCCACTGCTTGTGTTGCTGTGGTCTCCAAAACTTCCTTTGTAACAATTTGTCCCATCTTCGCTTATTGGTCCCCTTGGCAGCGCTTCTTCACTGCTCCTGTCCTCAGCAGGTCAGCTGTGCTGGGCAGCCTCACCCTCGCTGCCATTCCCTGTCCACTGCCACAGGCTGAAGGCGACCACCCTCAGCTCTGCAAATGACCCTTCCTGTCCCATGCTCTGAGTAGGATCTGTGAAAGGATACCCTTCAGAAACAAAATATTCTGACTCTTGCAGACTTAGAGCCCAACTGCATGAAAAGCTGAGCAGGAAAGGCAAAGCGGGCAGTGGGAACAGGAGTCACACGTGGTGGTGGGAAAGGAAGAGTTCTGAAATCAGATCTGCCAGAAGCATTATTTAAACATCCACAATAAGTCACCTTATTTCTTTGGGTTATGGCTGGCCCTCATGGGTCTCAAACTTTTGAGGTTACAATCCAAGAGCTACCTGATATTTAGAGGGTAATCAGTTCACAGGTCAGGATTAGGCACAGCAGACCTCTCAACACTTAAAGCTTTACTGCCTATACACAGATATGTAAGCAATCAGCAGGTACTTTGAGTACAACAATTTGACAGTGGCCCCAAAGTTGTTGGTGGCAGAGCTGGGATAAAAACGCCCCTGTTCCCAACTAAATGACAGCAAACATGACAAAAAAAAAAAAAAAAGCGCCATAGCTCCCCGTGCAGGGGGCAGCTCTGGAAAGAGTTCACCTCTGTGTGTGTGTGCTTAGGATGCCACATCGCTCTCCTGGCTTGGAAGGAACTTTTGATTTCCCTCCAGTATTACTGCCAACAGGAGCAACGGTGGCAGGGCACATGGTGATGTGGGAGAGGAGTTGCATGCATTTGTTCTGAGCAACGAAGAAGTCCCTATGGAAAAAAAAAAAAAAAAGAAAGAAAAACCAGCTCCCCACTTGCCACACATTAGAGTTTTCATTATTGATAGCACCTCAAGGGCTAAAAAACTGATGGGAGTCATTGGGGAAAATTAGGACAGGTTGAAAAAAAAATTGAAGGAATAGACAGCCCCAAGAGTGAGGATACCATTACTGTAAGTTGACAGACCATTAAGAAAAGGTCAGTATCCACTTTAAATATATGAACAAATTAACAGAATACACCATGTTCAGCTACATGTTCAGAAGCACTAATGAGAATAGCTTGCAGTTCAGTTTACTTAGCTCTTTAAATAAACATGGGCTATTGGAAATGTTATACAACAACGCCAGCACCATAAGTGTAGCTCCAACTCCTGTCATTCCTGCAGATGAGTTACAAATCTACAAGAACTTGTCTGCTCCATGCTTGCAGCCACCACTAAACTTAAATTAGTAACTACGTAGGCCTCTTCCAAGGCATATCAGAGACCAGCTGTGCAAGGACCTGTCACCTTCTTGTCAGTGAAAGTTTTCTGTCCAAAGAACTTTCGTCATCCCCCATTCCTCAAGTAGCTGGATGTCACTTGAAGAGACAGCTGAAGTCACTTGCAATGAATGGTCTCAAATCAGAGCTCACTGCCCTTGTCACAGAAAGTCTCACCCCGCAGCTAAAACTGTCACTGATCATGTTTAGATATGTACACTGAGGTATCAGATTAGAAAAGAGTATGCACGAGATGGGAGTTTAAAAGAGGCCAAGTTGCAAGGAAAATCTTAATAGGGAGAACCGAAGGCTTGAAGAGTTAGCCCTTTTCCAAACCAAATTTATATTTCCCATCAAATCCAATAAAAAATATCTAGCTTCTAAAAACGGCATGTGTCCAACCAACATATTCAAGAAGGAGCTAAAACTTTAAGTGGTACTTTGGCCAGAGAGCGTGTAGATTGCTGAGATATTATGGCATCTCTGCAGCAAGTTACTTCATTAACAGGAAAATACCCAAGAGGCAGATCTTGGCTTTAAGATTAATGCTCAAAATGGTAGATGCATATGCTATAGTTAAAAAAGAAAGAAAAAAAATCGCATTAAATTGGTATATTCTTAAAAAAAAATCCCAACACCTTAAATATTATCTTATTTGCTGTTTGTTTCTGATCCTCTTGGTGCATTAGCAATAGGAGCTTTGCCTCCTGGTTATGGCAGGAGATGGAGCACTCCAGGCTCCACAGTTGCTGTCCCAGCTCAGGTACTGACTTTTGGGTGACTCACTTAGATTCTCACTAACTTCTAGGAAATCCAGTTTATGCACTGGCAAACCCAGCTGCCTGCTCTTGCCAAGGAGCACTTGAGGACACATTTCTAAGTCTGACCTCTACACTAAAAATAGCCAGGTACAAGTTGGGTTGCAGCTGTTAGTGGAAAGACAAAGGACATGGAAACATCCAGAAGATGGTCATTATGTTCCTCATCATTTCATGTCACGCTTTTAAGATATTGCCACGCTGGTACATCTTAGGAGCTGGATCCTGGGGAATGCTCTGCAGATTTGCCCTCATTACACTGCAACCTCTGGTGCAACCTGGGCCAGCCCAGGAGCTTCACAAAATGGGTTTCTGTGCTGTGCCTCTCCTCAGAAGGCAAATTTTAGTGGGAGAGTTGGATAAGGGCATGGGGATTGCAAGACATTCACAACAGAATGTAGGAGTGCTCTCTCCTCTTTACACAGACACCTGCCAAAAAGCTGGAGAAGAAGAAACTCCTGACAAATCTCAAAATCTGCTGCCACCTGGGAAGTGAGAAGACATACCTGGNCTACACAGACACCTCCCAAAAAGCTGGAGAAGGAGAAGAAACTCTTGACAAATCTCAAAATCTGCTGCCACCTGGGAAGTGAGAAGACATACCTGGGCTTTCACTTCTGCCTGTCCACTTCTCCTCCAAGGCTTTAAAGTTCCTGAATAAAGTATTTAGGCTCATCCCTGTCCTAGAAGTTGATTTAGCCAGTATCTTGTTCTCCTTATATAAAAGAAAATAATCTTCAGTCAGAAGCATCATGAGCTTCTTTCCTTTTACCCCCCTCATTGTTGGCATGAAAGCAAGATCATTTGTTCCAACTACGTATTTGCAACAGCCATTTGCTTTGGTTTTGCTTGAAAACACAGCAAGAGAAATTTTACTCCAAATTTCATATGTCAAAATTCCCTCCATAAATAAAGCTTGACAGAGTGAAGGGTATCCATTCCAACTTTTTTTTTAACACATATTTATTTTATTTTCTTGCCTGAAAACACAGTAGGGAAATTTAGTTTCAAAAAATAAATATGAAGGAGTATTCTTCAGGATAGAAACCCCATTTTAGCCCAGGAAATTTTATTCCTCACCCTCTATGCTCCCCAGGGATCACAAGCAGGTACAAAAGTACAGCCCAAACTCAGACTGAAACCAACATTTACAGATTTTCCTATTGAGAAGTCCTTGAAATATCACTGCACACTAATGACCATCAGGAGCTATCACAGTCCACTTTACACTGACGAAGTCCTGGGGAGATATTGTGACACAAATGGCATTTTTGTTGTGAACCAGCTGTATGGTGCAATCAGTGCATTGTGTTTGTGTTGTGAGTTCAGACTATTATTGTATCACTCAATTCAATCAAAATCCCATGCAACACCAAACACCTGAAATAAGTCAATTTTATATTAAATATTAAACCCTCCTCATCTGGAATATCTAAAATCCTGTCCAGAGTACTGAGCCAAACGGGAGCCTCTGAATCCACAACCCTTTTAAAAATTAGGCCACTGCTTTAGAAATCTAAACATAGGCTAAAGGATCTAACTGTAGGCTCCTATTTTTGAAAAAAAAGTTCTTGGTCTTTAATTTTCATAGCATGGTAAACAAAGCATCTTTTTTCTTCTCTGCTAGAAAGTACTCAGGGTTCAGAAGTTTATTGGAAACATAGCTGACATCCAAATCAACACAGACTGCAAAAACAACAGGGCTGACAAGACAGAACACTTTCAAAACATTACACTGATCATTAGAACAGCAGAGCAAAACATTAATATCATAAGCTTTTGCAGTCAAGGACTCTGCTCTAGCTGAGTATAGCTCTTTAAGCAAGGGAAACCTGGGAAAATAGACTTTGAAGCTAAATAGATGGATTTGCTTTCCAGCAAACAAATACAGGATCAACAAAATTGAACATGATGACTATTCCATAGGCAACAGTGATGCTGCCACGCAGATTTTCAAAAATGTCACTATAGCAAATAAGCCTCTGTTTTGCTCTTGGGAGCAACAGAAAGTGAGAAAGTAGAGTAGATATTAAAGGATGCTTTGGCAAAAAAAAAAAAAAAAAAAAAAAAAAAAAAAAGACAAAAAATAAAGAAACTCTCCCCATCCAACTTTCAGCTGACAGTCAGACCTAGGGGCAGGGGGTGGGAAGGCGGGGTGTAGCTTTAACAAAACAATATATTTTTAAAAAGATCTTCCAGCAGAGAAAACATTATTTTAGCATGGTGGAAGAGAGAAATAAAACCTCAAAAATAGTAATTCACTTCTGATAGAGCAAGGTCCTATTTACAAAAGATGCTTAAGAAGCAAACGCAGCCCCATTGCCCCTAAATTCAAACCTTTACTGGATGAAAGCCTCATTTACCTGATCCAGAATGAAATATATCACAGCCTTTTGCTGGTAAGGCTGGAGACAGGTGGTGAGGGTTTTCTGGACACTGGAGGATCTTTCTTCTCTAGTTCCACACGTGAAATAATTCCCTCCAAATATGAACTTCATGCATTTTAGTGACACGAGTGCCTGTAGTCCTTGCACAAACAGACCTACTAATGATCTTGACAGGAGCTACGTGCACAGAGAATCAATAGTGTTGACACTGAATTACTGGTGTGCAGATGGACCAGTTTGATACATGAATACAAGAAGTAATGTGTCAGCTTGATCTTCCAAGTTGATAACTCTTACTGGAGGTGCTGGGCCCTTCACTATTTATATTATTTCATTATTGCATTCCTTTTGGAAGCAATGACTTGGACCTGGCAAACACCTTTTCCTTGCCAAGGTATGTGTATTTACAACAGGAAAACTAAAAAGCATCGTTCCCCTATTGTCTATGCAAGAAAGCTTGGCAATACAACACATCTTTATTATCACATCACAGATTGAGCTCTTATAGTTAAATATCTGAGAATGTTGGTATTTCCATTGTAACCCCAACCATAAAAAGTGTGCTTTGAGTGAGATTTACAAGTCAAAGGCTCTGATTTTCCTTACTTGAAGCGATATAAATTAGGAGTTAGAGCACACATGGCATGCACAGGGAGAGATTCAAGGTTCTGGGGAAAGAAAAAAACCACAACAAAAGAACAAAGGCTGCTTTGCACACAGGATGCTCAATTTGCAGGCATCCACATTTATAAGAGTGAGCCCATTTCTGCCCCATTCAGCTCACTGCTGTGGCAAAAGCCTTTGCATGGTCTGTGCATCATCTTTTGCATAAAAAATAATATGTTGTGCTAACACAGCCTCACCTGTATCTAAAAAGAGTGTAATAATTTTGGTATGAGTGAGACTGTCATTTCTTTGAACAGCTCAACACAGAACATTGTGTTTTCAATGAAAGGCAAATTTGATCCAGTGAAACAAACCTGGGACTATAAAGATAGGAATTTCCAGATCTTCATCCCACTGCTGCCAGGGGTTGATGAGTCACTTTATGAGAGTTCACTTACCATTTAGATTATCACACACTCACCAATTTTTACCTGGGGATACTGGCACCTGCTTGCTTTTCATACTGGGGGTGTTGTGAAGATTCAATAACGTTCCACGTGTTAAGCATTAGAGAAGTGCTAAGCGGTCATAGTGTCTGATTTAATGCTCCCTTTTCTGGGAGCTGGGATAGAGTTACAATTTTCATGCTAAGCTTACCTCATATTGCTTGACTTGGTAGAGGAAAGGTCCCTCTCTAGATACATATCACACAGCACATATTCCAAAACCAGAAACCTGGGACTTTCAGTCCAAAAAAAAAACAAAAAAATTGAGCCACGACACACATTCGGGCGAACTTAAAAAACAAAAACCACCCCACACAGTATTTCACTCTCATCTTATTAGAATTCATTCATTTCTCCTGCATGTTTTTTTCCCATTTTTGCTGCCTTAGTTTTTCTGTCCATCTCCATCCTCCAGCAGACTCGGTGGCTCAGCGAGGTCACTCTGCTGTGTATGACATCACATGTCACAATCCCCATGGTAACCCCCGTGTTGTCACAAACAGTGTCAGAGGAGGAGGGGGAATAGAGTTAGAAAAGAGTATTTACACACAAATATCTTGGCATTCAAAAAGAGTGGGAAAGAAAATGCACAAAATAAGTCCAGGACAGCTTAATGAGGTTTTGGTAACATGCTGTAGTTTTCCAACTGTGTTCAAGTGTGATCTTGGTTCTTAAGATCTGATTTTCCTTACTTTTATAGACTTAAAAGAACTACATCCATTTTGCTCAGCACAGCAATCTGAAAGTTCCCATGTCTGATTTTATTATTTAATGTGTAGGAAGAATTGCATTTCAACGCCTGCCGAAGAAACTGCCTTTTATAAAGACAGTCTACAGAGATATGTTTGGAATTTTAAATCCTGGTGTTTTGCTTTTTCTTTAATCTTTTATTAATGGTTTGTGCTCCCATTACTCCAAACTGAGCATTAGGTTCCTGGGGAAAAGCGCCAATCAAATGTGTAGAGCAACTGGAATGTATTTGAAAATAAAGAAGGTTAGCTGATCAAACTCAGTATTTCTGAGATTTAGGCCTGTGACGGACATCTTGTATTGAACAAAAAAAAGTAAGAAAAAGGAGAATCATTTTGACAGCAGCAGGTCTGGAGGTAGTGAGAAACTGGCACCCATTTTCCTTTAATTCTGATGGATCAATCTCAAGAGGTTACACCAGAACCAAATTCAAATGCCATTTACTTTGTTTGTGACAGAGCTGGGCAGAAATGAATTCTGCTGCCTGATCTGACCACAGCCCCAACTGAGATCCCCTTGCAGCTCACTCCTGCAAAGGGTTTGTGTAATTTGAGTTGTGAGGGATGATGGCCATGATTTGCTTGTTTCAACTCAGCCTGTGAGAAAAAGAAAACCAAAACTTTTCCTAGCAACACCAATAGCTAAATCTTGGCTTTTTATCCTTACTCTGGAAACCTAAACAATTCCCACTGGATTATAAATGCGTGTCCAAAGATTCCTAGGAAAAAGGATATTAAAGCAGAACTGTGTGGCAGAAAAAGGCCACTGGGACACAGAGTCCCTCAAGCACAGACACAACACACAACAACACAACAGATCACATCTCACAGTTCCAGGTCCTCACCACACAAAGGCCCGGGACAACAGATGGCAACTAAATCTACCCTATGGTGATGTCCAGTAGGGTTTTCTAGAACTATATATATTCACCTACTCTTACCAGTATGCCTCCTTCCCCACAGATGATATTATTACTCAAGTACTTTATAGCACTTAATAGCAAGTTTTATCACTATTAAGGAACCCTGGATTAAAAATTATGTATGAGGGTCTTTCTAACCTGGCCAGTGACAGGGCTCATTGTGTGCTGATTATAAAGTCACTTGTTTTAAATAATATTAGCCAAATATTAACTTCTGTTTCTTTTGCTCAGGAGGTGTGTGGATACCACACTGTGCTGCACATGCAAGCCTTAACTGTCCAGGAGAAAGGAAAAAAAGCTATGGCCTTCCTGTGATACTGAATATTTGAATATTTGGTTTTAATCAAAACATGGGTTACAGGTACAGTATTCACTGCCTACCACATCTTATTTATGAATCTTCTCTTAAAACCCATGTCTGTTTTAAAGTAACATATTCTACAGCCAAGTACCAGCTTGATCCACACGAAACTGAGAGCTCCTAAACAGAAACATAAAATGCTTTAAAAACATTTTAAATGAAGCAACAGAAGTGTTTCACACACAATGTAAAATCAGAGTGTAAAAACAAGAGTGTGCTGCTCATTGAATTGAACTTTTCTCTGCCACCACACAGCTAACACTGCCTGCTTCTCAGACACAAGGGACCAGCTGAAAAACCTCATGATCATAGATAACATCTAAAATAGAAAGTAAAGTTAAAACTGTGGGGAATAATATGATGTCTGCTATTTTCCTAGCTGACCTCTTGTTTTAACTCATTTACTCAAAATACCAAGTGTCAAAAGCAGTGCTGAAGCGGTAATTCAATATTTGAATACTCAAATGAAATATTCTCTATTACATGCAACCAAAAAATGAGTGATTAAACATGACAATATAAATACTAACAAAACCCTAAAACTGTGACAAACATACAACAGGCAAAAATGAAGTGTGTTGCAACAAAAAATGGCCTCTAGTCATCTCAGCAAAATTCTACAGGAGCCATTTGCAGCTTCAAAACAGACTCCTCAAACAATCAAAATGCATTTCTAATAAAGCATTATTAAAAGCAGATATGCTCATAATATTTTTTTTTTCATTTGGTAGCAGGATCAGCTCTGTAAGTCTTCTCCCATACAAATCAGCTCATTTTTCAGTGGTTTAAGAATTATGCACACCAAGTGCTGCAATCACACCCAGGACATGAAACACGATACAGGAGGCACAAGAAGCTCCGTGAGCTCCAGATATTCTCTACATTTCCACTGGTGAGTCACCTGCTCACCCCTGAGCCTCCCTTCACCTCACAGGTGCTGCTGGTTTCCTCTTGAATCTCCACTGAACTCAAACTTGTCCCAAGGGTTTGGTCCCAAGGTCTGGACTTTGTCTGCTTGTGTCCATCTTAGAGTGCTGCACAGCCTGTTTCCACTGAACGTGTAAAAATCTTCCAAACGTTTCAGATCCCCAATGAGAACACAGACACCAGTTTAAAGGGATATTAAACATCCCAAATGTAGATTCTTAAAGCAAAATCTGCATCAGGCATTGCATTAATTACCAGGATGCTTCCAAGGCTGTGATGTACACTTCAGTAGTGTATATCACATTTAAGGCAAATTATTTTGCTGTTGGGATACAGATTTTATTCTGTGTTTGCCTACATTGCACTGCACAGGAAAACCCACACACTGCAGACCCAGGGCTCTGAAATCAGAATCTACATCCCCACAGGTGCAGAAAGCACTTCCACGAGAAATGCATCTGTCCCTCAGGCAAAAAAAGGGGAATTCTTACGTACCAAGGCAAGACAGTACAGGTCAGCTGGTCAGGGGAGGAGCAGGTCAGAGAACCAAGGGAGGAACTCTGACCCCTACAGAATTTTCTATCAAAATAGTGATTTTTTTTGTTTTTAAAACTGTCACTAAAATTTTTAGTGACGCAGCTGAACAGGCAATAAGAGTAGATTATGCAAGAAGAGGGGCTCTTATTTTTCCTCTTTTCTTTTCATCCTTCATTTTGGGTCAACCAACTGAAACTGTTCCCCTCTTTATCCCAGCCCAAGAACACCCACAATATAATTCTGTCTCTTTTTTTTCTTTTCATTTGAAGATCACTGATTGAGCAGTTCATTTTAAAACGCTTGTCTGAAATTTTTACACCCAGAAGTTGGGACAGGTTGGAATAAGTGCCATTCCCCTTGTCCTTAGAGGATGATCATAGCACATGCAGGCTCAGACCTGTATTCTTCAAGAACATTAATTGGAAATATCATCTACCAATAGTTGGATCTCTCCTCTTAAAAACACCTTGCATCCATGAACTTTCCAAAACTGATAGCATTTGTGAGAACATTCCAGCAAAACAAAGTAATCACACACAAAATTAGACTAAATCATTTAAAAACAAATCAAAATATTCAGTGTAACTTTCTGCAGTATTTCTCCACTGTTTTATTTCCAGAAATGAATTGAAAAGTACTTGCATAAAGCTCTCCATTAGGATTGCTTTTAAAATCACCTTGTCCTGTGAAGTGTCACATTGTGTGGCACGATTTATTTCTCCAGTTGAGAGGGTGAATAAAATGAGGCCTTTCAGAACATGTAGGCAAACTGACCCCAATATTTGGTTGGAAACACTCAAGGAAAGAGACATCCAGGTAAAACAGTATACAATATTCTTCAGTAACATTTGAGTCCATTCTAAGAACCTGACAGTGGTTATCAGTAATTCATCCTCACCTGAAGAAAAGGAACCTGTGGTGAAAAGAGTTGCCCAAGACCACATGTCACCAGGTAATTTTACCTCCTCAATCCATCACCCCTGTGCTCTGGCCACTTGCCAACAAAACTCTGTGCAAAAAACTTTCTGCATCCCACTTAAACAAAATCATGTCGTGCCTGACATTTCTGAAAAGCACTGCAGTTGAACAGTAACTTCTGCTATTGCAAAAGACAGAACATTTTTAGATTGTCCCTTGACTTATTGCTTTAATCACCTGTGATATTTCTGCAGTTCCAGGGAGCTTATCTGCAGTACCTGGGACACAAGCCTCTGCCCCTTTATTGTCCCACTTGGCTGAAGATTAGGAATGGGGCCCCCTTTCCTTTTTGCTTGCTTAAACCAATATTGCTCCTTACAATTAATTCTGCTACATACAGAGCAGTCCTTGAGTGACCTATGCCAAACAAGAGCAGTCCCTTCTATGAAGTCACAGTTGTAATTACAAAGCAAACACTACCATCTGCTGGCCTGTTTGAAAAGCCTGTTCTATTAAAATAAATAAAAAATTAAAAACCCAGTATAGTGTTCCTTCTGGCCTAAGACCTTACAAAACTCCAGCTAATTTTCCTAGAACTGAAGAAACCTCGAATACTCACACTGGAAAAGTATGATTTTCTGTGCTCTCCCCGTTCCTTCCTGACCCCATCAGCAAGAACTCGATTAAATCCTGTCCTGAAATACTGGGATAGCCCTCACCTTGTACAAGTTCACTCTGTAGAGTTTAACTTGCACGTAGCACAATGGGATGAGTTACAAAGGTGGGAGAAGGTGCCTGACGTGACAAGCTCTTGTCGCTCGACAGTGTGAGCAAAGCAAGGCTCTGAGGCACAGGTTTCTCTTTTCAGCTGGGGCTGAGCTGGAACACTCCTCCCAAATCCTCCCAGATAACTCAGGATTTCAGATTGCACACTCCAGTCTGAACTCTGCTGACAGGTTAGGAAAAAACCCCAAAATAAACATGTTTAATGCAAGTGTAATTTCCTACAGGATATACGGTCCAGTTTGTCCAGCTTCAGTCCTGTTGCCTCATTCACACTATGGAACTCCATTTGGATGCCCAGAAATCTGGCTAACTTCTTCCACTTCAAAATGCAACCATTGCTGCACAGTGTTCTGCAATTTACTTCCTCCTAGAAACCTTATTCTTTCAAGTATACAAGGTATGCAAAATTCAACACCACCTGTCAGTACCGAGGGAGCAGCTTTACAAAGACAATCTCCTTATATAATATAAAACCCTATTGTTTCTCTTCTTTAGGCCATTAACTATTTCCATACCCTTTACATCAGCTGGGAACTATATATCACAGACAAAGACAAACTCATTTGTTTTAATGGCTAAGAAAATTCAAAATGGAAATTACTAGATAATTTGTTCTTGGGCTTTTTTAATTTTGTTTTCCTCACTCCCGATCCCCCTCTCACCATCATCCCCCACTACCTCCAAAAAAAATCGTTTTAGTCAAGAACTAGAATTCTGGCAAACTATCTTATTTCCACCGAATTAAACATAAATCAGGCTTAAGCAAATCAAAGATTTGGCTTCAAAAATTCTTTAATTTCCTAGTACTGGGTTAAGATACTTTATTATTGGCGTTCCTCATATAGTTCAAATAGTAATATCTTCCATAATGGGCAACAGATAAAAGAAAATGTAATAGACAAAAAAATCGCAGTTGTTGCTGTTAAAGCATTAGTTGTATCAGGTGCTGTGCAAGCAGACACCGGTCAGTCCCTGATGGATGTTCTGCTTTGCCGTTTAACTGGGGCACACTAATTGGCAGGTAATTATCAGTCATCTGCCATCCCTACCCTTCAGTTAATCCTAATCTGCATTCAGCAGTGGGTGACTCCAGTTGGATTATCATTTGTTTTCAGCACTTCTAAGTGCTTTAGAAGACAATCCAAATTGTAATAAGACAGATGCATTTTTTATTTCATTATCTAAAGTTTCAAAAATTTTGGACACCGATTCAGTTTTGTTAGGCTTTGTTTCCCTTTGCTTCTCAAGGTCTCGGGCATGATTGCTGATACATCCAAGCATGTGGAACAGCAGATACTTCACGCTTTCAATTATTTTCAGGCTACTTGGCACACCTTTAATTTAGGTGCACAGCATTTCAATCCTGCAGAAAAGTCCATGCAGAACATGCCAACAGTAGATTTTAATTCAACAATGACACAAGAGGTATAGGGTATCTCAGCAAACTGCTCTGTTATGATATGAAACACATGTCAGCTGGTTCTGGGGAAAAAAAAAGCAGTGGTCCAGGACTCCTCCTGGAAGTCAGACAACTTGAACAGAATATGGTGCACTTTCGACTTTGCCTGCTCTGAGCCTGTTACCATGAGCTGCTCCATAGAACATGGAGCATACCAGTTCCTCTGATTCATAACCTAACAACAGTTATGTACAGATTGGCACAAACTAAAAAAAAACAACCAAAAAAACCTAAACAAACCTGAGTTAGGCTTTAATCCAGTCAGTATATATTTATGCAGAACTCACCAGCATCCATTGGAACCCAACACAACTTGGAGTTCTTAAAGTGTTGCTGTGCAGCCATAAACACCATTCACTCTGCAAACAGGAAGGAACAACAAACCTTTGTATTGTTTTCTAATAAAAATCAGACTATTTCACTGGTGTTCCTAGACTTTAACAGAGGGAAATCCAGGCCCAAAAGCCAACGCTAGGAAAATGAAGTGGTAAATGACAGGCAGAATGACCAGGATACAACTGTATCGCCCCAAAGTACAAGATGGACATAACTTAGACTTGTCGAGGAAATCTATCAAAGATGAGTTTTTGAACAGATGTACAACAGAGAGAACAGATAACTGCTGGCATGCTTAACCAGAGCCATGTGGTAAAAACATAATGGCACGGACAAACTGCAGAAAAGAGGGGTCATTTCTGAGCTGCAAAATGGATTTATTTTGATTAAGAAATACAAGAAGGTAATACAGAGAGCAGTGACCAGAGTTTCAGATCATACAGCAATAGAAAAGGAACTCATAAGCCCCTTAGGGACATAAGGCAACCCACCCACACACAGCTTATATTTCAAGTCTTCGTTTTAAGGCCATGACTTGACCTCTGTTCAGAGACATATTAAGGTCTTGGCACAGTATCAGATGCCTAGAATAGTGAAGTATCGTAAACAGATTTAGTGTATGGAATTTTACACTGGCCAAAATTAATTGGCTAAGAGGTCACATTACAGCCGTTAATATTTTGCAGTAGGAGCCAAAGCCCTTCGATTGCCCTGCAGTCTATTAACTGTTTCTTTCGTTGATTTTTAGGTCCCTAGTTACTTTGTTGGAAAAAGTCACAATTTTGAGGTTTTCCAGAAGTGACAGCAAGTATTAAAGTGTAGTTCAGCTTTGTGCAAATCCTGCTTTCAGCCAACTGCAGAAGTCACTGATAAAGACAGGGCCTGAAAAAGTGCAAGGAAGCGAGGTCTGGGGCTTACAACACCCCAAAATCCCAGAGAACCTAAGCTAAAGCTGTTCTTGCAGCACCACCAGCTTCTAACATGAATTTAGGTAAATCATTCAGATACTACCAGCACACTCTGCTGATACTGAAGGCCAACATCAAAGCATCATCGCTCTCATAAGACCAACTATAAAATCAAAAATCACAGTCTCTGTGGCCATCCAGTGTGGACCTGAATGGTGTGATCTGCTTCCAGACAGGTCAGTCTCTGCTGTGGCCCACTCTCAGTTCAAACCTACCCACTCTTGGTGCTGACCCCTTCCCTGCTGCCTGCAAATACCGACCAGGGCTGATGGAACACTCGCTGCTGACCAATTCCTCTGGCAGCTGAACCCCTCCCTACACATCTGGGATACAGCTCAGCACCACTCTGCAGTAACAAGAGCCACCTCATGGTTGGCTTTAGTGGCCCCAAGGTTGAAGAGGGATGGAAGACTGACTTCATGGCCAACCCCAATTTCCATGTAAAAGGATGAGGAAATGCTTTCTGGCTCCACTGAAGCCAATGGCAGCAGTCCCATCCTCAGGATTTTGCTTACAGCAATACAGCTGTATCACCACCTCACTTCCCCTAAGAATTTATGTACTATTGCTAGAGGTGGGGTATATTTGAGCCAAATCCCCAAATTTAGGCTTGAATATACTGTACTGTCAACTGTAGATTTTTATCAGCAACCCCCTACCTAAACTTTGTGCCCGTATTTCATACCTGAGTAATGAATTGTTGGAGCCACTTCAGCAATTGCATCTGTGCCTGGCTTGAGCCCATAAAGTCACAAGTACTCAGGTTTATAGATCTTGAAAGTCTGTGTATTCTATCAAATCTTAATTATTTCTAAATTCTAATTTGACTAATATGCTGCTTTAGGGCCATCAAGTTTCATGAAGTTTACCCAGGAAACTGATTTCAAAGCCAGGATGACTCAGCTGACCTGGACATCTTTTTAAGTGGCCAAAGAGTATCCATTAATAGATGAGCTCCTCTAGAATAAAACAGTAAAATGCCTGGGATATTAACAAAAACAACATATCAGCACCTCAGAGTTCTGTTGTGGTTTCTTAGGGGGCAGTGTGCATCTACCTATTCCTGTCCATATCTTTCCTCTTTGAGGACTTCTGGAGAAAAAAAAAAAAATCAAAAAATAGTCCAATTCCCCAAAGCTATTCAAGAAAACGCCTCCTTCCCTGCCAGCTTAACTGACATCAAGATATTGTACCACAGCCATTACAGTCTTTTCAGAAGTCCTATTTTGCAGGACAAGCTACCAATTTTTATTCAAAACACATCAAAAGATTTTGAGCCACATGGAGGATTCCAAAGAAGCTGAAAATACATCTAAAAATTAACCTAGTCCCAAAGCTTAGTCGGTTTCCTGGGTGCTGAGGGAAGCACACAGCTGGAACTATTTGCAATGCCAGGCCCCTGAGGTCTCTTCCATAAGGGCATCACTATCTACAGCTAAGCAGGGCTGTACTAAAAAATAAACAAAACCCCATCCCAAACCTAATCCTTGTATCTTTAATATTGGGAAGGACAAGAGCAGGATTTTTCCTGTGGAAGGGAGGCTGCCTGGCTGCAGCAGCTCCCAGGCAATGAGCAGATTGTGTCAGTGCACCCCTCCCCTCCAGTTCAGCATTGCCTAACCTCCTTTCTGCCTCCCAGTTGGCATCACACAATCATCACCTCACAATTATAGAACCACCATGTGGTAGCCATAGCATCACTTGCGTGGAGAGTGTAATTGGGAAAGTGTCACTCTACTGCTGCTTGACTTAGAAGTGTGAACAGACACATCCTTTGTGAAAGAAAAGACAAGACAGTCTTCTTCCATTTCTATTCTTCTCTATTCATCTTTTACTCCCACATATTCAGGGTTTTTTCTACCACAAGCCAGGCAGGAAGACTGCAAGATAACCAAAACTTAATGAATAAATAAAGCTCTAAAAAGGGTTTTTGAAATAAGGTGTTTCTTGGACAGTCTCAAGGGTACTTGTATCATCTTATCTAACTATTCCAAATTCAAGGGCACAGTTTCCTTATGCAGGTTCATATTTTGCTATAGAGATTAAATTTATTCTTATCCTGCTTCAAATCTTGTCTAAGCGAAGGCAAGTATAACAACGAACATAACTTTGAACTGCTTATAGGGCCTACCCTTTTTTTGCCCATCATTAGCCATTTTGACTTCTTTAAAAACACAACCCCATCCATTTGACAGTGCTCTGTAGAAAGACTTAGGTGTAGATGCTTCAAAATTTTTTGTTTCAGTTCTCAATACTGAAGAGATTGAGTGCTAGGAATGTTAGACCCTAAATCAAGAACTGAAGTCCTTTTGTTTTAAGTGATTTACAAATCTTAATACCTCATTGTGGAAAATGGAAAATACTCTATTGACACGCTAGTCTGGGTCACTGCCACACTCAGATCGAAGATGAAAGCAAACTCACAAGAAAAACAACTCTTCAGTACTAGAGATTTTGACTTCTCTTATGCCCTTGCTGTTAATATGCATAAAAAATTCCTCTCATAGGCCATGATGCACCCAGCCCTTACTTTCCAAGGCCAGAAGGTGGAGTTGTAATGTCGAGGGCCATTACAGAGCATCAAAAAGCCACACCTGGCACTGTGTCCCAGCTGTTCTCTACTAGAAAAATATATTACAATTTTGTAATTATTAAAAGAGAAGCCACTGCCCTCAATTGATGCTTTGTAAATGCTCATTTACAGGCACCACTGTACAACTGCATAGGAGCCAAAACCAGAGAGAGCATTTAAAGCCAGAAAGGAATCTAAAAAAGGGCAAGTAAAACCCACGAATAACTACAAGTACATTCAGTTTTTCCCTATCTTTTAATTTCTTTTCTAACTCAGAGCACTTTCATAACATCTGCAAGGGACTGTTTAAGTTAGCCATTCATTTCTAAATTCATATTAAGAATGTGCAAAGGGAATGTTGCTATATTTCACGTAGACCACTGGACAGCCATGTATATACATATATCTGTTGAAATACACAGCCAAGTAAATCAGCCAGAAAACTATGCACTCAATGGAAAATCTGAAACAAAATCATCCAGTGATTACATCTCAGCAGTGCCCCTTTAAGCCAAAACAAACATTTAGCACCAGTCCATCAGTAGTTAGCAGGAGGATATATTTAAACTGACTCCCATGTATTGGCAGCCGTGGGATTGGGGGTGGGATGTTAAATATGCCAACCCTTCTCAAGCTGATTTCCTATCCTGGACAAATGAAAATGAAAGCACAGAACGTCCCTGAGACACCCCAGAGCCCTGAGCTCACAGATGAAAGCTGAGTGCTCAGGTCAGGCTTGGCAGGGAAGGAAGTCCCTGACATTCATCGGAGCTGAGGGACATGTATACAGAGCTGGGCATTCTTGCATTTGGAATAAAAAAATAATTCAAAAATACCACACAAACACAGCACCAGCACCACCCCAAAACCAAAAGTACCTACAAGTTCTTAAGGACTGCTCCAAGTCCTTAGATTTAGCTCGTAAAAGGCTGAGTTAAGGACTGAGATTTAAAGACCCCAGGTCACTCAGCTGTCAGATCATTTATTCAGATGGATGAAGAGACAGTGAAAAGTCACCAATGTTGTTGTTACAATGGTCACTTTAAATCCAATCAGATTTGGAAATCTCTTTTCTAGTTTTTGAAAACCCAAGTGAACAGAATTGAAGGAATAATACTTTTTAAAGAGAAAACAGGGTTTTTTTGGGCTGCCTCAGATTCTAACACCTTCAAAGCTTACTGTAACTGCAGTTTCGAGCACAGCCTGACCTCCAGTAACACAGCAAAGCTTCAGCATACCAGGAGCTGACAATCTGAGAAAAATCTTACAGGGAGTCCATGAAAACTTTTTCAGAAATGCTTATTTTGACACAGAAAATTTAAATCACTGCACCAACTATTCTGTACAGTGTACCTGGCCCAAAGCTTGTAGCAAACTTTGGAAATTCTAGGGTCAGAATTTTTACATTTTACATTTTTACATTTACTGCCCTGCTGGGAAAAATCAAAACATACTGCCAGTCAATTTGCAATTTTAGTTACAGTTCTGGTAAAGAGCGCCACTGTGAGAGTTTTGGGCTTGGGAAGCTAAAGTGAGAAGTGCTGGAATTGAAGACTTAAGGAAAGTGTGGCATTTGCTTTAGAAAAACTGAACTGAATAAGAATGGATGAGAAGATGAGGCTGAGCACTAGAAAGATCAAACACTAAAACCAGAACTGACATATACAAATAGAAATTACAACAGATAATAAAATCATCAGGGAAAAATATAGTAACATGGCCAGCAAAGAGAAAACTTACTTTTAAAAGGCATCTAAAATGTAAAACATAATTCCTTTTAAGATAACTCATGCCCATGAATCCCAGAAATCTGAGAATGAGTAGCTTTTTATTCAGAATGACACTGGAGTCTTTGAGAATTCTGCTGAACTGGAGCTTGTAAAAACAAGTATAATAAAATGAATCCTTCAAGAAAATATACATACAAGGAAGAAAGGTAGTATTGTATGGGGGGCAGACACCAAATGAAGTTACACGAGAAAGCAGACAAGTCGAACAAGGTCCTGAACACAGGAACGTAGAGGAGGAAAGAGAGAGAAGAAAGAACTCAAGCACTACAGACAGAGGATAGAATGATACCTGCTGAATGAGCAGGGGGAAAGAAGAACCCACTGCAGCTACAATTTCCACATCAGAAACAAGAAACTGGGGAGGAAACAATAACACAAAACAGTTTTTCAACTTGGGGGAGAGCAGGGGGAAGATCTTACAGAGGGGAAGCCAGGAGGAGTAAGAAAAACAAATTATAACTTTACTGTTTTGTAGTGACTTCAATACATAACTTTGAATAGATGTACCACTACACAGTTAAATGCTCCTTATAAAATACGCTTTTCATTCACCATATACATCTTTCATTAAAAGACATTTAACATGTTCTGGGTTTTAATTGGATTCAAAGCATTGCAATTCACCCACTCTATACTAAATAAATGTCACAAAATATTTTAAAACATAGGGTAGCATAAAAACAAGTGTCAGAAATTGAGAGGGGTTAATTTTTTAAAAAATGTTCTTTTTGAAATGATCTAATATTGCCCAAGTTTTATCAGATGCTTAAAGTGTTTAATCAAAATATCTATTGTCACATCTTCCAATTGTTATTTTACAGAGAAAGCTAAGATAAAAATCAACTAGATCAGCACACTAGCAAACTGTTTCTTATTAGGGTATTTCCGACACTTAAAATAGCTATTATAATAGACATCACAGAACATTAATTACCCCTGGCATTAAATCTCTATTATTCTCTGATGGAAATAACTAAATTATAAAAATACATTTGAGATTCATTTTGAAATGCGTGGGAGGCAGACTGTCTTTGTCTTTAAAAGAAAAATACCTAAGATACGTCTGTTGTATTGGCTTAGCCACCCACATTGCTTCCAATATTTAGACCATCTGCATGACTTATTTCTTTTATTTCTATTTTTTCTTTGGGTTTTTTCCTCTCTTCTTGATGATCTGAAGCACTGGCATGCTGAAAAAGATACTAAAATTAATTTTGAAGCCCTGTACAGGGCATCACATTGTATTAATCTGTTTGCAACAGATCCACCACTCAACTTTATCAGCACAGTTGGGAGCTCTTCCCAATCCCAGATTTTTACTGGGACAGAATCGTGTTTGCAAGATACCAGAAGAGTTTCAGCCCAAGGCTTCTTCAAACTGACCTCATGAAAAGCACAGAGAGAACAAAACCCAGCACATTTGAAAAGCAATCTTTTCTTCTAAGAAACCCTACAGCAAATTAAGCAGGTGCAGAGACTACTGTCTAAGAGAGACAAAAAATCTGTTAATATTTAACTCCTAAACAAATGCCAAGATTACTGTGGAAAGGCTCACAATTTATACTTCATTGAATCAAGCAGCTGGGGAAACATTTCAAAGCCTGTAAGGTAATATAGTCAATTAGGGCTATTTAAATTCCCTTGAAGGAATTGAGCAAAATACTCTTAAAGTGCTTGTAAGGAAAGACACAAACACCCTCATTGACAGGGCATAATGGGACGGACAGGAATGTTACACAGCAGGTAAAAGGGCCTTTAAAGCTGAAGGCTGCTAAGGATAAGTTTGACAACCTGGATGACAGCTCTGAAGGGAGAGGATATCCAAAGAAGCAAGAGGTTTAGATTCCTATCACTCTTCTGAAGAGCAGCAAGCACCGAGGTTGTGAACAAATCTGTCCAAGGATGCTCTGAGCTTTAACCCAGTTTCACACAAATAGCAACTGATCTTTATAAGGTGTGAGGGGCAGCAGATACTGTCTGTCAGGGGCACAGCCACTGGATTACGAGGATGTGGGACCTGTCTTAATGCTCTGCAGAGATATCTATCAACACCAGCCACCAGCACATGCTGCCTCTCTTTTAATCAGCAACAAATCTGGATACTCATAACCTGAACAGAACTTTCCATCTGTTGTGCTGTTTAGCAAGTTTCAAATAGGAAATCACTAACGTTTTAACTTAATCTGATATTCAGTGCCCCACACAACAATAGAAAGAATTGATCATTCTAGAAGCTGCAGATTTTCACTACTCAAAACCAACATAAATTTATATTGTGTCTCATTAATGCATTAGGAAAAAGCGTAATTGTTTAATTAATACTGTTGGGGCAGTGTAAAATTAATAAGGTTTTTTTTAATCCCCTAAATTAGAAAAGAGATCAAAGCAGCAGTCTAACATAGCCTAGTCTTCCATGCATTTGACTTCTCTGGTTTGAATGCAGCCTCCTCTGTTCGTGCTCCCACTGCCTTCCTCCCCTACCCCAGCACCCTCAAGCTCCAGCACGTCCTGATCTTTCTCCACTGCAACACCCTGAGCTCCCTTTCCCAGCTTGTCTCCACCACAATATCTCCTCCACATGTTTAGTCTAGCTTTGGTGGATCTTCCAGATGGAGTAGAACTGGCTGTGACTAGACCAGACCTATTTGTGCAGACTGGCCAAACAGCCCTTCCTTTTGGCTGCCAGGCAAACCAAACACGGAGCAGCTTTTCAGCTACTGCAGCTCTGCCAGATGCAGCAGGGGACTACAGCTCCCAACCTGCTGGCAGCAGCAGCCCAGGCCTGATGGAAAAACTCCCCATGCTCAAGACCAGTTGCAGTTTTTAATCAGGGAGACCCATTGATATACAGAAAGAAATCCATAGAATGATTGCTGTAATCCTTGCCATCTTAAGAAACCAACATAAATTCAACAAAAGTGATTCAGCACCTATTCTGACAGTCTGAAATTCCTTTATCTAAGGATGGGAAAGCTTCATCGAGAGTTACAGCACTTTTTCTTCATGTACACGTACCAAACATGTAAAATCTGAGTGTTTATTGTCAGAGATACTCTAAATGCCACAAACCACAGGAGAAACTTCATAAAAGTGAGTTCAACTGGAAATATTTGCTACTACTTTTTTTCAGCACTTAATGTGATACTTAAAAGAGTAAGGAAAGAATCATGACTACGAGCTTCACACGAGTAGCACAAAGCTGCTGCCATTTCTGTTCCACTAAAACCCGGTGGTCAGAACAAGTGGGAGACAGGAGGCAGAGCAGTGTATTTAGCAGTTTCTAACTGTGTTAGAAACAACACAGCTGTATGCAAATAAGGAAAGAGGAATTTCCACCAACCCTTCTGTAGAAATTGTTAGCCATTGCTGTATTGGCTCCAGCAAGAGGCAGCTCCCAGGGCTTAACTCCTCACAGGTACCACTGGTCTCAAGAGCTCTCAGACAGAACGAGATCACCTGTGGCTTCCTTCTGTGTCCTCATTTTACCATTCCTATACCAACAGACAGCCCTTGAGTTAAAGATCATGTACTGTGCTGGAGTATAAAGTGTTAAATGAACAGAAATGTACTAATCTATTGAGTAAGAAGGTTTTGAGGCACTTTTATACACGTTTTCACGTGGAGAGGAGATCCCTGCCAGTGACATGGAGGTTACACAACATCAGCTCTGACAAGTTTTACTTTCAGTAACAAGACTTACCACCAGGACTCAACAAGGACAGCAAATTAGTTAAACTGACTATATATATATTTGTAGAAAGCCTATACAAAAAGCCAATCATAAACCATAGTGAAATACTTATATATGTAAAGATGGATGTTCCAAAAAAGGCTCTACAAAATTAGATGTTAGTATTTTAATGATCTGTCTTTAAATAATACATCATCTTTTGAACAAGCTAATACTTTATAGATGAGAATCTTTAAACCAAGTGTAATTGAGCTACAGTGTTTCTATAGTGGTGTCCCCTCATCGTGAATCTCTTTTAACACTCATTGATTTCTGTCAGACACTCATTGGAAGAATTAATTTATTTATGAACTTGTCATTACAAGCCATTGATTAAGATGTCCTGCCTTAAAGATTTAATTATACCCTAAGATAAAAGATTTGCTAATTATTGTCTTTTATCTAATTGAAGTTTTGTATTACAAATAAAGTTCAAAGGTTTAAGACAGTTGCCCTTTCAAACATTTGAGCAAATATGAGAATTTAATTTAGGGCAGACCATGTTCTCACCAGCAGCATCAGACGTACTCCAGGAGCCATTCTGGTAAATGAATTGATGACTATTCAATGTGCAGAGATCCCAGAAAATCTTTTAACTTCTTTTTGTCTTTCACATGTTTTCACAGCATGGCTCTTTGTTTTGGATCTATCAGGCAATCTGACAGTCTGGTCCAGAGGGAAATAAATCAAAGATTGGGAACTTCCACGTTTCTTTTTCTTCCAGTTTTACTTGCTCTGACAATGGGAACAGTTCCTAAGATACAACTTATTGGGTGAGACCACTCAGTGAGTGGACAGTTTGGCCTGACTGTGTGTTACAAATCACTTCATGTTTGCAGCAGCAGAACCAAAGAGCTTACAAGAGCCCCAAACCTAAATACTCTCACAGAGTTCATTTTCTTCTTTATGCAAGGTTTTCTGTTTATCAGTAACCTCACACTGCTCCTGGCATTCAGAGTGGCAGGCACAGGGATGTTTCTGGTGTGCTGCTCACACTAGAATTGCCAATTCCCATTAATACTACTCAGTAGATGCTGCAAAAGTACAGTTGTTTTTTGTTTTCTTTTCCTTACAGTTGTAGAATTCTGAAAGTGTACCTGCCTACAGTTTTTCAAAATTATTTCCAGAGGAAATGCCTTCCTGCAAAAGCTGTGAACTGGTGCTTTGCACCTAAGCTTTCCCAGATTGAAAGTAAAGTTTAATATCATGAGTGTGTTGGGACTAAATTGAATTCCAAAACTGAGGATGATCATGGTCCAAATCTTAGCTTTGTTTTACTGCTCTTGGACCCATTCCCATGCCCATCAACTCACATCATCTTCAGCAGGAATTCAGTGAACTTTGCACTTCACTGACACACAGATACTTTCATCAAAACAAGTTTTGAGAGCATCTTTTTATAAAAAGCCAGAGAAAGCAGCTTGGGTAGGCACACATTTGTTCAATTCTCACAGCTACAATTTAAGAGCAAATCTCAAGAGAATTTAATCAAACACTTTTTCCAAGTCTTTCATTTTATCACTCCAGGAAAATAATGGTACAAATAAACCTGTTCTAACTACTTGACAAACTCAGATGTTTGCACCTCAGTTCAATTTTCACCCAAGGGAAGGAGATGCCAGGACTACACCAAGGAACCAAGGAGTTCAGGCACCCAGTTCCTTTCACTGCCTCGTGAGTGCAACTCCTTTGTGCAGAGCACGGCCAGGGCTCAGCACTACACCCTACAGAGGAAACCCGCAGGAATTTTGCTACAGAGAAACAACACCTCAGACTTTAAACCTGTGCCTAGATAATTTCCAACAGACAGAAAAATTTAACTTTCTCAGCAATGTCTTCCTCAAAACCTGACTGAGGGACTCATTGCCTTTGAAGCTGGAAGTGTAAATCCAAAACTCAGTGAGTTTAAAATAAAATTCTTATACCTATATGGAACACACATGTTCTCAGCATGCTCCAGAGCATTATCCAAGAGGAATTCCACACCATAAGATAACCCAGAGCACTGTACATAATCAAGAACACCAGTAAAACTGGTTTTGTGCACTGGCCATTTCCTTAGTTCTTTATTTACAAGCAACCATATTAAAAATTTAGGATATAAAAGTGAGTTTTCATCCCCTATACTAAATGATGATTCACTATTAATATTTTTTTAAATGAAACAGTGGATTATGAGAAGAGAGATATAAAAGGATTTGCTGAGACCTGAAAAAAAAATCTGTGGCAATTGACTGTAAAACATTTCTCTTTTTACAAGAGAGACACTTGTGATTTGTAGATGCTCCTCTAGAAACCTACCAAACTGAGTGAGGCCAACACAGTAATGGTAAATCCAAATTCAAACATTGGTCAGTTCAGTGCAGTGCTTTTTCTGGTCTCCATATCTACATTGCAATGGATTTCTGCACTGGTGGTGCTCACCAAATTGCTGATCCCAGAGCAGGGTAATTCAGAGACCTTACCAACACAAACTTCAGAGTTTCTGAACTGCTAATCATACAAACAATATCAAGAATTACCTGTAGCTTATTGGAGAACTGTACTAATAAATAAAAAAATTGATGAGAAAGCTAACCAGAATGAGAACAGTTCAAAACTGCCTAGGGGGAAAAAAAATACATACAAAAAGAAGCAATTAGAATCAATGCAATTTTTTTTCTTTCAATATGGATCTTGCTGAGTGACTGGTGCAGCTGTCCAGCAGCTAAGTGTTCACCAGAAGCAAATGCATTATTGCTATGAGCACCTTTGATGAAATCTTTGTGTCTCACTCCCACTGAAGTGAGCACCAAATCTGCCTCTATCGTACCAGAACCCACACTCTCACATTCCAACACTCTCAAATTTCAGATTCCAAAAGTTTCTGCCCAGGTATGCTTTTCTTACTTTAAACTCAAAATTTGGAAAAGATGCACAGCTAAGTATACCTTTAAAAGTTTTCTGTCCTCAATGCTTTCATGCTATTTTACATAGTGATTTTCTTTATTATTTCAAGAGAGACTGCAGGTTAAGGATGAGGATCTGGTCCCTGCATGACAGATCCTGCTCTCAGAATAGAAAGTGGAAAAGGAAAGTGGAGTGTCCTCATGTAGGAGAGAAGCTTGCATCTCTGTCAGATTTTTATGTGCTTTATTTATTTTCATAAGTAAGCTATAGTATCTGGGCACCTCCTAGTATTATTTATAGGCATTTCTATAGAGCTCATAATCACAGTATCTGAGTGCCTCTCGCTATTTACGATATGCCATTTATCTCTAGAGGGTAGAACTCTCCTCCTTTCTGCTTTGAAGATGGCTTTTCATAGAGATAAGGTGCAGGTGATTAATGCCTTCTGCACTTGGCATCTTGTGACATGGCTGTTTGGGGAAATGCAAGTCTTTAATCACACTCTAAAGCACAGGATTTGGGCTCAGCTTGATCTTTTTTGGGCTGTACCTTTTTCTCCAAATATAGAGTCCATTTCAAAAAAAAAAAAAGTAGGAAGATAACTGAAATTCCACTGAAAAGTCAGCAAGTGCAGTTTTTCTCTCCTGAGAAGCCACACATGACAAAATAACTTCCTTCAAGAAATACAAACCCCAACGATGTCTCTGTGTTTGGTAGATTCTTCTCCAGTGGGACTTCATTTTAAAGATGTCAGAGTTTTCCAGTGTTCCACTATGGGAATGCAGCTAGAGAACAGGACTCAGAATTGCTCAGCTCATGACTGAACTGGATGTGCTGGGTCCAGTGGGCCACAAGCCCTGGCAAGGCAAGGACTTCCATTCAGAACCCAAAAGGTGTGCTTGGTGTGCTTTGTTTGGGAGAAATCATGCCAGCAAGACAGCGCAGGCCTGTGCTTGCCTGTACGAGCCTACAGTGAAGCAATATTTTAGATTATTTAAGTTATTAAGAAGGTTGTTATGGTAGTTATTGCTTAAGCAAGTAGTTATTTTTAGTTTTACTTGAAAGGTGTATAAACCAGCGGGGTTCTCAATAAAATCAGCTTCATGCATGCACACCATGGAGACCCCATCTCTTTGTTCGTCACTGACATTCCAGGGAATTTTTTTTTTCTGTCTGAGAAGGTCAGAATGTTTCCTGAGAGGCTGAGAGGAGGGAAAATGAGGGATCTTCCATGTGACTGACTCTGAGCAGTACTTTTCCTTACTGCCGTGAGCTCACGTATCCAGTGAGCTCAGCTTCTTCAGCCCCTCCGAAGAAAGGGCTGAAATTTGTCCTTTTACACAAAACATCCAGAAAAATGCAGTCAGCTGATAAACAGCAACTCTTTGATGAT
Source organism: Bombycilla garrulus (assembly GCA_013400315.1). Classification (NCBI taxonomy): domain Eukaryota; kingdom Metazoa; phylum Chordata; class Aves; order Passeriformes; family Bombycillidae; genus Bombycilla; species Bombycilla garrulus. The sequence continues at coordinate 1,429,933 of VXBU01012053.1, forward strand.
AATGACTCCTCAAAAGCACATTTAGGAGAAAGAATAAGCAAAACCCAATAACCCAGAGTGGTTATTAAGAGGACAAGATTACTCAATAGCTCAGGACTGCTCTGTCAAAGCAGATGGGTTTAAATTTCTGAAAAAATGAAAGATTTTAAGCAGAATAAATACAAGGATAATCATCGTTTTGGTCACTAAGGAAAAGTTTTCTAATCCTAATTCACACCCTTAAGGATGTAACAGATCTTTAGCAGACCCCATTAGCAAAGACAAGAGAAAGGTCAAAGAAAGAAAGCCATCAATAAGGGTAACTTAGATTTTAAGCTCTTTGGTTTTCCTTGGTCATGTATCTTCAGCGTCTGACACACCGGCCCCAAATAGAACTGAAACACAAAAACCAGGCAGTTCCTCACCAGAGTGACCACTGAAAAATCTTCTCTGAACTTTCCCTTCAGCAAATAAGTGAATTTGTGTGAACTTTGCTGGCACAGAAACTTCACAAATATTTCCATGACAGATTTCTGATGGAAGGGCAATTGCCAAAGGACAAATTCATGAGAACATAAATTAATTCTAAAGATATCTCTAAAGAACTCCAAAAGACACACTATGAACAGGCACTTTCAGAAGCTTAGCACATCTTCAGGAAGCATCATCAGAACTATATTCTGAGTGAGGTGGTGTCAGCTGAGACAGATATCTTATAGAAATAACGTGTGACTCATTTACTAGTTGCCAGATACTTCCACATTTTCTAGTCTGTTAAAAACGGGAGCCTGGTTCTGTTACACAATGGATACAGAAATGCTGGTTATAAAAGAGCTGAAATCTCAGATATCTGTTAGCACTAGGTAATTAATCCTTCCTTTCAAAATGGCCCTTTTAAAAATTATTTCCATAATGAAGATTGTAGGGTCCTTTGGCAATCAGTCACAGGGTTTGGGCTCTTTATGCTTCTTGCTCTAGAAAATCCTCAGAAATACCACTGTATTTGAAGAAATATAATAAAAAAAACCCACTATATTTGAAGTTATCATTAATATAAAATACTGAAATTACACTAGTATGGAGTTGGGAAAATTGACAGTAGAATCAGCTCAGTATTTCTCATTTAGAATTTGTTACCTCAGCAGAGAAAACCATTTGGGTATAGAACAAGGCAAAGACAAAAGACAGCGAAAGGTGCAGGGTAAATCAGTTATGGTTATTTAGGAATTAAGTGGTGAATACAGCCTAATTTCAAAAGAATACACATTACTCCATCCCCTTTTAGTTCAGGAAAAACATATGTGAAACAAGAAAAGTACAGCAGGCAGCAAAAATAACTCAGGTTTTTAGACAAGATGATGGTGAGTATTTGATGAGATCGGCCTCTATAGCTCGTATAGGATGTGTGAAAGAAAGGAGAAGCAGGATTCCTTCTACAATAAAGACTGGAAAGGCAAGTGCTGGACTCGTGTAGGGGAACTGTTTCTCAGTTGCTGTTTTTGCCACCAGCTGCAGCCAGGAAGAGCTTTTCCTAAACAGTGTGGGCTCACAATGAGAGGCTGAAGTCAGCAATAGATGCAAGCAGCATAAATCAGATCACAAAGCAAATGAACCCACACAGGGCCTGATCTTCCTGTTTATCCCAGCACACAGCAGGAGGGAATGCAGTGAAACCAAAGCAGAGCTGAGCTCAGATACTTCGAGAGAAGAATTAGACATCCAAGCCCAGGATACTTGGCCTTGGGTTGTTTTTTGGGTTGAGGGTATGTCTTAACAAAGTTGTAGACAACCAATTTAAGTATCTCAGCAAAGGGTGAGGTGCTGTGTGCTCAACTGGTGTAAATCAGACACAGATGCCAGCTGGGCACTTCATCCTTCCCATGGCAGAGATCTCCAGAAGAATTCCACCAGATCCAGCACTGGAGCTGCATCTCTGTGATGCTGAGCCCTGAGGCAGCAGCAGTGGTGGTTTCATGTTTCCATAAGCTAAGTCATCAAGTGAAAGCTATTCCTGACAATATATTCTAACCCAAGAGGCCTTGCTGGAGTGCCTGTGGAAAGCACCAGAAACAATAAGACAATGACAGCAGTTTTTGTTGCCCCTTTGCAGATGTGCTGCTAAAATGTGATGGACTTGGTCTGTGCTGATGCCTTTTTTGCTGTGGAAGCTCCTTGCCACAGACAGAGCTGACAGGCTGCAGTCCCTGGTGGGATTCCTGCTATGCAATACCAGCCACAGCTCAGGAATACTTTTACATGATGTTTTGCAAGCACTTATTTCCTTTAATCCTGTTGGGGGTGGAACAAAGAGGTGGTAGGTGGGCAGTACAGAGGGTGGCACATTTTAGTAATGTATATTATAATGCTTTATGTTTATCTTACTAAGAGATTCTCATTATCATCACATTTACATGTTCTATGGGACAAAAGACACTTCAGTTTGATAATAAAAGGCATATTAATTTGACAAAAAAAATCTCAAAATCTCATGTACAGATGCTATAGATCATGCGGGCACATTGAAAATCATATTTCCCAAGGACTTGAAAAAAAATAGTGGAAAAAGTGCAAATGGAAGTTTTGCTGTGTTCTTCACTTCAGATAATCCCTTGACAACAATACACTCTACCACACATTTAAAGCATGCTAAGAACACCAACTGGAGAATGAATTCTCTGCTGAGAGCACATCAAACATCCTTCAATTAGTGCATTACCATGGACAGCTTAAGCCCCACCTGAGCAGTGAAGGCCTTGTACACTGAATAATCCCAGACTGACTCAACAACAGGTCATGGTGCACTTCTCAAATACCTCAAAAAAAAGAAAAAAATCCATGGGACTTGCAAGTTTAAATACCGGAGACACTCAGTAGCATAGGTGCAGTTCCTGACAGCAATATATGAGTTTCTCTCACAAACTTATTTCCAGACATTTCACCAAAGCTCAGCTCAAGTGCAGATACACAATTACCTATTTTAGCACATGCACAATTATAAACTGTAAAACTTCAGTCCTGGTAAACACTTCTAGAAAAAAAATGGGCAAAAGATAGACAAGTTTGTTTACTCAGTCCTATGGACAAAAGTTACATTCAGGAAATTCCTTACAAACTGACAGGATAAAATACGGTTTCTCCTTGAATGATCTCAACATTTCATCATTCCATCTTTTGGCTATCCAGTATTTTAGTCTGATCTCAAGAGACCAATATCAGATTAAGTCTTTTTATGGGTTTTCTCTCAGTGTCTAACCAGTCTTCCCAAGGTAATATACATTAAACTTGAGAAGCACTAGCTACATGGTAAAACTTTATTTTATATACAACAATGTAGATGAGCCCTGTCTCCTCTCTTCCAGAACAGGTATCACCAAAAATATTTTAATATTACATCTGAATTAAGGAAAGTGCTCATAACCATATGATAGGAAAATGTATCATCTTTTTATTATAAATTTAGCATTATTATTATTATGTATCTGGTTTACCAGACTACAAAAAACCAACTCAGCTGCACATTACAGCTGATGAACACTCAGATACTGTGGATTCAAGGAGCACAGGGCTCCAGAACGTGGGCACCATCCTACACTGGCTGCAGTTATCTCCATGCTAGGTGTAAGAGAGAACTCTGATGGACAGGAGGTCTCATGTCCCTTTTAATGAATTTTCTAAGGCTAAATTCAGGCTCATTTTGGAGAAGAACTCATGGCAACATGGGCCAGCTTCCAAATCTAAATCAAGAAATACACACCATTACCAAGCTCTGCTGCAGTTTGGGTTACTGGAGGTCACAGATTGACTTTATTCCTTATCATTGAACAAGATACCATTAACTGCAGCAGGATCCCAGCATTGCTAAATAGTGCATTTAAAGCCATAACAATTATCATGGCCAGTAATACTTTTTTGACATGTGTCAAGATTTTAAAGTCTTCTGATAGAGCAAAAACAACCCACCAGTAAAAACTAATGCTCATTAACAAAAGCTTTCTCTTCCATAGCCTCTCACCATCTTTTATCCATTGCATGTTAACCTGATAATCCTAAGTATCTGTCAAAGTCTAGCCCAGAGGAAAGAATTTGGCAGTTAAAAGAATTAAGGTTCTTAGAATTGTCTAGAAATAGAATTTTCATTAAAGGAAAAAAAAATCCGTATTTTAAAAATAAATTTTAATCTTTTCTAACTTTTCTAAAGCTAATTCACTGGAAATTATAACTAGCTCTACAAGTTGAAACACCAAAAAGCTGCATTCTGCCAAGCTACTGGCCTATTAATCCAGTATAATCCACATCCTTAAAATAACATCTTCAGAAGGATTGTGGCTATATCCATCTGTTCAAGCAATGAATATTTTATTATGTCTTACAGCAACACCAACGCATTATAGAAATGTCATCTAGAGATGTTTTAAATCTATTTATATCTGACTAGCTAAAGACATCTTGTTCCAGAATAATGGAGTTTACAGGTAAATGAACACCCTATTTCCATTCCATACTGGAAGTCAGTATTTCAGGGAGGGTAAAAGAAACACTGGCAAGCTCTAAAAAGCACAAAACCTACAATCCACCCCTCTCTCCAGGGACATCGGTAGTGATGTGGCTGCAAACCAGGAGTTAAATGACACAGGTGTGCCCAAACCTGTTACAGGGGCAGTGCTTGCAGAGAGGTTCCTTAAACCACTCCCTGAACAGCCCTAGGAGTCCAGGAGATCCCTGCTAACATCACTGCTACATGGAAAGCAGATACTGCACACTCCACTGGGCAAACCTCTGGGTCCTTCTGCACATTTGTAAATTAAAGATTTGTAACAGTCTACCAGACATATCAGAGGATTAGCTCCTTCTCCATGGACTTCTACCTTTCCTTGTTACACTGGACAAAGCCAGCAGGGAACATGCTTAAAACCAACATAATCTAGCAAATCAAAGCCAACACAACCTACTAGAAGATAATTATATATCTTCAGTTAATTTAAGCAAATAGGCAAAGCTATTTTTCCCAGGGAAACTACACTCAATCTCTTGTAGAGTCATGCATCATCACCTTCAAAGGTGCACGTCTGGACCCAAGAAAACTTTTTAGAGTTGGGAGATTCCTTGGAATATGAGTAGAGCCAGATACTAATGAAACCTCATTCCTTGAGGAGCTATCACAAACATGAGCATTAAATTCATCCAAAGAACAGAGAAATCGAATGTACTTGCATATCAGATAGTTCTTTTAAATATACCTCAGCTTTCATTGTAGGATTAATGAGAGGCAGAACCAAGTAGGGCCTAATAATCATTTACACCCCAGTAGCATAAAAGTTTCTTATAACAGGCATCAGCATAACTGCAATGTAACCAAACAAACTCAAGGGTACAAGAGGTCAGTTCCCAAGGATTTATATCCATGCTATCAACCTTCTCTTTATCAACCCTCTCTGCTCTCAAACTACAAAAATTTGAAAGTAACAGCAATGCAAAATGCTCTTCTTACATAAACGCTACTAAAAACACAGAAATCAGTGGAAAATTATAACTACTTTAAACCAAGCTGTAGAATTTTATGGTAAGGATATAATTTTCTGCTAAGTTTTATAGATGTGCCCAGAAATAAAACACCAGGCCTCTATTGAGTTTTATAGGGCTTTTCTGTAAGAATTACAAACGGTGGTATTCAAACAATAGTTGTGGATCAGACTGCCAGCAGCTCTATAAGCTAAAACTGCATTGCATAAACCAGGCATTGAATAATTTGGAATAATGAACAAATTCATAAAGAATCAGTGGCTGTTTGTCAGTAATCTGTGAACAGACAGAGTGATATATTCATTGAATAAATAAATAAAGGAAAACCAACCCTCTTGGCTGGGAATAGTCCACCCAGCTTTACTGCTTTGCCTTTAAGGGACTGCCTAAAGGGCTTATAACTCCACAGCGTTCCTGCCAGGTAATTTGTGCAGCATTTTTTAGCAATGGTTAAATTAAAAAGCCCTTATGGGGAAACTTAGTGAACTTAATAGAGATGAAATCAATATGGTTATGCAGAAATTACTCCAAAACCTTCAGTTAGATCCTCTCCCCCCATCCCAGCCCCTTCACAGTGCAGTTAATGCAGCAAAGAGAACCCTAAAGAGGTTGATTATAACCACAGGGAATATCCCGAGGGAAGGCACATCTGAGACCCTGGGACAGCTCGGTTTGCCCCTGGAAGATGAGGACAGCAGCAAACTGAGGGGTCAGGATTTGGCTGGGAACAAAATCATGCCAAGAGCCTCTCCAGAAATTCAGTACCCAGGGAGCTTAAATGCTTTTTAGCTTCCCATTTGAGACAGGGTCCTTTCTCTGGAAGTAACCCATAGAATTAATATGGGAACTCAGTCTCAGCTCAGGGACCACAGCCAATCTAATATTCCCACAGAAAAGCTGGCCTTTCTGGCTAAATTTGGTAAAATACTGCCTTTTGCCACTTCCTTATGCTTATACCTCCTTCACTTCATAGAAAGCTAAATATGGAAAAGTCAAAGATATGGAAAACAGGACAAAGCCTGCTGTTCAGCCACAGGTGAATAAATATATCTTGAAAATCCCAAGTGAGGCTTAAACAATGAAGGTAACCACAGGGTTACATCATTGATGGAGCTTCAGGAACCAGGGGAAATCCTAACAAAACTCCCTTTAGGAACAAAAGCCTCACAGTAAAGATGTCTGTGGTGGCAAGAATAACATTTATAGTTATGTTTAACCTTATTTTCCACTGATCTTAACTCAAAGAATACAGAACTGACCCACCACCATCCCCTGTGTTCAGTTTCCAAAGGCCTGAAAGAAGTCACACAGTAAGTCCAACAGGTGTAACAATGATGCTGCACCCAAGAACTCAAAATTTTAACTGTGATTATCTCTCTTCCTGAGATACCACATGAAAACACACATGAAAGTCTGCAGGGTACATTGGTTAGCAGGGGAAGCACAGCAGGACCATAGATACAGGAGTGGCAGATAAGATCAGAAGGCTCCACCTGAAAATTTGTATTTAACTTCAAGGGAAAGTATTTGATTTTTGTGTCATAACTTTTACACTTTCTCCCTATTAGCTTTTAAGGCTTAATTTTAGTATTCAAGTTCACCTAAGTGGATGACCAGTGGAATAAAATGTAGCTGAAATCAACATGCTCTTAAAAGCTGTTTGATTTTGTAGCTTTGTTTAGTACTGAACACAGTCATTAAAGTGCAGTTACCACAATAATAAACGCAGATACCATTAATTACAATAGTAGGTTTAAAATGCAACTTGAGTCTCTCCAGTGGCTTTTAAGGGGGAGTAATACCACAGTCAATTCAAATTTAATCAAAACTAGCAGTTTAATTTAGTCTACATTTACAGCTAAAAAACCTCCAAACTTTACAGCCATTCTATAACTCTATTCTATACTTATATTAGGTAGAGAGAAAATAGGAATATTTCCTTTGATAAATAACTTTATTTGTATTTTTGCCCATCCATGCTTTCATGTAAACTTAGTCAGCTCAGAGTGGAAAAATGCACACTTCTCTTTTCTTAAGGGATGTACGTGGATTTTTCCACTTAGTGCTGAAAGAGCTGGACAAATAAATCCCACTGATAATTACAGCATGTAATCTTATCTGAGGTTCAATCTCCCGCATTAAAAAAATCTCCCTTGTGACGTGTAAAAGGGCAGACAGATATAATGGAAGATTTCTGGACTCTGCTCTGCTGTCCTACATCACTGAAGCCAACAGCAACAGGACTGGTGTCAGAAAATTGTCTTAAGCCTCTGAGCATAAAACTCTGACTTTTAAAGGAGTCCATGAAAACTGACTCGTTCTTCTGCCCTTTCGACATTCCCAGCCCACATCCCTGTTTGTGAGAAGGGTTATTTTTACTTTTATACAGCACTGCCGTTTAGAGGCCCCAGCAGAGATCAGGGCCCTGTTGCAGCAGACACTGAATGAGCACATGGAAGGCCTGAGCTCTGCAAAAGAGACAGCAGAGAGTGGGAGGGGAGGCAGAGGCACAAGGAAATGTTTTGCTCAAGATCACAGAACACATCATTAAGGGGCCAAGACCTTCTGGTTCTTCATGAGGTTAAGGAACTAAAGATCCCCAAAACAAGGTGAATTCTTAGCCCAAAAAATGATACTTTATATGGCAAAGAGCCCCTCACCTGTGTGTAAAAACACAATGTACTGAATATTTTCAGATAGAAGACACTGGTCTAGAATAATCACAACTCTGATCCACCATGGAGGTGCTGATATTCCACCTAGCCTTCAAACTGAAGGCAGATTTCAGGACTAGGTACCGACCAAAGTATTTCTGACTGCATTAGCAAATAGTGCCCACCTTAACTTCACCTTCACCACATAATATCCAGTTCTCCTCAGGCACTATAAATGTTTACACCAATTTGCTATTTTCCTGTAAGAAACATTTGCACAAGTTCTCAAAAAGCAGATGTGTTCCCATTAAAATTATAGTTTTGCTATTGATTTGAATGGGAAGAGAGCTGAGACAATACAAAGGAAGGAGCCTTGGATTTCAGCCTTACAGGTGAACTTGACTGCCCCAAGTGACTTTGCTCAGTACCTCTTTTGCCAAAGAAAACACAAAATGTGTTTCAAGGGAGCATTATACATTGGGTAGCTCCAAAGAAATGCTTTTCTCTGAAATTTGACTATGAAAACACCCTACCAGTGATAGCAGATGTACTTAATAATGTGCTGAGACAATTATTATAGCTTTTCCTAAGAGATTTTGAAGTTCCAAAGGTTGGAGAAGTGGAGAATCTCTATCAGACTGGCTTCAATCTGTAGCCTTGGTTGGCTTTTTGTAAAGGACCATTCAGTCCCAGCTGGGATTTCAAAGGCTGCACAAGAAAGTCTAGGGTTCCTTCAAAGTTATTTTCTTTATCAGAGTGGTCAGCTCACTGATATTTCTGAATAGTTTAGAATTGTAATTCTTATGCACACTTCCTATAAAACCTGGCATGTGGTTAAGATATTTGTGCCTTGCTACAGTGCTCATTTTAGCGCAGAACTAGACCAGAAATAGAGCTACATCTCTGTGGCACAACTGGCTGATTAAATCCAAAGTAAAAGACACTTGTGACCAATGATGAAGATTAATCAAGGGTGTCATTCATGAATTGAATACACCCCAAAGGGCTCCTTTTCTACTGCCACATTAAAGCACTTTCCCAAATGCAAGAACCACAACATGACTCAGTTCTCTCCCAGAAATTCTAAGATTTCCAGTAAAAATGTTCCAGCCATGGTTTTGCTCAGAACCATGTATCTGTTCCACCTCCATCAAATTATCAGTCAAGGAGTCAAGTGCACAGAAGACGTGAGAGGTGTGGTGGTAGTTATGTCACAGAAAATTTCCTAGGACCATGTGCAATTCAGAGTGAAAGGGGTAAAGAAACTCTTTAAAATTACACACAAGGAGAGAAACTTTGAGCGGTAGGGCTGAGTGTGAGTGTGTGCACATGGAGGGATCATGACAGGGAACTGATTTGGGGCCCCAACTACATCATCTCCTGCTCCCTTATATTTCTCAGGCATGGAATTCAGAGTGACTTTCTCGTGGCTCCACATCATGTCAATATGGCTTCACCAGTACGTGCCATTTAAACATCACCTCTAATGCCTCAATGCCACCAACTGTCCCACTGCTCAGGAGAATGCTGTCATGGACAGTGATGGCTGCATCACCAGAAGCAGAGTGAGGAAAAAAAACCTCACTGAGTGACTCACTCAATGTGCAGCACCAAACATTTTAAATAACCTGAGCTGCACAGATTTCAGCTGGCACTGTGGGCAGCCAGCTAAGCACAGCCCAGGATCACTACCTGAGATGTATTTGAGTATACACCTGGAAGCTCTTGAAGCCAATTCCCATCACTCTCTCACTCAGAATTACCACCAGTGAAGTCAGCACAGTCAAAGCATTGTAAGACTGACAACTGAAAAGAAACTGAAGTTCCCTAGATTAAGACATAGGAGCAGATCAGAATAAACATTAGAAAAGCAGCTCACCAGCACAGAGTGAAAAGCTGACTTTCTAAATTAAGTCACATCCCTCTGACAAAGATAAAGATCAAAACCGTACTTGATTTTTTAAATTTTCTATTATTAAAAAACTAAACTGGTGTTGACTAACAGCTACATTCTACTTGCCTGAATTGCTTCCCACCTGCACCAAAACTCCCCTTATGTCCAGTGATTTAAGTCTGGCATCAACAGTAAGATTTTATTGGCATTTAGACATGAAAGAAAGATTCTGTCAGGTTTCCTTCCAAAATTTGTTTCGCAGCCATCACCAGCATTATTTTTAAAAGGATTTCAGTCTAGAACCAAAGCTGTTTATTATATTGACATGAGACCCTCCAAGCAGAGTTAATTCAGTATAAACCCTTGGGCTACACAAGCTGAAGGGACTCACAATCACTTGTCAGAGAGGAGGAAGAAGACACTGTGACAAATGCTGTCAAACACCACACTCATAACACAGCAGAGATCGCTTCTTTGATCAAGAGAATCACAGCCTGAAAACCTGTAAATACCAGCACTCTGCACTATCACTTAGAAATTGTGATAGCAGTTTAACACTGAATTGCTACTGAACTTGCATTCTTATAATAGCTGCTGTACCTAAGGAAGCTGGCAACAGTTTTGAATTTTCATTCATGTGCAATTGCAGGAGATGAGATGAGAGAACTTCTCTAAAAAATACTTAAATATTTAATGGGTCAAAGTAAACAGCAGCAAAAAGAGAGATTTGAAAAAGCCACACAAAACATAAGTGCAACATAAGTTTAAAACAACCACTGGGAAGACGAGAAACCTGCCTCAAATAAAGAGAGTTGGATGTTGCCTTAAATCCAGGAAAGGCTTTATAATGTTACAATAAAGGGAAGGACATCACCTTCTGATGCTTCAGTTTCCTATTTCACTTCTTCCCCTGAGTTCAGGGGGTATCAGGATATACAAACCCTGCCTGTGATCTACTCAGGCACTCCATAACCAGCACCTTTGGAAAAGCAGGTTTATAAAGGAGATGAGATCTGCATAAAAGAAACAAAATCATTCCCCCTACTCAGTAAGCCCTTGTAAAAACTTAAATTCAAGAAATGGAGAAATTAACATCAATGCAGTAGGAAAAGGAGGGGGAAAGGATTAGATGAAAAGTGCCTTCAACATCTGACACTTGGCAGCAGCTCCGACCCTCCCCTCATGGATCTCTGCTGTGGATGATGCACTGAAGCACCCACATGAATGAGAACCAGAATCTCACCAAACATGACTGATGTGTACTGCACCTTGTGTTTACAGAGCGTTCACCCACGTTTATGTGTTGGTTACCTGGAAACCATGTGCCAGTGGCTATTTCTTAATACCCACCTTGAATCTCACAGAGACACTTCCACCACATGAAAGATCATGTACAGTATTTCACTCTGGCTTCTGGTTCCACTCTAATGATGTCCAAGTCACATATTTCCATTTGCTGGAGAGCTTGCCTTTTACAAGAGCACTGCAGAAATTTGTCACAGGAAGCTGCTTTGACGCCACTGCAGTGTCCCCTCAGAACCACCCCTCTGCTGGGAGTTTTCTAAGCTTTCCAGTTGTAGGAAGAGTGACCTGAAAATAGCATTTTGCTGGTCACTGGCAGGGAGCTAAAGGAGGTACTAAAGTATTTCAAGGTTCATTAAGTTACAGGGACACACACTGGCAGAACATAACTGGTGAGGCTGTAACACTGCATTACAGAACGATTCCCTCCAGTGCAAATCCTGACTCCTTCCAAAGAGTTTCACAATGGCCACAAACCACCTCTCAATATTTTCTGGTTTCCTACTGCATTTACTTCTGGTTTTGGACCCAGATAGACCAACTTGAAAAAAGTTAAAAACAGTATAACACTAACAGCAGCAAAAGAACAAGCTTCTGGTTGCACTAACTCAAATTATTTTAATAACCACAAACCCCACAATTTTCACACTGGACTAAAAGTTTACTGCAACTTGAGTTCTGGCAGAGAAGCAATGGATGGGAATCTCAAAACAAGTGTCTCTACCAGGAGCTCCTCTTCCCTTGGCTTTCAGGTAACCTGGTCTGGGAGTTATTGATTACAGAATTTCCCTGCCACACTCAAGGGCTTCATTTAGGGAGTGTCATGTATAAAGAGACAGGTTGTCCTAAGAGATTATTGATGCAAAATAAGTTCTACAACTGCACTCGTTAAAAAAAAAAAACAAACAGGAGTTGTGATTTTTTTTTTTTTTAGAAACAGCAAATGCAAGTTAAAATTTATTCTGCTTCATACTCTGTTTTAACTACTTTCCTCATCACTGTTCTATGAGCAATGGTCCCAGGAACTCTCACAATTAACTTTACAAACTTTCTTTATACTCAAAAAACTTCAAACAGCAAAACTACTCCAAGCAGTCTTATCCTAGAGGTGGTATTGGTAGTGATGAAGAAATCTCACAAGAGCTACTTTTGCATGTACATTTGCTGTGATGTTTTCAGAATTCTTTTGACTGACTCTTCATGATATTTAGGAACTCATATTTCTGACCAAACTAAGGTGAAGAAATAATAAAAGAGTATTGCATCATCAAACTACAGTTCACATTTCCGGACAGCAGTTTAATTTCTTTCATCAAGGATGACAGATAACACTAAAGTAATGAGAAATACAGCTCTCATCCAAAAAATGGCAATAATAAGTTTCATCCTAATTCTCTTGCTCCCCATCCCTTGTAGTACAGGCTTTTAATGACTGCATATAAAGACACAAATTGCCAGGAGTCCAGCTGCATCAATCCTTGTTCCCAAGGTGACAGCTACAGCCAGCCAGGACAGTCTCATTCTGTATTTCACATTTGGACACCACAGACAGCAGAAAAAGGCTGTTCTTAAATTCTTCAACCCCACCTTCTTTGAGCATCTATAGCATCCCAAGGTTTGCCACTATACTACAGACACTCAAGATATTAAACCAAGCATTTTTACTTTATGTGGCCGTTGACAGGGAACTGGCTAAGTTCTGGTTATCTTTGTTGAACTTTTTAAAGTGCTTACACACACTTACACCCAGAAGAGGCCACAGAAACCTGTGGTTTTGTCTTTGGTTCTTACAAGCCAAAATAACTCTGCAGTATAAAAAATACATTGGCAAACTTTGCAGATCCTATGGTCATGAATTTATTTTAGAATTTTTCCACTGGCCCCCTTTGCAGCCGCACTGTCCCCAGCCTGTAGCACTGCAGGGGGTTGTTGTGACCTAAAGGCAGGACCCACCACTGCATTTTGTGTGTCTGTCAATCCTGCCTGTCCAGATCCTTCTGCACAGCCTTCCTGCTCTCCAGCACATCACCTCTCCCACCCAACTTGGTGTCCTTCTGCAAAATGGCTGAGGGTGCTCTTGATTGTTTTGTGCACATGACTCATACAGACATTAAACCAAACTGGCCTAAATCCACCACCACTCTCCGGGCCTGACCACACAGCCAGTTGTTCACCCAGCAGACAGTGCACCTATCCAAGCCATGAACATCCAGTTTCTCATGAAAATGCTGCGGGAATGATATCAAAGGCTTTCCTAAAGTCCAGACAGACACACGCACAGCCTTTCTCTCAGCCCCTAAAGCTGTCACAGAAGGGGATCAGCTGGCAAGCAGGACATGTCCTAAACACCCGGGTTTGTGATGGCACCTGGAGTGAGCTGCTCCATGAGCTTCCCCAGCACTGTGGGCAGCTCAACAGGCCTGGAGTTTGCTGAGCCCCTCTTCCTGCTCATCCTTGTAGGCGGGAATCACATTTGCTAAGCTCCAGTCACCTGGGACCTCCCCGGGATTGCTGATAAATGATTGACAGTGACTCAGTGAGCTCTTCCATCAGCTTCCTCGGTATCCCTGGGGAGAATCCCACCCAGCCTCACAGACTTGTGTGTACCTACGTGTTGTAGGAGGTCACTGACCTTTTCCCTTTGAATTATGGGGCCCCCATTCAGCTCCCCAAGACTGGAGTCCTGGAGAGCAACTGGTGTTACCAGTAAGGACTGAGGCAAAGGAGGCATTAACTACTTCAGCCTTTACCTTATCCTTTAGCACTGTGTGTCCCAACTCATCCAATAAAGGAAGGAGATTCTCCTTTTGTTGCTGATGTATTTATAGATAAACATTTTAAATTGCCTTTTGCAGCAGTAGCCAGATTAATTTCTAACTGGGCTGTGGCCACTCCTTTTGGAGAGAAAGACAGCTGTACTTTAAAGATCAAATAGATCTAAGACAGGAAAAAACTGAACTTTAGCTGCTGCCCCTCATCACTTCAGAATCGCTACTGCAACATCTAATAGAAACTATAGCTGACCTTTGTACAGACTGCTGCTACCCAAAATCAAATCTAGTCCGTAAGTAAACTCTCTATGAAGAATATTGTAGGTATTTTAATAGTGTTGAATGAAGAGGACACCAGTATTTCATCTCATAAAACAGAAGCACAAAGAGCACCTTAAATATTTAGTTTGGAAGATTCTGACTGTTTTTTTTCTTCCAGACTTGCAAAGAATCTGAAACACGGGGTGTCAATGTACATCAGAAAGGACGCAATTATCCAAGCGAAATGAAATTTTAAAATGCAGTCCTGTGGCTCAGGTTAGTCTTTTTTTATTGCCGTATAACACCTTCTACAGACAGATGTCTTACAAAGATGGTCAAGTCCTTTGTTGTCCTTTCAAAGGATGCAGTCTATACCCACGAGCTAAACAAAGCTCAGTTGTGACTGGGGCTGAAGAGTTGGTGCCTTTTCCAGATTATGCCTCTGTTTCCACACCTCTGGTGCCCACTGTTTCCATACAAGTTGTTCATGAACACAGCCCTTGCTGTCAGCAACAAGCCCTAATCTCAATATGATTCAGGCATCAGCAGAGTCACTCTTTCAACTCTTCCTGCTTCAGTGGCTATTTCCTGTCAAAGCAGGACTGTAGAACTTCAGCACACACAGCCCAGCACCCGCCCCTGGATGCACAACTCTGTGCTGTAGATTCACAGCAGACCACACAAAGCTTCACATTAGGCCACCAAAAGCTCAGGAATACAACTGCTGAGCTGGCATGCCTGATCTCACTAAGCTTCACCCACCGAAACACCCAGAGCAGCAGGGGAGTGGCTGCTTTAGAGGTGATGAGGCAAAAGGATTGGAGCAGATTCACACATCAGTTAAAAGCCTCTGAGTGGATGGTTTAAAAGCCCAGGTAATAATGTGCTCACAATTCAGATTTTGCAAGAAAAGCCAGAAGAACATAAAAAATAATTAGTTTTGATGAAGCTTTGTGTAAGCTTTCTGCAATTACCAAATCGAGTGAGTGCTTCTACAGCTTCTGCCTTACAACTGAGCCAACGTTATTATCAATTTGCTCTTGATACAAGAAAGTGATTTTCATGTACTTATATCTGCTCTCAGAAGGAAGAGAGATGGTTTGTGAAGTTCCCATTAGCACAGAAAAGCAGAAACATCTGCTGGGAGCTTTAAGGGGCTCATTGGGGTCACTTATGCAGCCCCACAGGCCATAGCTGGCCACTCCTGCCCTTGGCAGCACTCAAGGTGGGGCTTCAAGAAAGGAGGGGGCAACCTGACCACACAACAGTCTTTGCAAGGTTTTTGTATTTATTTAAAAAAGAAACCAACAACAAAACCTATTTTTACCAAGCTGAGGATAAGTAATCCACCTATGCTGATTCCTCCCTGTATAAACCTACAAACTGTATCACAGCTCAAATCATTAATCCTTTCCCACAGTACCTGACTGGAGTGAAGTGAGATTTTAACAAGCAGGACACAAAACTAACGCCGAGTCACCTCCGTGTGCTGGGGCTGTGGCACCATCTAGAGGATTCGAGCTGGAAATTCCTCACACTATGGGCAAAAAATGCGAAACTGCATTCAAAACCCATGGGGAAAAAAACCCACCAAAAATATTAATGATGTTTGGATGCACAGAGGAAACAGAAGAGAATAAAAAACTTTATCAACAGTCAGATCACATGCTTGCTACAAGATGTTTTTCAGGTGAAGAAAGGCAAGTCCTTCCTTAGAGTTTTGTTGATAACTTTGCAAGAATAACTAATTTATTCTGTTTTCCTTCATTTTCACCTTTTTATCTTAACAAAATCAAAGCCAGATTTCAAACAGGGAAAGGAAAGGTGTTTTTAACAAAATAACAGAGATAATGTTTTTTTTATTATATTTCATAGAAGGATGTGCTGACAGAACTGTGAAAAGAGGAAGAAATGGACAGGTACAGCCCTGGAGCCCCTGGACACCCCAAACATCACTTGGAGTACTTTCAGCTGAGCACATTCTTCCCCAATAACTTACGCTGAAAGACCAGAATAGAGAACATTCAGTGTGGCCACTCCACAGAGTTAGTAGGCAAAAAATCCAAACTTTATTTTCTATTCATTGCTGGATATGTGACTGACCAGCAACTTGATTTATAGTGACAGCTCTGCATTAAAAATTCAAACTTTTGTACACCTGAATACAATTTGTATCTGTCAGCACTGTGTCAAAATAATCATGTAATACCAAATAATAATTTCTATTAGATATTTATAAGGACTCTGGGCTAAGAATGGATTCTAAGCTATCAGATACTATGCCACGTTATCTGCTTCTACCTAATTTCTTTGGAGAATGTTAGGACAGAAATAAAAGCATAGAGGGAAAAAACTGAAAGACCAGCTGTCTGGTCACAGCAGCATTGCAGTTGGTCATGGATGAGTTCATTGTACTTTACAGTCCAAAAAATGGAAAACTTCTGGAGATGCCCTGTGGCATTGGCACAGGAGCTCGTGTAATAGCTGGCAGACCTTTACAGTTAGTTGTAATCAAGATTACTCCTTATAAAAAGCAAAGTTTTCCTGAAATGAACTGTTCTGTGCCATTCCATAATGGCTGGCAGCAAATAACGATTGTTTGCAGCACTTCAGAGTAGCTCAAGTCCTTCTGTGTCCCTCAGCGTGCTTCACTCCCTTCCTGCCTCCTCCTTGTTACACAGGTTCAAGCAGCAAGCAACAAAAGCAAGTTTCATGTACTTACCAGCAAAATCCTCTTCCTAATTTCCATGTGGAGAATTACATCTTCTATCATAGCTTGAGAGAAAAAAGAAAAAAAGCTAGTTTTGAGTATTTTCCATCATTCAGTTGATTGGTTTTTCCTCAGTTTTAACTCTATTTAACTATATATATATATAACTATATATATATAACTGTATATATATATATATATACAGAAATTAAACAACACTCAAAAGCAGGCACCTGAAGTTTAAGCTTCTCACTTTTTACTTTTCCAGCAAATACTTAAACTTAATTGCACAGACAAGCATTTGCAAGATTTGAGTCCCACACTAAGAGGGATTTCTCAAGCATTATCACTTTGTTCCTAATACTGGCTTCACTACTCTATATTGAAAGAGTAATTATGCTGTTTGGAATCTGAATCTTCAGTTCATTCCGAAGTAACCAAGAAAGTATTTTAACATTTTAAGTGTCTAGCTCAGATACAAAGCCTATCTGTACGTCTGTAAAAGTCTGTGTGTTTCAGTCTTTCATGCTGAGCATAAATAATGCTTCCAAGAATAATCCTGCATCATGCTAGCTGTCATTTTGGCTCCAGTTCAGTATTTTCTGCAAAGCTGAGCTGATATTTTTTATTGGTTTTAAAAAGACATATAGGTATCTTGCATCTATGAGGGAAAGCAGTGGTCTTGAAAGAAGCCTTGAAAATTAAGAAATAGCAACAGTGCAGCCAAGTAGAAAAACTTGTCCTTTTCATTTTTCTAAATCCCTGGCATTGCCAGTCCAATTACTGAGGATAGGATCAGCACTATCCCTTACAGTGCGTGCTGAATTTAATTGGACTGTAATAGCAAGTCACTAACACCACCAGTAGGACCAGGTTTACATTGTATCATCTATAAGTTTTCATTTAAGAGCATCTACAGGCTGTATTAAAACAAAATTGCCCAGCAGATGTTCCAGGCAGATTCAATAATCACACACCAGTGCTTCCAATTGTTCAAAAAAAAAAAAAAAAAAAAAAACCATCTGTAAGTAAAGTTACCTCATTTCCAAAAATTCAGACCACCAGACTTCTCACTGTAACTGAGCTGCCCAGGTGAAGCAATGCTCTGGCTAAGCTGGTCACATGTGCAGCAACTCACACAGTGTCAGCTCTAGGCAAAGTGTTCTTGATTGCCTTCCAGAGCATGGCCTGGGATGCTGGATTAACTCCTAAAATAGTAGCTTTGGAAATAAAGATACTGTTTTTCCTGATAATTTCTCCCTTTCCTCATAAACCAGACTTTCAATTCAGCTGCACAGTTATCTGAACACAGCAACTTCAACACATGATTTATGCTGGCCCCTGCCAGTCTGAAATTTAATAAATGCCTGAAATAATATTGTTGCAATAGATAAGGCAATCCCACACACTGAAGTTATTTTCTCTCCAACATAGGGCCAGCAACTGCATTAAATTATGTGCTGATACACTGTTGTGATTTCCAATACAATTGTGTTCTTAAAGAGATGCAGATACACAACTAGCTTGTTAACTTGTTCTTAAGGTACTTAAAAAAAAAATTAAAAAATGGTGCTGGTGGCTTCCCAAACTTGCCAACCCAAGAGCAGAGCAATTAAAAATCACCTCAAGGACAAAAAAACCCGAGAAGCTTCATATACAAATTAAATAAAAGTAATCACCTTCTCTTAAACAGACAAATAATGGTCTTTTGAACACATCAGTGATGTTTACTGGGAATGGAGAAAGAGTTCTTCACATGTCTTGCACACAAAATTTGTTCCCTTACTTATTTTGGGTAAATTGTTCACACCACAACATTGTAAAAGTGATCTACACCAACAGAAAAAGTCTAGTTCTCTTCTGAAGATGATTTACACATCTCTACATAATGATCACAGTACACCAAGACTGGAAAGCTGCTGCTGCAGGCTGGGCTCTGCACACCAACACATAACACCTGGGGCAAACAGACAGCACACCAGGAAACATTTACATGCAGGGAAAAGACAAAGGCTTATTTCTGACAACAGTATCTCAACTAATATCTTTGGGATTTAGTCAGTATCAGCCTCAGCTTTTCATAAGCTAACTGGAAAACCCCTCTGCTACAACAGCTAAGGAAGCTTGTGTTGGTCTTACCTCACTTCAGAATCCCTGCGCAGAGCTCAGCCACAAACTCCCCACTGCCAAAACCACACCAAGAACCCTGGGCCCCTCATTAATTAATGACCTGACCCAGCCCAGCCCAGCCCAGCCCAGCCCAGTCCCACCTGGGGCTGCCCCATCTCTGGGCTCTGTTGGGTCCCTCAGCCCCTCAGGATCTGTCCTGGTTGCTCCTGGCCATGAGCTGGGGGTCTCAGAGTGTCACTTGTGCTGCTCCATAGCAAGGACAGAGCAGCAGCAGCCAGGACACGGCAGTGGAGATGGGTCCACCTACTCCCCAGCAATGGAACAGGGGATGGGGTTATGGGGGGCAGAAAGCAGAGCCCTGGGGCTGCTCTCAAGCGTGGCAACCCTGAAACCTCCTCACAGGGCCAGGGGCATCATCACAGGACAATGTGGTGTCCTCTGGTGTCCCCTCTCCTCACAAAACCCTATGGAGGGGTTGTCACACATGTTGTTACGAGCACCAGGGGTAGAACATCCTCTGCTCTCTCCAAATATCCCCCGTGGCACGCTCAGTTATCGATGAGTGTGGTAACTCCTGAGCACGAAGCTGCACCGTGTGATCTCCTGACACATTCACCCATGACCATCCATGGAGGTGCTGTGAATTTCAACACCTGTGTCATCTGAAGACACAAACATTTGGTTTGTGGCCATTCTTTGGAGTCCTCCATGTGATGTAGTTTCAATTCAAGTTAATGGAAAGTAGGAACATGAGACATACGTCTTGACCTGTGTCTTCCCTGAAGAAATAAGTACATCTTAATTTTACTTAAGGAGTTCCATATTGTTACCCATCCTCCTTGCTTAACTAAACTGTTTACCTCAGAACCAGATCTTGAACATCTCATTATAGAGAGGGAAAATGTGTGGCACTGAACCATTGCTTTTACATGCACTCTTTGTCCAAAATTCTTTGTATACACAAAAATGATCACTAGCAATTCACTCCCCAGCTCTTCCTCTGAAAAGTTATGATAGAACAAAAACACCGGAAAATAGCGTCTACTAAACAGTGTTGATCTACTGTGGGAGCCATTCCTTGGCACTGCTAAATATTCACAACTTATTTAAATTGTGTCATGGTGCGTTGTTGTTGTAGGAGGAAGACCAAGTTTCCCATCAGGCCAGCGTTGGCTTCGATCCCACTAATTGTTAGCCAAAAGTGAAACTGGTCACAGAATCAGTTTTCAGAAGCCAGGTTTCACAGGTTAATCTCTTTAATCTTCTATTTACAAAGGAGAGAGCTTCATGCAATTCACCTTGCCCATAATTTAGTTGACCTCCTTCACTTTTACAATCTCCAAAACATCTATTGCACCAGCAGCAGTTTAGCAATGGGAGGCCACAACACCAAGAAGGAAACCTAAATGTTATTTAGTCTTTAGAAATTGTAGACAATTTCATTTCTATGCCTGGGCATTTTAAATAAAATGTGCCTTTGTTCACAGAATAGATGATGCAGGTCAAAAGGGAAGCGTGTAGCCTGGCAAATAGAAACTGAAAAGCTGCTTTGTGCCTGCACTTGCTCATGTCAAGATATGGCTGTTCAGTAAACTGAAATGCAGTCTGGTTTCAGAATGAGCACAGTTTCAGCCATTTCTGTATTCTGTTGCAGTAAATAGAATGTGTCTTGATCCAATGAACACTTGGAATAAGCTGCAGATGAGAAGTGAACAAAATCCAGCACTTAGATAATACAGATTATCTTCTTTGAGTTTGGAGAGTGATACATTTCTCAGGGCAAAACCACTACTGCAATCTAACAGAAAAAATAACCCTATTTTCTTATGTTCTGCTGCTTGGAACTGTTTCCTTCTTGGCACAGTATTGGTCATGTGTGCCTTCCCACTCAGGTGTGGAGCTGCAGTCCATCTGTACCTGGGATCTTGCTATTTTACTGAGGCAAAGCTCAGCTACAGCTGTGCCGCAATGACACAATAACACGCTGCTTACAAAGGCTGATTTGGATTCTTTCTGTCTCAATTTTCATTCACAAAGTAAGAAATAGATTCCACTTTTTTGCACATTAGCTTGTTCACAGCAAGATATCAGGCGCCCCCATGTCCTGTCTGAACTTCCTCATTCTCAAAACCGTAGAACATGTGGCCCAAGTGAAGCCAATGGACAAGACTAGGGCAGGAATTTGGGGTTTAGTTGATCATTTAGAAATGTTGCAACACCAGATGCCAGATGTGAATACGAGAGAGTCTGTAGTTGTGAGGTTGCATTCAAGGTACCAAGGAGATGGATTCCACAAACAAAACCTCAAAGTGTGTAGTCAAAAGTTTTTGTTAAAATTCAAAATATACATAAGTATATGAATATACAAGCTAATTACTTCAAGCTTTTCTGTAGAAAATTTAATTTAATTTCTGTGTGAAACCTTTCAAACAAGTGTAGTTTTAATCATAGTAAAAATAGTCAAACCAGTGGTGCAGAAGTGAGGTTTCTTATGCTGGTTAGGTTCCCTGAATAGATGACACCCCCTGTTCTTCACTAATATAAACAACTGTCTTCTACTACGGTTTTTTGTAATAGTGTAGGTGTAATACTGTGCAGGTGAACAAGCAAATCAAAGATTCCTGGTACAAACATTGTCTGTTATTTGATTTAATGCTCAAAGTTCATTTGTTCATTGAAACAGTGCTCAGGGTAACTTGTTTATTCAGAATATCTCATAAACTGCTGCTATCTCTCACAGTTGAGGATCACAACACAGCATTTCTAATGAAGGATTTATTTGCTTTCTCTAATTTGGGTGGCAAACACAAAGAGAATTTGTCCTAAAGTAAGCATAACTCAGCTTTAATCTAAGGATGTCACTAGTGTCAACTCATTTTCATTTAATTATTAGACCTTGGAGGATCATTTAACATTTACCATTTTCATTGAAAGTGCTGTATTTGTTGAAGCAATCATTTAGACACAAGGTCATATAAACTTGACACTAATCCATCGCTGCTTTTAAGTGACTCACTGTTTAACGCTGTGATTATATAGATATTCTTATGCTAATGCAGTGCTTGGGAACACCTGTTTGTTTCCATAAAACATCATTTTCAATCTCTGTGAATAAACATTAGACACAAAGGATCTAGTGGGTCATTCTGTGCACTTCCCTACACTACACCATGCAGAATTATTTTTCAAGCGATGACACAGATTTTATGTGATTCAAATAACTAGGGAAGTTATTGAATAGTCTAATATCTCAGGTGGTTCTTTTCTTTCTTTTACTCCTTTCCCTCTAATTCTTTACCTGGCATTCCCTATTTTTGCATGTTGGTTCTCTTTTCATAATCGGACTCTTCAAATTAAGTGGTATTATTCTATTTTTGTATTCCTGTCCTGTCCATCTGGAAGACACAGTACAAATGTATGCAAAGAGAAAACTGCCTTGCCAGCTTGTAATCTATCGTCTTTGTTACTAGGTCAAATAAATTTTTTATTAGTGAAACAAGCTTATTAATGCCAAAGAGTTTTACACTTGTAGGATTACTGTGAAGCCTGGTTTTAGTTTCACCCAGTAGCCTATTCATAGAAAAAGCATGATTTGACAAATCATCAATAAACAATGATTCATTAAATCATCAAGAATTAATCTTGACTCATGTGGTCATATTTTAATAGCTGGGATCAATACACTGTGTACCACCAATTGTCAATATTTGGCCACTGCTTGGAAGGGATTGTTCCAAGGGTGATTTCCCTTGCCAAGTGCAAACACACCACATCTGCCCTTTGATTGCTCTTGGTATTTCCCTGGGAATGTGTAATTTCTATCCCTGCATGTGCCAAACGCTACAGTGAAAGTGTGGGTTAGATTCTTGCAGCCAAGCTACAAGCTCAGCATGTTTCAAATGGTGAAGCACCTGAGCAGGTTAAGTACTGCAGAATGGAATTTCCTAGCATTTAAGAGCCTGAAACTGTGATTAGGCTCTTTCAGAAGTTTCATTAAGGCATTCAATGTTTAATTGCCACTGATTCATATAAATTATACTTTAAAGCATATAGATACCTGAAATCAACACAACTCCTTTCTACTACAAAACAGGAAGAAACATAGCCTTGATTTCCCACATAGGATCTTCTGTATATGAAGAATATTCAGCTAACTGAATGATTATTAGAAAATGATCTGTTTGCAGGTATTTCAATAAGTACAACTCTTGATAAATCTACAGCAATTTAGTATTCACATGTTCTTCATCAGCTCCCCATGAAAGAGAGGAGCACAGCAAAAGGTATTGATCCTCAGAATGATCTAACCTGTCTTAGGATCAGATCAAAGAAACACAAAATTACGGTTACTCCAGTCAATATTTGTGTTAGAATAAGAATAGAGATTTATGTCCTTTAGAGTTACTTTTATTCTTCAGAAATACAACTACCAGAAAAAATGCATTTTGAAAATAAGTATATGAAAATATAACCATATATTCACCACGTCTGGATTTTAACAATAGAGAGTTTAGAGTATTCAAGCTTGGAGACAACCAAACAAGTCTAGATCTAAATAATGCTCTGGTTTCCATGGGTTCTCACAAAGGAGACCTAGATAAATATACATAAATACACATCTGAAGTAGTGAAATGTGCAAATCCATTTTAGCTCCAAACAGATACAAAAACTTTTTTTTTTTACTATTACTATTTTTACTTGGTGGCTCTAAAGGTTTCCTTTTCCTGGGTGGGATCTGGGTCACAGATGTGCAGTATTATCACTGCATGGTAACTGCAATTGCTTTCCTTAAAACAACCTGTTTCTCATTCTTGTTAAATATAAATAAATGTTGAACTTTTTGTTGTGTCTCTAAAACAGACAACAAGGGGGGATTGAACCATGGTGAAGCTGTGATCAGTGACCAGTGCAAGGAGAATCAGACAAGCTGGAAGTGACTGGTTTGGGCTGAGAAGTCTGCACCAGCAAGCTGGGATACCAATGTTTGCATGGAAGGGAAACAGAACAGAAAGGAAGCTTTGGAGATGTCCTCACCTCCCAAAGCCTTGATCCCAGAGCAGAGGGGCTGCAGCAGGTGTGTGCTCCCTCCCCTCCCTGGAATTATCTCTCATGTTGCTATGAAACCAGAGTGTGTGACAGAAATCTGGCACTGTCCTTAAATGGTGACATTAGCCATCAGCTGAAACAAAGGTTAATTTTTTAGCTTAGTTTCTATTTTGGAGTATAAAGCTAACGCATTTTTAAATCATGTTTTTTGCTCATTCATTTAAACAGATGCATTTCATTCTCATTTTGCATTTGCCCTTCACTTATTTTTAGAGGTGACTTTTTGACTAGCAACGATTAAAGCACACTGACCTGAATATAAGTGGTGTAAAATGTGAAGCCTTTTTGCTAAAGGGAGATCAGTTGTTCAAAGGCTCAATTGTATTTTACTTACTAGAAGGTGGCAAATGAACCACCTGTGATTTATATTAAGTGGCTTTTGCATAAAAATGACAATACAGGAGTGCAGCTTCTTAACTCTCCAAAGCAGATATGACCCTACTAAATTCACTGGATACTTTTCACAAAATGTTTCATTTAAAATAGATAATGTGAAATAGCTTCCAACTGAATTGTTTCCAAAACTTCCCCAGGCTTTTAGAATTAGTAGGCGAAATCTGGCATGCTTAGAATTTATTCATAGTAGAAATCTATTCAAATCTTTTCTGCTTTTTTAGTGTCTAAATGGGGTTCTCCATTTTGAATAAACTAGTTAGTGGATTGAAAGAAGTTCTCTGCACCTGCAGAAGTGGCTGCAGATGTCAAAAGTTTTTTATTGTATCAAGTGCTGGCTTCCAGGTGCTTCTCTTGTGACTTTTTTTTTTATCTGGTTTGAATATCATTATAGCTTCTTAAAAGCAAATCTGCTACTTACTAAAAGAGTTTAAATACAGTATAGTTAGGCTTTATACAGAATATTTTATCTGTAATCTCAGGTTTTTATATGAAGTGCTTACATTTTCTAAATGTTTGAGACATACATATATATATTTGTAGATATATAGATTGTTACAAATTCCATCGCTTTTGGTTTTGTTTTATAAACAAATAAAGAGTTTGAGAGTAGATGAATAAAGATGACTGATCAGGAAATAAGATAAAATATTTTAACAAAACATTTTTGTGTCTTTTTTCAACTAAGGCATATTTCCTGTTTGTCAGAACATATGTGATTAATCCTCATGTGGTAATATCTTTAGTGACAGTGATGTGGTTCTACTTGTTGAGCCGATATTACCTGTTGATATCTCACATCAAACACAACACTAAGTAATTTTACATAAATTGTAACTGTCATGACTGAAATGTTTCTAATCTGGAGCTCCCAGCTGTGGTACTATCAGTTTGTGTTAGAGAAAATCCTCATGCATATATCCAAATATTGTTTGTGTATCTCAGTATTTAGAAGAGCAGTAGAAAAGCAAAATGCTTAGAATTCTCTTTAATGGATATTCAAGCTATTCTTGAATTAAATAATCCCCTTTACAAATCTTACTTTTTTTTGAGGAAAAACCAAACCTCCTGGGAAGTTGCAGATAATGTGTATACACACATCTCTAAATGTGTCCCTAGGAACCACAGCAACCACAACTACATGAACCAAAGGACACAAGTAACACTCATGTCAGGAATGATGGGCTGGACACTGAGCTTTGCATCTGAGGAGGGGCAGAAACAGAGTCAAAGTTGGATCTGACCCTGTGCTTGAAAAAAAGTACCCAGTCATACTGGTTCTAGAAGTCACCTCAGGTTATGTAGATTATATATAAATTTTATCTATTAGTTTAAAGCTTCAGATTGCCTTCAGTTCTTTGCAAGGGTTTTTTTAGCACGTATAGGAAGGAAGAACACCAAATATGTGAGGTGGCTATGAGGATGAAAGGAAAAACGAATCTGTTGAATACTGCTCAGGGAGCTTTGCTGTACATCATATGAATTGTGGCTGGGGTTATGAAACTGATAAATCACTGAAAGTCCCGGTGGAGATGGAGTCAGCAATTTCCTATTAGGACCATGTCATGTATCACTCAAAACTTACACAAAGGGGAGAATCAAAGCCTGGTGCTATTTTTTTTTTAAATCTGAATGTTTGCTCTGGCTTAGCTGAGCAGTTTGGAAAAGCTGTATTTCACTGGACAGCCTGGGAGAGTTGAACCTGCTCCTGGGAGCTGCACGTTCCTGAGCATTGAGATCTCAAATGCTAGCAGACAAATCCAGTGGGGCAGTGGGGAGAACAGAAGATTGAACACGACTGCAGAGTGAGAGGAACCCAAGGCCACAGAGCCCCAGTGTGATGGAAATTCAGCCCAGCAATCCAGAATTTTAAGGATATGTAAATCAACAGGACACTGTGAGTGTCACTTACTGCAGTCATAGATCTGCCAGAAGAATTTCCTTACCACTGGAGGGATTTTAATTGTGCACTGGAAAATAACTATTTTGAGTTGTTTGCAATGAAACAATATATTGGCACGAGGCAATGTTTTTAAAATATAAGATTAATTTTTTTATCTTCTCTGCTTCTATTGTGATAATTTTAAAAATTCAACTTGCATTATGATGCATTCATTTATTCTACTAATATCCTGGTACATCAAACACCTACCAATTCAAAGCCCAGATTTTTCATTTCAGCACATACCCAAAACTGCTGAATTCCAACTATTATTAATGTGTATTTGGGCTTAATGGTTTTGTTTCTGTGTTGTTTTTTTTTTCTAGCAGCGTTCAATTCAGTGGAGGTTTCACTGTGTAAATTCAGAAAAACTGGCAGAATTATAGTCCCTGTTACACTTTTCTGTCGTCAAAAATAATATTGCTGTTGCAATTTCCAGAATCACTGAAAAATGTCCTTCAGGCCCGAGAACACAGCAGTGCCTTGCAAAGAGAAAAGCTTGGTATCTGGCAATGTCCTTTCATTTCTGTCTTTCTGATACATGTGTTTGTTCCCATTACAGACTTTAATCCAATATTTATTAAGCAGCTGATGATTGCTGTAGCTTGATAAAGCCCTCAAAAAGACTCTTTAGCCAGATCATTAAAATTAAACACACGTTAAATCATCTTACTGAAAAGTGGTCTTTATGTGGAAAAATGGCCTCAAGCAGACGCGTGTAGTTCTCCAAGGGTCAAACCCTGCTCACAAATGAGGTTCTTTCCCCGTTCCTGGGAGAGGTGTAGATGCAGATAAGAGGGCAAAGTTTGGCCCCTTTATAATGATGTGTGCAGCAACAAAGGCTCTGCAAACACGTGGGCTCAGCTGTGCTGCTGCCAGCTCCTCTTGCAGGGCCAGCTCTAATCGGATTTCCTTGAAAGCACTGCAGCATTAGACAATTTTGGCAGCATCTTCACTAGGGAGCAGAAATTGAAATACTCCATTTCATTCCCTGGTAATTTGTTCCTATTCTCTGTTAGCAAAAGCGAGCTGAGCACGTGTAAACTTCTCATTTAGGTCTTTCAGTGGAAAAGGGAGTAACAATAGTCAAGTCTCTAATAGTCCAAGAGGAAACCCTTACTCGGCACATTGATCTGAACAAAGGTGACCCCCTGAAAAGGAATGGAGTTGTCCAGACAAAATACAGGGAAATAAATTTGTAAGTTATTTGAACCCCATTAAAGTGTTACAACAAGTCATTTCAGCTGTCATTTATGTGAACCAGCAGAGACTTTAATAGCTAACAACTAACTGGGAGGACGTTGAGGAAAAAGTAGCATGAAAAAGATTATTTTCATAGATGCACATTTTATCAAGGAAATGTTGAGAAAGTCAGGAATGGCTGTTGTTCATTGAACAGCAGTGCCTGGGTTGAGCTGGAACGTGCCAGTAAGGCAACCTGCCAAGGAATAAATAATGTCACTGTCATGCTTTTGGGGTCCTCTAAATAAAATAAAACAAAAAGTTCATGGAGAGCTTTAGAAATAAAGCATCTTGGGTTTTCCTTGACATAGTTTTCAAAATGCACAGTCCCTTGTGAGGCAACAGCTGATTCAGTCAAGGCAGTTGTTCTTTCTCATGTATTTTCCTCACCTGCCAGTTAAATACTTTTAAATGTTTCAATTAATGCACTTGGCTTTCTATGAAGTTTTCTGGGTTTTTAGCATACAGTCATCATTTCATCTACTTTAAACAATGCATATAGAACTATCAAATTGTGTCTTTTCCAGATGGACTTTCAAGGTTTACGTAGACCTGTGATCTTAAGTTTGTAGATCATTTGATTTAATGTAACAGTAGATACAATAGGAGTGATTCACAAATTGTACGATAAAGCATTGGTCAGATAATGAGCTGCTAATTATTTGTCACTTGAGCAGATGTGCAGGAATTTATATTTCCTCTCTAAATTGGTAATTTCTCAGGTCTGTCAAGGGCATTCTTGTGACGGAATCCTTAGAAGAGAATGTAATGGTGAGAAAGGTGGTGTTTAAATATTAAGTCAAGATGGACTCAAGTGGACTGTAGTCATTAAGGATGTTCACTGTTCATCTAGGAAGAATTAAGATGTTAAATATGAAATTCCACTACTGCCAATGAATGAATCATCCATCAGTCTGTGAACTTTGTCATATATTATTTGTACTTGCCAACACAATTTCAGTGAGAAGTTCCTCAGGTTTACTGACGACACAAGGTTTGTAGACAGCAGTATTAGATGTATGACAGGCATATATCGTTGTATATCTGTATATATAGCAGATTACTATTTACTTCCTGAGAGGTTTGTTGGATCTCACTGGTTTCTCTGAAGAAAATACCTGATGGTAAGTATTAATAATAATGAACTCAAAAAGTGCAGATCGGTAAAATATCAAAATAATCTAAAAACGCAGTTACAAATTAATCTTATTTTCAAGAGACATTCAGTTAATTTAGGAAGTAAACTGTGGCAGCAGCACTTTCAAAACTAGAGGGTTTCTCTATGCAGAGCAATCAGTCCCAGCTCCACTCTCAACTCAGCAGGACTCAAGTTCTACGGTGGACCCACAGAAAAAGCCACAGTTTTCCTGAATAGACCAATGTCATCCTTTTAATTATGTTTTAATTTTTAAGTTACAATCTAGAGAAGCAAGATAATTCCCCTATTGGGGTTTTTTGGGGGCTTTTTTTTTTTTTTCACTTCTCTGGCAGCTAAGTTAGAATAGCCAGGAGAATTCCAAGTTTGTGTTCTTTTTGCCTGGCACCTGAACAAATTAAATCTCTCAGTTTGTAGAAAAATTAGGTCATAACAACAAGGTTCACTGCAGGATTTCACAGTATCCATGGGAGAAAGGAAGAGTGATGCTTGCAGAGAAAGCCTAGAATGTTCTAAGTTAATTAAGCATAACAGCAGAGATACATCACGTATTTGTTCAGATCACGGCACTGATTTGAAACTCTCTGAATTTCAGGACATTCACCTTTGAGGAAACAGTGGAACTAGAAACAGACCCCTATAAAAAATGCAGCAACTAGCAGAGAAGTAAAGGCCACAGGGAGATCAGATGATTCCTTGAGCTTTGCAGACAATATGAGAGAAAAAAAAAAGTTAATTCTCCTTCAGGATGCAATAGAGCAGAAAATCAGCCTGTCCAAACACACGCAATTTTCGCCATCTCTGCAAATTATCCTTAAATAATAAAGAAAGCCCTCAGAATTTATTTCTGAAGAGTTTTCAGCAGTTACATTGACCAGGATACACTATTTTTAAGAGCAACACTGATTAAAGTCAAAAATCTCCAAAGTGAATGAATAACAAGAGAGGGTGTGGGGATTGTACTTGCCCATGTCCTGCTTCAGACAACTGCAGCTCTTAGCTCTGCAGCTGGTTTTGGGTGGTGCTGTGGTAAGGAATATTCTCCTTCTTTTCCAAAACTGTATGTCTGCCTTTGACCTGAGCACCCTTCTCTTTGCCCTGCAATCATCTGCACCATTGATTTCAGTGAAATTGCTTCTATCCAAAGCAATTAAAATAATGCAGGAAAGATACATCACCTTGAGTCTAAGCCAGCTGGTTCAGAAAGAAATCCTGACATCCTTTCACTGCCTTGTTTTAAAAGATACTGTGCAAAACAACAGTTGCACTGGACCCCTTGGGGAATATGGGCAATGAGCATGAGTTTTACAAGGAATTCTTCAAAGGCCATGATTGCAAGCAGCAAAGTAGGTAAACAGAGGTCCAGGCTAAGAAAGTTTACTGTAATATAATTCATAATTAAAAAAAATTACATTCAATGGCACCTTGCATTTTCAAAGCACTATAGGAATAAAAGGAAGAATGTTGTACTGAATCATCTCAGATATCACCAAAAGAGAAGCACAGGTTCAGTTTGCTTTGGTATTTACATATATATATATATATATATATATATATATACAAACTCCACAACTCAGTCAATGAAGATGACTGCAAAGAAGGACGAGGGATGCATCCATTAGCACCACTGAAACTATGTAGTGACTTTTCAAACACTGAAGGAAAACTCTGGGATCTAGTAAATTATTCCTTGCTCCCCTTGCCCTTTGTCCCAAGGGGAGCATGAATTTGTTGGACAAACCCATCTGTTTGTCAAACCTGTTGCTAATTTTGCCCAAGGCTACCTCAGATTCTGGTCCCAAGAGCTGTGTCTGCTTCTTCCACAGTTCCTACTGTGCAACTCTTCCTGCTGAACTAACTACTTAAACATATTCTTCTGCTAAAATTGGCTGGAAACCTCATGGCCATCCCCTAATGAGGATTTCTGAGTTATGAGTGGCTTGAAGTATCTCACTGTCTGGTTCAGGCTGAACAGAGCAGTAAATCAAATAGAGATATAAATAATGATAAGACATTTAAATCAGTACCATTTCTGTAAGGAATTTTTCCTTTCAGGTGACAAAAGCTGCGAGTTTCCCTCTATTATGCCAATGAGTGATTTACAAGCGAGAGTGCCCATCAGTAGAATTATTTTAATCTGCAAAAAATCCCATGGCTGTAAATCCATAGCTCAATATTGGCCAACCTCAGGATTGCCAGGACATGTGTCAGGACTTCGAAAAGAAACTGGAAATGCTTTTATCTCTAAGCAAGTGAAAGATTGGAGCTAAATGGAAAAGGGGAAATTGCTGCTGGTTAAGATTTTGTTGTTTTATTTTAGTTTGTTAAAGTGAGTTTATAGCTAAACAATAATCCAGACTATAAGAAAGAGACCAATTCATCTAAAATCTTTACAATTTCATATTTTTGTTAATTGTAGACTATTCTAAGGGGACTTTCCCAGTGTGGCATTCCAGAAGCATTCCCAATATCCTTGCCATAGTCCATCTCACATGACAAACCCATCCTTGGCCTTAGGGGCTGACACTCTGCAGGGCCAGTTTTCTTCTTCCACTAAATGAAATTATTCCACATTCATACATGATTTGCTTTCCCCTAGTGTGTTCCACTTTGGAAGAATTTCAGAAATAAAAGAGAGTCCCATGGTTCAGCAAACCACAAAACAGGAGAAGTTATAGTCAGGAAAATTTAGTACCTACACAATAGGAGAGCATTTTTTCAAGCAGTTTTAGTCCTTTCCTTGAGTGAAACAGAGCAACTACAAGACAATTTCTACTTATTTACCGGACTGCAATCCATTAATAAGAGCTCTGTAACTCTCCCTTGCCTGCCTGCAGTTTGAGTTTTCCTAATTTGCTGCAGAGGTGCCCATGCTGACGCACTAATACAAGAAATTCCTGCTTAGCTGCAGGTTCATTTCACAGATAGGATATGACCAAGGTTGTGGGTTTTAGAAAGGGCAGCTGTGAAGCCACTGGACTGCTGAAAATACCAAGTACTACCGATATATCAATTATTTGTGTAATTTCATATATTGCATCCTCAGTGAAGTCAGCTCTAGGTAGCTAATGGATAGATTTTGCAAAATGGGGTTGTGTTACCAGGTTTTTGTGTACCTCACACCTACAGTGTCTCAGCACATTTCACCTTCTGCTTTGGGTTAGAGCATCAGAAAGCACATTTTAAAGACATCAGATCTTGTTTTCAGCAACTTTTAGTCAAGCTTTTCACCCATTTTCCCTCCCCTGCTTATGTTCTGTAAGATAAGGCATGAAATTTTTCCTATTGTCACAGTTTTATTACTCAGAAATTTATTTTTAAATGTTCCACTGATCACCATTTCCTGCTGAAGGAGGTGATGTTTACTTGCACCATTTGCATTCAAAACACACAGAGCTACAAGGGGAGAGGAATTTATTCACACATATCATTACTTCCACCAGATTCCATGTTAGAAATTGCTGTGATTTGTGGTACTTAGGTTGAAAATATCAAACCCCCCCCAAATCCATGAGACCCTTGTGTGTGGAAGTTGTTTCCAGGAATTTCCAGAAAAAGCTAGAGGAAAAAGGAGATCCATATTTAGAAAGAGTTCCATTTTACAGTGTCTTTTTTGACTTCTGTAGATCAACTCAAATTTGATATTTACAATATTTACTCAGTGCCTGTCAATCAGATAAGCACAGGGAATAATGGACATACAAATATTACACATGCACACTAAAAAATATCCTTACATGAAAATTTGGCAACTGCTTAAATTAACATTCACATATTCAAATGAGGGCTTTTGTGAGTAAGCTTGCAATCTTCAGCTTCTGTTTCACAAATAACAACAAATGTGGATGTTTTCTTAGAGCAGAGGAATGCTTTTCAAACAATATTAAGAAATTAAAAGGCACATTTCCTAAACAAATGCACTAGCTCCGACAAAATACGGTCTTTTCTTCACCCAGCATCCTTTAATACTTCTAAGTATTAATGTTTCTACAGGAAATAAAGGAATCTAGAAGGTGCTTCATAATTTCAGCTCTACTCAGACACCCTTATTGACAGACGTTTCTAATATAGATAAGAGAGATGGAGCGGATATTAAAGTGGAACATCTCCCCATCTCTTCTTTGTTATTCCAGCAGAGATTTACCTCGAGCACTTTCTCTGTGCTGGGGAGCTGCTGTCAGTTATTACAGGTGCCACCCTGTTCTGCCCGGGAGGAAGAGGCATCAGCGTGTTAATCCTCCCCAGCAGCGAGAAA
This sequence comes from Bombycilla garrulus, assembly GCA_013400315.1. Classification (NCBI taxonomy): domain Eukaryota; kingdom Metazoa; phylum Chordata; class Aves; order Passeriformes; family Bombycillidae; genus Bombycilla; species Bombycilla garrulus. Next base: position 1,463,249 of record VXBU01012053.1, read on the forward strand.
TCTTATATATTGCTCAATAAGTAAACAAAAGAAAATGAAAAACGTCTCAAATTATGTATTTTCATTCATATACAGACTGATATTTGCTGTCAGATACACAATGCTTATAAGCAATATATTGCATGCAAAGGTTGGATTTCTTTTTGCAGTTTTCAGCAGTTTTCTACTGTGGCATCACACCGTTTTTTGATGGTAATAAAAGTCCCACTATAAAACACATGAACCCGTAGGCAAAACTTTGCATTTCCTTTGAATTTTCCGTGTATTTAGCTTAAGAATTCCCAGCCACAGGGAGCGCCCAGCTGAAACCAGGCTGGTTTGCTCTCTGCTCTGGCCATTAGATGGCAGGCAGCTGAACGGCCTTCAGATCAGGAAATCGGCAGGAAAAGGCTGCTGCTCTCTGAATGAGCTCGTTTGCCATCCATGTGATATACACAGCATCCCAAAAGCCTTCAGAGCTCCTTTCCTTCTTTTGACTCCCAAACAGCACATTGCAGCAACCCCAACCCTGCAATAAAACCACAAATCTGCTGTTCCTTCCTCTACCCCTGGCAGTCAGTCGCGCTCAACTTTAAGCAGAAAGCATCATCCCACCCTCCATTCCCCACCACTGGTGCACTCAGGATTAATCTCTGCAATGAAGTAATTGGTCTCATCTGAACTCTGACTGATTTCCCCATGGCATGATTTCTTAACAGTACAGAAAGTGCCTGACATTGCTCTCCTGGTAAAGAGCTGTTTGAGCAAGGGAGTACAGATGCATGCTCAGAGCATCCTCTTTGCATCAGCACTGCGATATTTGCAAGGGCATTTATCCACCTGTGCCAGACAGACCTTGTTTTCCATGAGCCAGTATATCATCTATGCACAACTGCTGACATCAGGAGCACATTTCTAATGCACAGAAACAGATCTGTGCAAGGAAACACATCTTACAAATGCAATCCATTCCCGTTCTTCAAATATCCCCATATGAAAACCCATTTTGTGGTGTAATTGCATTGTTAATCTTCAAAGAATGCCAACCATTAATGGAAGAATTCTCCCCTCTGCCACATTAAAACCAGCAAATTCCCAACCAGTGTAATTTGAATGAGGTGTGACTGGTGGTGTGACTTTCTCAGTGGTGACAGAGCTGTGAACATGTGCATCAACAGCACAAGAGACCTTTGCCAATATGAGTTGAGGAAATAGAGTTTCATATAGATTTTGATTACTTGTAGCTTCTGTCACATACAAATGGCCCAATCAAAAAAACCCAAAACATTTTTGCACAGTTTTTCACCAACAGCATCTACATGGAAGACCTGCATCCACAGAAGCTGCTGTAAAACAAGCAGGGTCAAGTTTGTGTGGCTTTTTCTGCAGCCCAGCCTCATGATGTGTTTGAATAATGTCAGTATGAGGCACAGACAAGTGTAAGCTAATGGGAATCTTTATCTGTGGGATATTTTAGAGTACGGATAATGCAAACACACATGCACCCGCACACACTGCATGGATTATATTCCTTTGACAGCACTGAAAGCAACGCCAGCTTTTGAGAATGCAGACAGGGTAATGTATCTACAGGAACAAATTTACAAGAGAGGTAGGAGGCATTATAAAAGTCATAGTGATTTACAGATCTACAAAAGTTATTATCAACAGACATCAACATAATCTGTTAGTCATTCATGAGCTGTATCCTATCCAACAATAAACTTCCAAAGGATTTTCTTAAACAGTCCAGGACCCTTTGCGGTCATCCTAAATTCAGAGAGAGAAATGAATGTTTATGTGCTGTTACCTGAAGAATTCTTCAAGTAACATAAAAGGCACAAAAACTGACTCTAAAACTGTATGAGGAAAAGCCCAACATAATACTTTGCAAAAGAATCTTTTTCCAATTATGCTTTTGCATTCTGACTTCTCAGAATTCTATTATTCAAAAAGGTGTGGGTTGGTTCACTGTGTCCTGATAAAGCTCTGCAGAGGCAGCCCTTCCCCTTAAGGCCCCTGCATGGGTGATAAATTGGAGAGGGCCTGAGTGTGTTAAGTGAGAGGTGGAGAGATCCTGTACTGCCTCTCAAGAACTGGGAAAACTCCTTTCACATTCCTGCAGCCACAGCACCAAGTGACTGTCAGTCGGTTTGCAAGGGTTGTTCACCCGTGTGCCTTGCTTGGTTACCACACCAGCACAGCTCAAAGAACAGACTCTGCCCCTGATTCAACACCACGAGGTTCTGGATCTGAAGTTAACCCAGACCTCATTCCTCCCTCGGCACAGAACCACACGTCAGATGCACCTTGTCTCCTTGCACACTCACTCAGTTGGTGAGCTGGGGATTCTGTTGTCTGCTGCAGAAACAATTACTTCTGCATATTAAACTCAAGGGCTGTGCACTACATTATCTTCATCAGAAATTAATACTTTGGCGAGCTGGGATTTTAACATGTGCCTGAGAAGTTGAGACTGCAGCTGCTAGTGCCTAGTCCTGTCTGCAGGATATTTTGGGGCCTGTCTGCAGTTCAAAGCTTCTTGCACCGTCTCTCCAGACAGAGCACCAGGCACACCATGGCCAACCTTGGCACACACCTTTGTCAGCCTCTGGGTTCAGACTTCCATATGCTGCCATTCTGGAATTAAATCTGGAGTTTGCTTATAAATTCTCCCGGTGGGTAATGAATAACACTACTTTATTTCATTAATGTTAGGAGATTAGGAGGTTTTTTTATGGCTTGTATTCCACATGCTCTGGAAATAATTTTAACAAATACTACATCAGACTATGTGCATTTGCTGCACGATAGATATCATCTACTTATGCTATCCTTCAATATACAGAGGGATAAATATGAATCCCACATGTGGGAAATTGTTAATATTACAGCACACAAGAAACCTTTGTGAATATTCTCGTAATATATTTTTCATTACACAAAGTGCTTGAAGACTGAGAGTTCCCATGACTACAGTATAAAACCAGTTTACTCATAGCATAAACTATGAGTTCAAAAACATGTCCCAACATAAGTTACCGCAGAAAATCGCAACAATGCAGGTTCTTGTTCAGTGCAGAATGATTGAACATGAGCAGTACATGTTGTAGATGTGATCATCTACAAATATCACACTGTGCCTGGGCCTTATCTCCTTGGCACTCCTCTATCCCATATTTCCAGACCTAACTCTTGAATCATGTCTAGTTCACTAGACACTTAGTCCTACCCTTGGTTCCTTGAACTGTACACCAAGATTATCTTTTAATATCTCATTATTTAGCAGCACTAGACATTTTAACTAAGTTAAATGCACACTGCACATGTTGAACTGCCCTGACTAATGCCAGATCAGTACTCCACTGTTCAGAGGACACCCATAATATGAGCCAGAATTAGTTTTCAAAAGGACCTACGTGACCTTAAAGCCCAAGTTTTTGACTCTGTTTTAGCATTTTTCTCTGAGGATTTGAAAACCTGACAAAATTTTGAACTTGAAATTTTATGGGCAAAACCATTTCTGGTTTAACTGTGCATCTTCAGTTTAGCCCAGCTGGATGTGTTAAAACTCTTGTACATCATCATTACATGTGTGTTTGGGTTACCACTCCTGCTACAAAACTTTGTACATACTGCCCTTTACAGTGGCATAAATCATCCCAGCAGGATATTCATCTATAATTATCTTCACATAGTCATTCTCTGCCTAGGAGAACACACATTAGCCTGTCACTGGAAGTAATTGCTCTAAATTATTTTTGTGTGATGTTTTACACATTCAGTGAAATAATGCAAAGACCTCATGATGAATAAATTCAGTTAAAATCTTTTAAAAGCCATTATTCTTAGTTCTAGACTACAAATTACTGATTTAACAATGATTTGATGGTGGAGTGGATGAGTTCTTATAACTCCACAAAGAAAAATACACACTCCAGTGCTGGCCATATTTCCACCCATGTATCTGAATTATTAAATGTGCAATCACTGTTCTAAAATAAATGTTCACAGCTTCTCTTTCTACACCATCCAGTCTGGATGTATTTCCCTTCCTATGTTTATGCTTTCCTCAACTATTTGCTGGGTTGTCCATTTCTACCTTTTTAGCTCGACTGATCACTCCCATTATTACATTACTTTTTTTCTTGCTACAGTACTTTGCTGCTTTTAGTTCAGATATTCCTTTCTGGCTTTTTAGAGCATCTGACTTTGGCTATTTCCAGGTTTAGCCACATAGCAGAGTATAAGAAAAAGGAAAATGAAGATAAAAAATCTCTCCACACAGGAATACACTGTAAGTATAGAACAGGTAATTGTCAGTACATCAACTAAATCCTTTTCAACAAATTCCTTTATCACAGACTTCAAAAATAAAGCCATTAATATCCCTTAAGACTGTAACTCTAGCACACAGCTCATTTCAGCAGGAAAAGTCACTGCCTTTGAGCAGGGTTATCTTCTAAAACAATGTCCAGCCTTCTGAGTCTCAGAAGGTTCCCCTGGAAGTGGAGCCATCCATGAGGTTACAGAGGTTGCACAGAGGATGTCACTAAGCCAGGCCAGGAGTGTGAGGGTGATTGACCACACTTCCAAATTCTGTGGACAGACACAGTGCTCCAAATGTAACTGCTGTGACTCCCTCCTTGCCCGCATATGTTCCCACCGAGGGTGAGTCGCTGGCTTGCTGACATCTACTCATTAAACTCAAGATAATATTTGGTCTCTGACTTCATTAGGAGTTCCCTAAAGACCTAATGGCTTGAAAACAAGGCTTTTAAGCATCTGCTTTCTCCTTAAATTAAAATTTAAAAAGCATCTGAGACATCCAATAAGTTTTATTTTGAACTGCTTTTAAAAATGAAAAGGAAGTTAGAGGAATATTAATTAGCATTAGAGATGAGGACTTGCAAGGCAATAGTAGCTTGGTATGGCTTGAAACTGCTTTATAAGCCCATTAGAAATGAGCTTTCTGACACAAATAGCAGAGAGCTTAAACTTACTGCACCTTTGAAGCAAATAAGAAGGACATAAACAATGTATTTTTCTTGGTTAATTGATATTTTTCTGATAACTGTTTCCATGACCACCAGCTGTACACTTCTGCCTGACTTCTGTTTCTGCCAGACTTTTAGGCATTAAAATCATCTCACTTCTGAGCAGGTAGAACCCACTCAAAATTCTCTTTATAGATTGTTACAGCTTTAAAAAGACTATGCAGGTTTGTTGTCGTACCAATCCTTATGCCTTTGGATCGTCTCAAGGACTAATAGCACCCATTATGACTTTTAAACTTGACAGATGTCAGCTTAGCATCATATTTAGAAGATAATCATGTGTAACTTATGCTGTAACTAAGTAAATTGCAGTAAACAAGCAGCAAAAGTCACTGTCAGTAAACAGAGCAGACAACAATTCTGAAACAAGGTCTGTGGTTTCCAAACTAACTGCTTTTCATTTTAATCTTTCATAAGCAGCACAGAATAGACCTTTGTTAGTGTGTCTCATACTTACTGTCATGGATCATTAATTATAGTTCTGAGAAAAAATATAATTTTGAATAGAATTGGCTGAATAATTCATTGCAGTTACACTTGTCTGCAAATGTTATTGGCAAGTAGATCATGACCATCTTAGCAATATTTATTATTTAAAATTATTTCCCAAATACCTCCTACAGAGAGTTCTTGATCTATAGTTACTTGGTAGCTGTTAGTTGCAAATATTTAAAATTTATAAGCTGGGCATTAACAGCTTGGTACCTGGTGAGGAATACACATCTAATTCTTTGCTTGTGTATGCAATCACCACGCTTGCAAAATCATTTAGACATTGTCATGTGAGCATGGATCTGAACAAATCAGAGTTAGTGCCATGAGCCTTCAGCTCTGACCAGGAAATGTGTCCATCAGGCAAAAGCCACATGGTTCCCTCTCGTGTCAGGATTCTTCTGCTCCATGGATGTGCAAAAAGAGCACCTTCCTGCCTGGAAAAGTGTCACCGAGAAGAGACAGATGGTCAGGAAAATACAGAAGCAGCATCACGATCCTCTGCATCCAGGGACAATTGGTTTGGGAAGCTCATCTTCAGAGATCAGGAAACAAGGTGAACTGAAATGACAGAATCCCGTCTCCTCAAGCATGAGGCAGAAAATGAAGTGACTGAAATAGAGACAAACTGTCAGCTGAAATGCCAGTACAAAATCCCTGGGAAAGAGATTTAGCCAGCTTGGCAAAAAACAGGTGTATTCCAGATGTGGATCTTTCAAAAACTCTTTGCTTATGCAGAAAACCTCCAAATATTGCAAGAGTTTTAAGCATTTGATGAGCCAGAATCTCATAACAGATGCTCCTCTATAAACCCATCTTCCACCACCGCTCTGAATTTACTACAGCACAAAGGAGACGAGAATGTTTCTGAATAGAGAGAGAACTTCTGCTCCTTGAGGATCTGTAGGAAACCAGAATTCCTTAGAGGTGTTTCCCAGAATTACTACAATTAAAACAGAGGTCAGACTTTAACGTGCATTTGAGTGCAAACCATACATTTTGCTCGAGTTCAGTACAAGGCCAGCTGCCACTGCAGCATTAGGAAGAAAGGTCCCTGTCACTCTAATTCCCTGAAGCCAAGGTCTCAGAGGTCTAATTTGAGACAGAAGTGCAGCACTGAACAGGTAACACGTAGGAACAATTTTAATGTCCATTATTTCTCTTGCCCAGATAGAAGATGGAACAGAAAGTGGCAACAGGAGCAAAAGGACTGTGGAAAGGAAGCAGTGAAAGAAACAGAATCCCAAGGCAAAAAAGAGGTCAAATTATCTTGACCCAGCTCTGAATGTAGACTATTTTATCACATGCAGGCCACGGACTGCAGTGGGATTGATGTATCAGCCAAATAACTGATGTCACTGATGTCTTCTACTAGATGGAGCAGCAAGGTTCTTGATGTGAGCCACAAGGAATTCTGGTGATGTTAGGGTTGAAAGAAGCATCTACAGTACCTCAAGTTGGGAACTGACACCTTTTGTAACAGAAGATCCAAAGCACCATTTTACATCTATTAACAAGACCTTAGATTAAGCTTAGGATGAGCCCCACTAGGAAAAATACTGAAAATACAGGTATTTTCTCGATGTTTTATTAGGAACAGAATACTAAATGGGCTGTCATCCATGGAACTGTTTAGGCACCGTTTGCCAGATGTTGTTTGTGTGTCCACAGCAATGTAGTCACATTAAAATGAATGAAACTGTTTATTTTTGATGGCTGCTCAGCCATAGCACAGCCTCTACTGAGCATCCTGGCCTGGTGCAGGTTCCAGCAAGACACAGTTCAGAGACATGAAGTGCAGATTTCACTTCTTCATTGACCTACAGTACAAGTCAATTACTGGCTTAATATTGCTCAGACACTCATTAAAGCTTGAAGCAGGCAGAATTTCATCTGTTTGATTCCTGCTGCTTAAGAGAGTCCAGGGAGAATATTTACAGTTGGTGGGTTTTGACCACCTACTTTTGGAGGAAAACCACAGATCTATTCTGCAGTAAACAGTGTGCTACCCTGATAAGAATTTGCACTGGGTCAAAATAAAGATATTCTGCTTGAGTCAGTCAGTGGCCAGTGGTCTTAGGGAGGGGCTACTTCTGTTACCACCTGCCTCATTTTATGTGTTAAATTTTGACAACTCCTGGCTCTGTAAAATCCCTTTCTGTGGTCTACCCCATTAACTGATTGTCTATTAACACCAATTAGGTAAGAAAACTCTGTTTGGTGGCAAGATAATATCAGTCAATAGTCATGTTTTCTTTTAATAAGTGAAATAGGAAACATTTCATTCTTTGATATTGAAAAATGGTTACGTGTTTAAGTGGATTCTGTCTTGTCCATCCATGGTCACTGTGGTTTGTATTTCTGTAGCAGGTTAGAGAAATGCCTCAACATTCCTGATGTGATGCATGGCTGCAGATTCAAATTTGTCAGAAGCTCAAGAGAGTTCTCATCAGGGATTAGCCCAGACACCATCTGCAACAATTATAAATCATCTCGATAGGAAAAGGCTGGAAAGTGCATTTAGGAGTATGCAAAGTAAATCAGACTGGGCCAAATGCATCCCGTCTGCTCCTAAGAACCAACTCTCATCTCCATATCCACTGTGGCTGCTCAGTCCCTTCAGCTCTGCCAGCCTAGACCTGCTGCTGCTCTCTCTTTGCCAGACAGGCATTAAGTATTGATTTTTAGAGTACATCTTAAGAAATGTATGTGCTGTTCTGTGTCCAGCCACTGTGACTGCACACGAGTAATTAACTGCATAACAGAGCTGATGTCTGTCTGCTGCGGCTTGTGTGCACCAACAGCATCAGCCAGGGTTTCTGCACGCTGACCCCCTTCAGCTCACAGCTCTGGCACAGAAGGGACCTCCTGCTTTTGGTCTGTTGCAGAGAAAGAACAGAAACAGAAGGAAAAGGGTGCAAACTCTCCTATGGACATTTTGGAAAGAAACAAAAAGATCCTCTATTGAACCCAATAGAGCTCTGATGATTTATATCCCATGCAGATCAGGTCCTTAATCTACAAGAGCAGACTGGCAAAGGGGGGCCAGGGCAGCTGGGGCAAATGCAGCTGTGTAACACCCACCCTGCACCAGTCTGGCCTCAAGCATCGTTTCCAAAAGCAGCAGCAACAACTCCCATTCTCACCCCAGAACTGATCGTGGCAGTTGCTGATGTATGAAGCAGAACACAAGTTAATTATCAGATCCCAGTTTAAGTCTGCCCAACTGGCAGTTAGAGGAAACCTTATCTTGATGTGTAAACTCAAATAATAAGCTAAGGAAGAGAGATGAGGAAAGGCAAACATGGAGCACAAAGATCTCAGCTGGGGGTTTGTGTCCTTACACACGCAGCCCCCAGCTGCAACCTGTTCCCTGCACACAGCTTCTGCTGCATGGTTAAAAGCAGCACATGGAAAAGATACCATAGAAAGCAACTGTTCTGATGATGTATAGGTCTCTGGGTAACTGATATTGAGCACGGACAGTCTTATCTTCAAGTGATTTGTTCATGGCATTATCTTTACAGAACAGTGAGAAGTATGAAATACCTGTCATGATAGCACAGGAATATCCCAGACTGTCCGTCTATAATGGATGACTGAAAACAAATAACAGTGGGTAAAGAGAATTAATGGCTCAAGAAAAAAATTATTAAGGCACTTCCATGGGCTGAGGAAATGACTGTGGATCCTTTCAGGTACGCAAACCCCACCTAAAGGCCGGTGTCTCCCATATGTTTTACTATAGATTAAGGTTATTGCTCCATGAGCGCTAATGATTTCACAGATGAGAATACAAAGGATCCCTTGAACCGGGGAAAGACCTGGCAGCCCAGCCTGACAGGGAAATAATGCTTTCCAACCATTCTTATGTTTTCACTGGTAAGATCATTTGCACCTAAAATCTAGCCTTTTTTTTTCCCTTTCTCGATTAAATTCCAGGACTGTCCCCTCCAACATGGTATGGTTTAAGAACTTTAATACTTATGGAAAGTGAGGCACAAATCCCAATTTCCACAGGCAAAGGAGGTACCCAAACACAAGCTCCAGCAGCCTGACTATGGCTCAGTCACTAGGCTGCTAGAAGAGAAGAGAGTTTGTGTTGAGATGCCTGCTCCCCCTTGCCAAGTTTTAAACAAAACAGCATTTCTGGTGTATTTTGGGACAAAGCTGATCAAATCAGAGTGATAAAAGGTCACTAAGAAAGTCATCCAGGTCAGGCCTCTGTAAGACATGGATGAAGAACACCTCATGCTCAGTCTCAACCACACACTTTAATGTCTTGGATTATCCAAGACTTTGGGTGGCATGTAAGAAGTATTTCTGTGTCTTGCAGAGGACTGTATGCAGAGAAAGGAGCTAGCTTGAGAGCTGAGAGGTAATTCCAGAGTTCCAGAGTTAATTCCAGCAGAGCAGGTGACTACCCAGGATGACAATTTTAGCCTGAACCACTCCTGACTGGCAGAGCTGGCAGTGGGACCAGGTCATTAGTTCATCCTTTCCTTCAGCACTTCAAAGGAGGGATATTTGCATACACCTGCCACCCCAAGCCAGACTCTGCACCTTCTTCTGTTACTGCAGCTGCAGTGAGACCCTCCAGGGTGACAAGGCGCCCACCATGGATCAATCCTATCCAAGCTGCCCGCAAGGGGATTGTAACAAAAACCTGTCCTCTGCCGGGCTGCAGCACAAAGGGTTCCTCCAACGCTGCCTGAGCCCACGGCCCTGCTCCCACCAGTAATCCCCTCCTCCATAATTTAATAAGCCTCAAAGCAGCGAGCTCTGCCCTCCCCCAACGCCACGATTCCCTCTCCCATTCCCCAGACAGGCGGTGACAGCCGCAAAGAAGAAATACTCCCCTGTGCATTGTTAAAGGCCTGACTCCCCAAGCCAAAGACAGGCTCAGTTAACATTAAAGCCTCTTCCCTTGTGAGCAACTTGAGCTGAGATTAAGGAATGAGCCCACACTGTCAACCTTAACCCTGATATGAAGCTGGTAACTAGGGCAACAGCACCTCACAAGTAAACCCTGCCATGCTATTTTGTCTTCTGACGCTGCAACACAAAATCTGATAGGTAAGTGGATGGATAAATAAAATCTGAACATCACCCACTCTTCTGGCTCATGTTTTAGCCTTGGAGTTTATTAAGAGCTAGGGATGGTTATTTGTTAATGCTGATATTAATGCCAAAACATAGTCTTGTTCACTCTCTGTGCACGGTGCACACCAGATGATAGTGTGTTCTCCCTTCTCGCTTGGACTCCAGCATAATTATTTACAGAAGGTAGCACAAAATTATCTTCCCAATATTAGACTCAAGCTGCTTGTCTGGTTTAGCTTGATCTTTATTTATAGACACTGAGTCTGGGAGCTTTTTGTATGCAGAGCAGAACACAGTGACCTACTCTGGCTTGCTTATATAATAGTTTCAAAGCAGACTTAGTGTAAATTGACCCTAATCTGATCTTGAATTGTAACACATTATAATTCCAAAAATAAATCAGCATTTATCTCACTCTACGCAACTCATTTACTTCAGAATTGGAAATAACCAAAGGCTGATAAATCTATGTGTTATTTATTAATACCTTCAATTTTTTTTTTAAGTCCCTCGTTAACTCTGACCATTACAACAACCAAGATGTTATTATACCACGCATCTGGGGAGAGCTCTGTAATACACTTGGCTCAGATCTAGAGTCTGTTTCCAAATGCAAATACTATATTCACAGAAAGCAAACTTAAAGACAAAATTTTCATGTGGTTTTTGAAAGCACACTCTTAAAATCCACCCAGGCAAATTTGCAAGACAGGGAGCTTGGCACACCTTCAAGCACACAAGTACAATTATTTCCCCATCAGTATTTGTGCAAATTTACAACCCCATCTCCACAAGCACTTGAGTGTGCGAGAGCTTTCCATGGGCATCTTGATTTTACATTTCAATTGTACTCATGGAAGACAACACAAAACACGGACCTGAACCTGAATCAGTATTTGCAAATATTTTTACAGTATTTGCTTAACATGCTGAAGAATGGCAGCCGTATGAAAACACAGAGAGATGCTTAGAGTGGTTTCTAACAACTTGGAGCAATAATTTCCTGCCAAAAAACTGATCTAAAAGGGTCTTAGTATCACTGGAAAGCAGGTCCATCACATTCTTCCTTTATATCAATATTACCTAATTAATCAGCCAAACTGATTATGCATGCTATTCAAATCTGGCCTTTGTAAAATGCCATAGCTTGGGTTCAAAGTGATTTCTCACATGGTAATAGTTCTATTAATTTACAGTAATTATTTGCATGGTGAAAAAGGCTCCAGTGCCGCAGACTGGTGTGAGCAGCTCGCTCTTGGCTGGCAGTTGCTGGCTGAAGCCCTACCCAGATCAGATTGTGCCGAGGGTAAATCACTGACATTCATCTTCCCTATCAGGGAGCAGCACACAGATGGGTTTGGCAGAGTGTGCACACCTCCCCGTGCAGCTATTGAGGTCCATACTGACAGTCCTTGCATTATGCAGGTTATAAAGCATTTATGGGTGATCAGAAGCCACCTTCTGAGGTACTTGTCCATTCCTCTATATATCAAGGTATCCATTCTCTATTTGTTGAGCAGAATAGAGCCTCCTGCTCACTTACAGTGTTTAGAATATTTCACATTAAAGTGCATGGAGAAGGCAACAACTTTTCCTATTGCTGCTATTGTTCCTGAAAAAATAATTGTTTATTGTAAACTATATTTGTGTAACACCTCTTGCTAAGGAGAACTTGTATTTTTCATTTATGCATCAGATACTTGATTCTTGTAAAAAATTCCCCATCCAAGCCCTCAGAACAGGGACACAATGTTCATTTTTTGTGCAGATCTGTATGAACTAATAACAAAATCCTGCACCATTTGGAAGAGTATTCTCCTTCAGACTTCCTGGCAGTTTAGTTCTGGGCAAAAATACCTCTCTGGACACTGGCAGTATGTTATCACACGGAGATACAGCATCTGATCCCGCTGAGTTGCTCACAGAGAGCTCTGAAACAAAATTCCTGACAGGCCTTCCAAAGCATTACCTAACTTGCATTTTTTCCTGCTGTTTGTCTGCTTCAGTAAGGTTTCAATGACAACATTTGGGGGAACAAAAGGTCTGACTTTCACCACGCTGGTTTTCACCATTCCCTTTGAGTGCCCCATAGCTGTCTCTCTTTGCCAGGACAGGAGGAGGAAGAGATCTCAGCGAGGGCAGGCTGTAGGTAAGAGGATGATGCCCTCTCCCAGGGGAGGTCTCAGCCATGCTGCAGGCACCAGCTTTGCTTCTGCAGCTGCTCCCCTTCCTCTAATACAACCTCAGAGCCATGTACCAATCCCACTCAATGCTCCAGGCACCAGATATGGGATATTTAACTCCCTTTATCTCCTATTTTGGCCTTCCCACACCACAAAGGCTCTGGCATTGTGATGATGGTCTCACCTTCACATCTGAAACGGGATGAAGAAACTCAGGATGAGGACAAATCCTTGCTGCATTCCTGTTTCTACATGTACCGTCCAGGAGAACAATTACAGAAGGGAGGCTCCAGGCCAAAACTTGAAAACAAAATTAAGTCTTATCCCGTCACTTGCAGTTTCCATTAATGTGTTTTAATAGGCACCAGTATTTCATTTTTCCTTCAGAAATAATCCTTCTGAAGACACTTGTGTTTGCAAGTAAGCAATATTTTTGGCACACTAAATGTGCTGTGGAGGAAAGCCTTGACTGTCTGCTGCTTTATCTGAGAGTGAATAAGGGGCAGTAGGAATGGCTTGTTCTAACTCCAGAAGAGATTGGATTACCTACATTTGGCATAATGGAAGTAAAAGTGAAAATTGTACATATTTCTTTTGAGATATTAAAAATTAAATTTTCCTTTCACTGAAGTGCCTTTACTCAGAATAAATATTTTTGTTCTTTACCCATAACACAGAATACCTAATTGAATGTGTACTAGTGAGCTTAAAATAGTTCAGCTTGATATTGATTTTCCTTGTTACTTATTATCACCATCTAGCATTTTTAATTAAGAATTGAAGAAACTGTAAGGAAAAATATAATTAATCCTAAAATATACTGCAAAGTGATTTTTCAAATTACCCAAGAAGAACATAAAAATAAAACAAATGCCAAAGGCAAAAAAAAATATAAATCCTCTGTAATATTTGTACCTTGACAACATCTTTGTTTCCAGAATGGTTGTGGAGTAATTGTTACTCCAAGGCAGGTGGTGAGAACATGGCAACACTCTCAAAGGTAAGGAAGAGCGGTTTAGTAATTCAGGATTTACCAAGAAAACACAGAAATCAGACAACCAGAAACTCACACAAACAAGTGGCAGTATACTTCAAATCCCACCAAAATAAATTAGGTGATCAGAAGCTGCAGAACTGTAGAGATGCAGGAATAAAGTTTTACGGAGGCAGAATTACTGAAGGTGTCTTGAATAGCACCATTGAAAGGTCAGGTTTTAAGGCTATCTGAACTTGGACCCCTACTGAGTACTTACAAGTCCATCTGAAATAAATTTTCTGATACAGATTTCTGGGAAGGTCCTACACTGGCTCTTCAGCTTCACCATAAAGTTAAAGCTCTGAGATTAGTAATATGCCAAGAACATTTGCACCCAACTCAAATTTTCTGATATTATGACTCTCACATACTGTGGTCTCCTGAAGAAGAATTCTTGACTTAAAATACACTTTTCAAAACCAAAATTCAGGAGACAAAAGTTCTCTCTTCTCTTTTTTCAGACTATAAGGTTCAAAGCATACCCACTGTGCATCTGAAGTCAAGGAATCAATCAGCACTTCTGAGTGCAGATGAGCCAGGCATTCCAAAACTTTTCTCTCATGACACCATCTGGATGGTTTCTTTATAGAAGCCCACTTATCACTGGCAATTCAGTCACAAAAATTCTTTGCATACGATACTTTCTCTAGTCTTGCTAACAATATCTGGATTATAAATATCTGTAGGACATAGTCTACATCCCATGTCATGGTTTTGCATGCCACCTTTCTAATGTAAGGATCCCAAGTTTCACTCATTTTTATTGGGAGTTTCTCTCTTAATCACCCAGAATTTTGTAACCAAGGCACGCTGGCTTTTAAAGCACATCTGTGTTTGAGTGACAAGAAACCTCTCCCCACAGTCCAGATCAGCAATGCCAAATGGATGCCCTGAAGACCCAACAAGAAGGACCCTGGGCAGCCTCCCATCCACACAGCTCCAGTGTGTGCTGAGAGCCCAGCAGAGGAGCAGTGGCACATTTGCAAACAGCTTTGCTTCCCTCCAGTCTGCCTTTGGCTGTGCTTTTCCCCTGCAGGGCTTCATGTGGGAACCAATTCAGTTCCTCTGAGTAGATTTCAAATGTCATTTTCAGGAGAGAAAAATAATTTGTGTTGTACATTTTCTCAAGCTTCATAAGCATTATTAGCTCAGTATAACATCAGTCATCTCCTTACAGTCCAGCAGTGCCATAATCTCTGCTTTACTATGCAAACACTATCACTCATGCTTAGACTTTAACTAACTCTTTTCTCAACACACTCAAGCTGTTAGAAATCTTGCTTGACAGCTCTTTGATATCTACACAGTATATTTGCAAGCCCTCAGCAACAAAACTGAAGCATATACAATCTCTCATGATGCTGAACCTTATCCTTATCCTTCAATCGAAGACTTGAGTTTAGACTTCAATTATTTATGAACTATTAGTTTCCTGAACTAATCAAATAATTCCACCTAAACAGTAGAACAGCTTTTGCCATGGAAGACAGTGCAATACTTTATAATTCTGCTTGACAATCTGCTGCCATAGGCAGGGACAAATTGTTGTGCATGTGCCATTCGGATTTAAAATTGATAATGGACATTTATAAGACAAACATTAATCTTCCAGACATGTCATACCACACAGAAAACAAGCAGTGACAAAAATATTTAGACAAAAGAAATTTCTAGCTGTCTCCAAACCAGTCTACGGCAAATGTAATAAAGGGCCATTATTCTAGGAGAATAGTTTCTGTATGGGGAGCTGTTCTAGCTGTTGTTGAAATAAACTATTGTGTAGTGCTTAGTGTAATCCCCTAAGAAAATTTAGATATATATTTACTTGGAGGACAATGTAACTTTTCTCATAAGTACAGCACTGCCGTGCACACAAATCATAAATCACCCACAAAGAATCACAAACCAAACCCCTCAGAATCATGAGATGAACACAGAAATGTTGTGGGTGTCTCTTTGGCCTTGCCCTCATTCTGCTCTTGCCATTCACATTGCTTGGGTATCTCACAGCGATTCCTATTTCCTCACCTTCAGGTGGACTTTGATCTCGTGCTCACCTGGCTGGGTTGCTGTGTGCATTCACATCTCCACTTTCCTCTCCTTCACCTTGACTAGAAAGCACAGGCTACATTTACATTCCCAATTCACACTCAGCTTCTCCAGATATTAAATATGATTTGGTAACAGCACCTGGACATAACCCTCAGGAATAATTGATGGTATTTTGGTCTTGTTCATTTAATAACAAGTTTTTTTATATGAATTAGTGCATTACCAAAAAGATATGGCTGGTCTAGTTTTATTATGTGCTTTTACATGTTTTTTTGTATAAACACTGCCCATATTTCAAAGCTTTTTTTATGAACAGCTATAGATCTGTTTTCTGAAATAAAAGCTAAGATTTTTAAGTAAAGGATGAGGTTCCACAAATATTCATCACTCATGATAAAAGTGTGAAGGCTGCTAGTACTGTAAAGCCAAACACAGAAAAATCTGGTCTAATTCTAACAACACACAAAAATGGTTTTCAGATTAAGCCATCGATTTTTCTATTTATTCTCAACTCTGAGTTTTTCAAGGTTCCTTATCTGTTAGTTCACAGAAGTGTTACCCTGAACACTTACAATTCCACCAGTCTCTGGCAAGAATTTTTCTTTTTTCATAATAAGATATTTATGCACCCAGTTTATCCTGATAAAAAATATATTTTCATAGACTGATAAGCTCAAATATTTGCCTTGATGAAGCATTAACTACTTCTTGTGGTATGAATAAGTATGGGTAATTATGCCCTCACTTTCAAATATATGAAGGTGGCTTTGCACAAAACTCTATCTTTTCTTTCTGGAGCATTTTATAGTAAACAAAAAAGCAGATTCACAAGAATAGATTTTAAAACCACTGCAATCTGTTGAAAAGAGTCCATCAGGATCACTGGATTCTGGAAGCTACTGCACATTTCATCCACAAAACTCTCGTCTCTTGACATATTTTATCATATCTGTTCAATCTCAGTCTGACCTGCACGGGCCCAAGCATCCATATGCTCAGCTCCTCATCCTGCGGGTGCTTAGGTGCCTTCCTAAGGGCACAGGAAGATAAAAGATCTCTGGGAGTCAAGCTCTAGTGGATTTAGGAATGGCAGTTTAAATGAACAGCGTTTCTAGGTCTGTGCCTCATCCTTCTGCCAGAGGTTAATGTCAGCCTAATGGGATGTAGTTATGCTTGAGCTGGCACAGTTTATTGCTCAGGAGGGTGCTTGAACCACCACGGGTGACATGTGGATACCTGGAGAGGCAGGAGGGGGACAATGGGAGTGACAGCTTTTGTAACCACTGCACTTAATCCACCAGAGCTTTAAATTGCTGCTCTACCCCACCTCTGAAGTTGGCTGTGCAATTCCAGTTCATGCTGGTAAATCCATTAAACTTAATTTGGTCATGTAACATAGCACTGGCATTTTACTTGTATGTAATCTAATTACATTTCAAAGTACTACATTTTTCTTTACTTGCAGGATTTTTTAGCTCTAAGTTATTGTTTTGCATTATTAAACTTAACCAAATCCAAATATCATTCCCTAGAACCACTGTACTCAGCATACATGAGAAGTTCTTTAGATTTATTTCATATCAGAATTATTGGGCAAGACTATGAAGTTTTTCCATTAACAAAAAATACATCTTGGGAAAGTGAACATCTAAAAATGAGATGTAAAGCCTAAATGCAAGGATTTGGGTTACATGTTGGCATTCTGCTTCATAGTAAGAATCTATTTATACACACTCTGCTACGTTCACCGGGGGAATTGGAAACACATTTGCAAATTAAAGTCTGACTCAGAACAGTCTCTTGCTCGAGTAAAAAACAAAAACAACAACAGTGACACAGAGCCAGAGCAAAATATCTTAATTCGTGTCTACAGGGAACATATTTTTCCCATGCTTTTACCTTTAGAATTTACCACATCAAACCTCTGCTTATGGATGACTCATTTTAGATGCAGTCATTGGTTACTCTCATATATTCAGTGTCACACATGTCCCCTCCTCCGACTGCTGCTGCCCTCCCGCTCCATGGGCACAGAACACAGCCCTCTGCAGTCCCCTGCCACAGCTGCCACCCTGGCCAGGGACAGAGATCATGGAGTCATGGGGTATCTCAGATTGGAAGGGACTCGTAAAGATCAACACTGAGACCTTCAGCGCCGCCACCACCCATTTCCATAGACACCATCTTAAGGCCTGCAGGAAATGCAGCTCCTCAGAGCACAAAATCAGTGGGAGGATTTGCTACCACAGGATGCAGCCAAGCTGGACTCACATTAAGCAAATCTACCCTGTCCTAATTGTGTGTGGAGACCAGAACACCCTCCTGAGAGGTCTCTGTCATCTGGGGACAGACAAGGACAACCTGCAGTGCCACCACACCAGAGAACCTTCCCAGCTCCTTCTGCTCTTCCAGTCATGCTCAGGTAGATGGACACAAACAGCCAACACCAGCACAACTCCCACAGATCACTTGTCTGTCACTGGAAATAGTGACCAAGTTTTATCATTGCTGTAGGAGACATTCACTCTGCTGGGGGATAAATCCTCCTCCGTGCAGGATGTGGGGGTGATGCTGTTTGAGATCGCCTCAGTCCCTGATTCTTCTCGTGCTTTCCTTGCCCGTGTTACCATATAGAATCATTAAGGCTGGAAAAGACTTCCAAGATCATCAAGTCCAGCCTTCAAATGGAGGTTATACTACTGAAAAGATGGACCTATATGTGCAACAGGGAAGGAATTCTAGACATGTTATTGTTACAGGATGTCATATTAAGTCTCAGAACACAAATCAATATGAAAAGTCATTTCTCACGCTAAAGGAACATGGAAATATTTACTCTAAAGTGCCACTGACCAACTTTAAACCACAGCTGATCCTGATCAACAAGAGATACGTGTGTTTGTGAGTGCAGCAGGACTGGCAGTGTTAGGAACACATAAACCATGTTTTATCCACGAGGATCATTCAAGACAGCAGCATAGGCATGACCATGGATGGACCATGTTATGTGCACAGCTATCACAACAAACTCAAAATGAGCTTCAGGCAGACACATCCCTTTTTATGTCCCCACAAATGTCCCCAGTGACCTTCCTGAACAGGCAGGACTGACAGGCAGCACGTGGCAGTCAGGGCCCAGGCTCGGGCCGGGTTTGGAATCAAGTGCAGACACACAGGGACACCTGCCTCTGCCCAAACACAAAGACCAAAAACAAAAAATAGTGTTTGCCTCAGCCAAGGTTTTAAACAGGAATGATCATATTTTGGGTCAAGAAATTCAAAACTAGGGAGCCAAAAGGTGAGTAGAAAGCATGGGGGGAAGTCAAGGGAAGGTCAGAAAGCCTGGGTGCAGGTACAACATGCAGGATTTGCAGGAGGAATCAAATACAGGCAGCAAAGACTGGACAGGCTGGTCAGAGGAGGAATCAGAAGCAAAACAAAGAGTTACAGCTGCAGCCACGGGACACATTAAACTGCCAAGAAGGTATTTCTAACCTGACTGAGGGGTGGGGGAAATGACCAAGAGCCCCACAAGCTGCTGCTCAGCTGGGCAGGCTGGCTGGGTTCCATGCCCCCGCAGCCCTGCTGATGCCCACAGCAGAGCCTGGCTCTCCTGGCCCTAGCAGAGCTGCTCTGGGGTTGCACACATGGGCTGCAGAGGTGTTTTTAGCTATTTTGGGGAACAGTGTTCCCAGAATAAACATATCAATGTAAGAGCATGAAGGAAACACTTCACTGGATCAACAACACAAGGCATTTTTCCTCACATGGAGTTTCCTGCTGCTTTTTTCATTTGCTGTTATTTTCTTTCTGAATTACACAAGAGCCACTCTTTCTAGTAATTCTTCTATTGCTTGAAGTCTGCAAGGGAAGATCTGCTATTGCCCTGCAAAATTTATCCTTAGCAAAAGAAATAACAAATATGTCAAGTGAACCTGCCTCTCTTTCTAATGCTTTTATCATTATCCTCCTTCAGATACGGACCCGCTTTCTGAAAAAGGTGATATCGTATACACTGGAACTAATAGTAAATAATCTGAGTTTTACTTGCAGATGTGCTTATCAGCCAAGAAGATTGACTATTGCCCTCACTATTGATTAGAGAAAACATATCAATGCACATCGACCCTATGCTGCCAGTGGAACCCCTTAAAACTAACGACTTTTAATTACTCAATGCAACAGTGGCAGAACTGACAATTGCTTATTGTAATATTGATTCCAAAGATCATATGAGTGATGCTGCTTGAATTTATGGAGCACTAAACTTTGCCTTTCAAAGAGCAGATGCACCTTTAGATCGCTGATAGAGTTTGTTTGGATTTAAATCTCAGTCAATAACAGGGTAAATTTCCCTGTTGTGAGCACTGATTTGTAGTCATCTCCAAAGCAATCTCTCTAGGAGCTACACCTGATGGCTGACAACATATTTGTCTACAAAATGAGTCAACTGTCCAAGTCTGCAGTGTTGTGCACCTTCCTCAACAGGCTGATAATGGCTTTTTAATTTTAAAAGGTTTGCATAGCATTAAGAGGGTCCATAAAATCCACTGATGACAAAAAAATAGTAGCTTATAATATTTTACTGAGCACTGAAATGGGAGGATTTCATGGGTGTTAACTACAGTTGCAGCCTCCAAGAGTTTATATTTCTGTTCTCACTAATTTTGCCTATTTTCTTCGAAGTGTAAGGTGTAAGTAAATTGACCAAAGCATATGTCTTTTTCTTCTGTTAATTTATACAGATATTTGCATTTTTATCCTCTCAGATTGATTTTACATGTTATTGTTGTACCATGTCATATAAAAAACCCAAACATGTTAGTGAAAAGCAGAGCTCATCTAATGAAATGATGTTATTGCATAACTCTTGCAGATATTGCAGAGAGATGGGTACATAACCATGGCTATGGGTGCATGTACACACAAAAACACACATCCACATACAAATTCATATTGTATATACATGGAAACACTAATGTGATGTACTGACTCATTTGTTTAGTCCACTCCAGGTTTACAGAATAACATGAACAGCTTGCCTTATTCTTTAATGCTCCAAAAGTTGCTAAATTGGAATTAAACTTCATCTAAAGCTCCACACTCACAACCAATACACGCAGGGGTTTGGATTCATGTGATTCTGAGCTTGATATGTCATCAAGAGAACTGACCCATGCCTGCACGTGTCTCATTAAGGCTGCCCAGATATGTCATTTTCAATTTTTCAGGTTGACCCTCCCATCTTCCTTTCTTAGCTAAAGTGTTCAGTCATCTCCATCCTGCCAAAAAAATTCTAAGCATACAGCTGATCCTGAGCTCTTCTCCCGACCCTTTGTAATGCTTAAAATAGTAGATGCTAAGAAATGCTTCAGCACCACAAGGACACTAACGATTCCTTCCATAACCTCCTTTAGTGTTTTGCACTAAATGTTCAGTACTTTTAGATGAAATTAATGCAATAATGTATTTTTATATGTGTGCATTTGTAAATATATCTGACTTTGAAAAATGTGCAAAAACTGTTGTTTGTTCTCTAACGAGCTGCAGGATTAACACTAAATGAACATTAAATCAGCAGCTCCTGCGTGTGACCTTGTGCTCTGCACAGCCAAGTCCATAAACTCCCTCTGTGTCCTTGCTCAGCTCAGAGGACACTGAGGAGATGCAAAGGACTCAAATATTTCTTATGGACCCACTGCTGCTTGCTGTGTTTTGCAGAGAAAGGGGCAGTTCCAGGGTGTGTCTGAAAGGGGGAATGTGCATCTTAACCCACCAGAGCAGTCAGTGCCGAGCACGGGGCAGGAGGGGGGACAAGGCCAGAAGTAGGGAGTGTCAATACCTAAATGTGGTTATTGCAGTGGGACTCTGCTCAATGTGGCATGAAGAGATGAGAAGGGTGCTGAGCATGAGAGCCCTGCACCTCCATACACAGAGTGCAGCACACACCTGTGCCTCACTGGCTGCTGCTGCAAATAATGGGATTTGGAAGCTCCTTCTGAGGGATTCTCTGATAAATGACATTTCACTTTAATACTATATTACCTGTAAACTACAGTTCTCACATCAAATTCTGCTGTTATTTGTCCTTGCAATGTCTGCAGCCCAAGAACAGTGTAACAGATTATGATAATCACCTTTCAAATTAATCAGGTGTAGCCTTACTAGGGCTGGTTCTTAAGGAGCCTTATGGAAAGGGGATGTCTTTCCTTGTGAATATAACCCCAGCACAGGAAGACTCTGCAGGAAAACACTCAAAGTGTGTGTGAGTGGCTCAGTGAGTCACCTCTGGAAAGACCCTGAGCTGGTGGCACCACTCACACTGCTCAGTGTCACAGGTCCTCACTCCTGGAGAGCAGCTCATTCCTGCATTCAGTGACAGATAAACCAGCTGAGGTGGGTTTTCCTACCTCTATTTCTTCAGAGGTAGAGGCAGAGGCAGTCACAGGCCAAAGGCCTAAAAGGGTTTGGCTGACGAGCACTGGCCAAGATGCTGCAAGGTGTGGATGTGCAAACTCCACTGCTCTCAAAGGAACTGCACACAAATTTACCTCCTAAGCACAGGGTCAAGAGCTCTACAAGGCTAACACCAGACTGCTCAGCATCTTTCACTGCTTTGACTCCAGCTGAAGTTCAGATAAAAGGCAAAACATTTTCTTTCACTGTAGTCCTCATGTGTTGCCACAGAATGTGTTTGGGAAATAAAACCCCTTTGGTCGCCTGAGAGGAAATTCCCACAGTGCAGTCAGGACATACCACACTTTTGCTGTAATATGCATGGGATCTCCTACAAACTTCAGAGTAGGAGGCAAAGGGTAGGAGGAAAATCTACTGCTTCAAAACATGCTGCTGAGGCAGTTCATTGTGCTGCTTTATTCAGATTGGAACAGTCATCGCTCCGGTATCTGAGTGCCTAATTATTGTTCTTGAAAATTAAAGCAAGTGCTAACAACATGAGATTTTTCTGCCAGTTCAAACTTTTGCTGCAGGGCACTCAATGCCTTTATCACAAACAACTGTGAGTATGGTTTCACATCACATATGGGCCCAGAAGGGCTACTTTATAGATATCTAAAGAAAACTGAAGGCTTTGGTGAAGACACTTTTAATTCAGAGAGCACGAAGAGCTCCTTCCCTGCCAGCAAATGCCTCTTCTATAAATAATCAGCAGTTTCCTCTATCCCCATTCAGGAGAGGGGTTTGCTTCAGAAGATCCATGGCTGTCAAAAGATAGAGCCTACAACCCTCACTGCTCCTGCAACGATGCAGTTTTCTGAATCAACATTCAGTGATGTGGGTAATGCCTCCACAGTGCCGCAGAGTGCTCTGCCTGCAGAGCCTGGAGCTCAGTGCCAGCTCATTAGGTACTTGGTGAAAAGTGGCTCCATACCTCGAGTGCTGGGATAGCAGCAACTAGTTGGCATT
The DNA here is from genome assembly GCA_013400315.1 of Bombycilla garrulus. Taxonomy (NCBI): domain Eukaryota; kingdom Metazoa; phylum Chordata; class Aves; order Passeriformes; family Bombycillidae; genus Bombycilla; species Bombycilla garrulus. The sequence continues at coordinate 1,486,576 of VXBU01012053.1, forward strand.
AATTTAGGTATTTTCCATTACACTCCAGTATAGACTTATCCACAATGTGATTTAAGCAGAGCAGGTCTGAGCTATGATTCTCAGCAGAATTTTCAACTAGATGTAAACTTTTACTTGCCAAAATTGACACCTGTGCCTTTTGCTACACTTCAGCTACAGCCTTTAATGCTACTTCTCAACTAGAATTCTTTGGATGGCTCAGAAATTTCTGGTAAAGGAAGATTTCCAGCCTGGGAGGAGAGAGGGAAGGGAATATGTATCATTGAGAAGTACTATATTATTATTTTACTTACAGCTTATATGATTCCTGTTGAGTTTCCTTCTCTTGTATGCACTCATATGTATTTCTGGTTAAAAGAGGAGTATGAAAAAAGGCCATTTTTTAGCCTTCCAGCTGTAATTCCCAACACACCACTTATATTTTTAAGGAACACAGCTTCATAAGTCTTTCCATATGCCTTGATATTTATCATCTGACAAATCCAACTGTATCATAGAACCCTGACTTAATAATTGCTGGTCCTGTAGGAAATGGCAGACACCATTTTCCCCTTAATGTTTTCTTATGCTAATTGCAAGCGGTATGAAGTTCACATCACCTAGCTACAGGATGAAATCTCTCAGCAAAAGCCTGGGTGATAAAGCCAAGTATTCCTTGTGGTAAATACAAAGCCAGGTACTGATCTGTAAGAAAATCAGCTTTACGTAGCACAGTGCTGCATACTGCATTCCCAGAAATTCAGTAGAGGAGAAAATGCTGAAGAAAGTCGTCAACAAAAAATTCTCAGGACGTGATTCTCATTGACAACAAAAGCACCTTTAAACTTACAATAATGTAGGAGAATATTGAGTAGGGCTTAAACATAATGTAATATAATATTCTATTCCTCCAAGGGCCCATCGCTGTCTGCACTGGTACAAAGGTGCCTGGGCAGTCAAATCTCTTTCCTTATAACATTAGGTCATGTTATATTTCATTTCAAAATGATGTTTAAACATAACAGAACGCATTTGCCCTGAACTTCTAATTCGCTGCCCATTGTCCTTGTCCTCCAACAGCAACAATGAAAAGAATGCTGTCAGCATCCCACTCCTGGATACAATATAATCATGTTAGGAAAGGGGAGAAGTCAATGACAGCCTGACCCACAACATGCACTTGCCTGAGACTTCTCTTGCCCTCATGTATGAGCAGGGATCAGCCTCATGGGTGCTGGATGAGGAACGTGAACTCATCGGCATCTCCTGCCCGCGCGGGTTTATTTCAATGATAAAAATAAATTTCTTTTTGAGCTATGACCAACTCAATCCACAGTTAGGATTACATTCTCAGCTGGTGTGTATCCGTGTAGTGACAGGGATCACTCCAGCCCAGTCTGCCACTGTCTCAGCTCTCAAAGACTCCTCCAGGCCCTGCTCTGTTCTTGGTGACTGGAGGACCTTGCGGAGAATGCCAGAAAGAAAATGCAAAAGCTTGGGAAAGCACGTATCCTTCTAATAAATGATCCCTTTTCACTGCAAATTCCACAAAGGCTTGTTTATCTTTATAGCCTGTCATCCCAGAATGACACTTCTCCTGGCTGCTGTGTCAGTCTGCCAAATGCTCTACATTTCATGAATGAAACCCACATTTGTGCACAGGCCACCATCCCACTGATGGTTTTTAGAAGGAACAAGGCATCTTTCTGAAAACAGTTTTTAACACTCTAAGCTTTTCTACAGTAAATCAGGTTAACGGGAACAAGTACTTTTGCTTCCTAATAAGCAGTATTATTAATATCAAGATACCATATATAAATACAAGTATCTGTGAATGGAAATTCCAATATTTACATAAATTTTAAAATTACTTTGGCAAGAGGGTGTCAACATCTTATTTTTCCAGCTAGCACTATTTCCCAGTCTCACCTTCTGCCCAGATGATCACACAGCCAAGTCTCCTCATACACAGAGATGATGTGAGGAGTTTCTTCAGCAGCAGCAGAGAGAACCCCAGTGCTACCTACAAATCCTCACCAACTGAAGAATTAAATGCCTGACAAAACTAGAGGGGAGCTCCAGTGCCTCATCCTACCGGAATATGAGAATTTCTACACCTCACAAATTACCCCACTTCTCCCCTTCCCCAGAGGTTACTCTGCTGTATTTGCATCAGCAAGCAGTGACTTTCTAGGGACTAAGTACCAAAATTCGTAACTTGCTATACTGGTCTTAACGAAAATGAGAATAAATAAATTATGTTTTAGGCACTCTCACTGGCACAACTGGACAGAGCTTCTCAGGAGCATTTCTGGACCATCAAAATTAATTAATCTCCATCAGAATTGGTGCAGGGCACTGAAATCAGTGCTTTCAACTCTACAAACAGAACCACTAAATCTTCAACAACACTGAACAAGTAATTCTCTCTTTTGTGTTTCAGTGAAAAGACAGCTAACAGTGACAGCCTGACAATGGGGATTTTGTCCTGTGCCTTTCAGAGGCCGTTTCCCCTAATCCAGGCTGGGCTGTTGAACAAGACCCCTTGAACAGGAGCTCCACCTCCTGTGAGACACGAGCCTTCCTGGCAGGTCTTGTTCAGCTCTCCATCTCACAAAGGTACTTTAATTACACATGGAGACTCTCCACCACCCTCATTCCGATTTCTTACTGCTTCAGATGCCACAGCAATGTTAAGCAATATTAATGGTGTTTGTGCAACCTCTAATGCAATTCAGTTCCACAGGACATCATGTGTCATTTGATCCTGTAATTTTGCAGCCTCTCCAGAATAAATCTGACCTTAATTGGTTTAACACAACTGACTCAAACCCAAACCAAAATACTGAACTTGAGGTTGAATGTGTGGTTGAAGGATCTTTTTATTTCCCCTAAACTGAGGCTAGAATTAAACCAGTTATAAGGTCACCCTGAAAGGAAGAACCAAGATGGAGATTTTCTTCTTTCATTCTGATCTATCAAATGGAGATGGAAAAATTCTTGAAATGTTTTGGCTTTGGCAGTACACATGATCTGTCCCCAGATGAGCCTGCATGCATAATTGAAACTATAGCAGCAATTCTGCTGCTGAGGCTCATATGATACTTGCCTTCGGATGGTCTGCAATAACAGGAGCGAGAGCATGAATTTAGCACAGAGAATTATACAGACTGAGGTACATACATGTAAACTACCATCAGATGGGAATGTTGACTCACTGATAGCTGCTATTGAAAACATTGGTATTTTTGAAGTAATTTATCCAAACCCCAACACTTCCGGATGTTTTAAATGAAGGAGTGTGTCATGAACTTTCTCCTTGCATCTCTATCTGGACAAAATTGTGCAAACACAGCAAAAGTTCCATCAACTTTGGTAACTTCAATGCATCACCCTTGACTCACATATTGAGTGTGATGTTCATTAAAGTTCATTCCAATTCATTAAAAGGGTCTCTAAATAAGAGAATGTGCAGTTGACTTCAGCAAGGCCTGAACCAGACACTACAATTTCTGTATTACTTTATTACCCACAGTCAACTAAATCAATAATATCTGGATCAAACCCATCTCTCTTTCAGCCTCATAATTACAAAATAAGATTCTTCATTGTACTGTTGTTGAGGATTAAATTGATTCCACATACTTCTAAAGAATGGTATTTTCAAGGGCCCCATCTGTTCCGTTTTCCTTGTCACGTTCTCCTGTCAGCTAAATTGTCAACCTTTCACTCCTTACTGGGGCATCTTCTGAAAATGTGGAATCATCAATTCCAATGCAAAACCAAGGCAGACGCTGCCCATTGTAACTTAAATGGCCACGACTCATCAGCAGCACAACAATGTCAAGAGAACATTTTGGAAAAGGAAGAGGTCAGATGAAAAAGTAACACACCTCTTCTGACTCGTGATCCAGTATGTTTGTTTGTGTTAAAAAATTTTAAAATCCCTCTGAAAGAAAAAAAAAAACAAAAAAAGAAAAGAAAAATTATAACTGCACATGTTGATGATGCCCCAGGATATTTTAACTTTCTTGCCAAGATATGCTTGGGTTTGTGAAGCTATTGTGCTTATTCGTGTTCAATAAAAAATAATTAGTTGCCATGGTAACTGCCAGATCATGTCATGCTTATGTTGTTTCTGGGATAAAGGGCACCTTCTTCAAAAAAGTCATCACTTTGTGGTAAAATGTCTTTGCTTTTTGTCATATCTATGGGAAACAGTTTCTCTCTATTTTAAACTCTCAGTGTGGAGATGACACCATATGGTCAGATAATTTTCTTTTCCCTCTCTGTAGTGGAATAAGCCATTTTTATCTTCATTAAGGAATTAAGCAATGGCTGTGATAATGTTGGATGCAAAATATTTCCATATTTTTGGATACTCCAGGTGCAGCTTTTTAATGCAATAAAAATAATAAAATAATTGCCTTGATGCACACCTTGGCAACCTATTTCATAAAATAAAGTGGATATTGACTGAACTTGCATCGGGTGATATGAAAGGGGAAGTATCAGGTTCTGAAGGAAGCAGAAACAGGCTGTGCACAGATTTATGGCTGCTCTAGATCGTGCACGAGCTTCGTTAGCAGTGCAGGTGAAAATGAGCAAGAAGAGCTGTAAGACCTGACCCTGGCTGGTCAGCACACAGTGAAACACACCACTGCTGCACCTCCTCCTTCTCTCCTTTCCTCATGCCAGGACAGGCTGATGCCTTCCAAGCTCATCTAACCTCACAAATCCACCCTGAGGGTCGGTGCCCTGCAGTAAAGCAGATCATAGCTCAGCTTTCCCAGGAGTCACTGCATTCCTTATCACCTCGTCTTCCCATTAAGGGCACTCATTTAAGAATAGCAGAGCCAAAAAAACGTCCATTTCTAGAAGCCTACCACTTTGCACGACTACCCCACCACCCCACTTTTCCTATACTCATCTTAAGCAGATTGTGAGTAAGGCTTTGACTTTGCTTTTCATAATGACTTTTAAAAAGGCCTTCCTAAGAAACTATTACAAAATTGGTTACTTTAAAAACATTAAGATTTAATCCAACTTTGGATACTAATATCAAAAAACAGGGTGATATTTGTTGATTATTTTATCATTCAAAGCCCAGGATTCAGAATGAGGGATCTGTGTGCACAGATCCTCAGCACAAGGATGGTCTGTGCAAACAAGTTTGGGGTGTTCAGTAACCCAGACACTGACAGACAAATAGAGCAGCTGGATGCCACCATGTCTAAATGGCTCCGGTCACCTTTCAAGATGCTCATATAATATGAGCTCACACAGAATGAGCTTAACAAACTCTGGTTTTGCCATTTGTAAAAGCCTGTTAAAAACTAGTTCTTCTTCTATAAAAGAAAATCTGGTATTCTTTGAATAAACAATCAAAATTTTACAAATAGCTGGACTCACACAGTGCTGCCTAAAAGTGATCCTCATCAGACAGGCCATTACAGATGAGGAGAGGAGAGAGAAAACTGGGAAAATTCTTACTCAGGCAGAACACAATCAATAGCACGTGTCTTTTCTAACTTGTAATGAATTAATGTGTCTTAAACATCTACAGTAATTTGACTCAAGGTGCAGTGAAACACATTTTACCTCAGTGCAATCCTCATTCCACCACTGTGCTTCACATCCCCATTTCTAGAAGCGACAAGTAGAGAGCCACTAAATACAACAAATATCAAAGTCTTCAGCACCTGGGAGATGAACATAAGCCACAAGCTTATTTGCATGCATACAAAAAGCTACATTAAAATAATGCTAGTTCGGTTCTATTTCAGACTTTCCAAATGTCACATTTACAGCTGCACATGCAATCTTAATTTGTCTCCCTTGTGCATCCAGCCTGTGTATTGTGGCAGGCAGACTGTCAGGGAAAAAATGTGACCATGTAGCCCAAGTTCACAATACCGACACGCATGGAAATGCATAATCACCGTAATTCTGAAATTCTCCAAACTTCTGTGTGGATTCTCTGCCATCTCACATGTATTAATTATGATATTGAATTTTTAAACACTCAGACTAAAGAAAAACATTGGGAGTTACACAACTTCTACCACGCTTTTCTCATTATGACTCCAGGAGGAGAAAACCAGGAGAATACCAGGGGGAGAATTGATTTCTTGCTGCTTAAAGCAGGTTCCCATCACCGGGGAACAGAGGCAGCTTTCACAAGACGAGGAGAAGCCTATTGCGTCCAGAGGATTGCACTGCACTCTTAGCACCACGTGCTGGGTTCATGCAGTGCCCCAAAAGTGGGGTTACAAGCAAAAGCCCAGATCCAAGAGGAGGGTGGGATGCAAGATGGGGCCACCTTGATGTCCCCAAACCCCCCAGGCACCCTCAGGACACTGCTCTGTGCCTGCTCCCGCTCTGCTGGCAGCATGTGCTGGGCTCTGCAGAGTTCAGTGATTGCAGCAGATTGGATTTCCCCAAGGATCCCCTGGCAGGGAAGGGAAATGATGATTTTTAACATCTCACAGCTGGTTAAGCTTAAAAGGAATGGCACTGCACCAGTAATGGCCAGGTTGTACCTTGGAGCTTGGTTTTGTTTCGTTCTTGGGTTGGTTTTCCTTGCTAAGTATATAAAGATTGCTGTAATCTGTGGGGATGATAATGCTTCCCAAAGAAACAATCAGGTTTTTTATACTGGATAATATCTGGCAACCTGAGTGTAAGAGCTTGGTTTCACTTCTTTGAAATTACAGATGGTTTAATACTGATACACAAAGTAAAACCTGCTGGGATCTTTTTCTTGCAGCAAGAGACTTGATAAAAATCCTATTAAAGAAAAGAAACAACATCTAAAAAGGAAAAAAAGTTGCTGTTACTGTCATCTGAGGGAAGGATTTTTCACAAATGTTACTTTTTTTCTATCAAAATGTATTAACAGCATTTACATACTTTTTTCTGAGATGGTTAAATATTTAAATAAATTTAAGTATATTAAAATTTTCATCATGAGAAAGTTTGGAAATTATTACTAAGCGAGAATAACGCCAAAAAACAAAACAAAGAATCTAAAATTAAGAAAAAAATGGAGCTATTCCAAACACCTTGGAATGAAAATAATCTGGAAACTATAAGAATATTTCCACGTGTCTGCGCTTTTTCAGTCATCAGACTACATTTAATTTCTTTAAAAAACGCATTTTAAGTCTTCTTTATAAACACATGAGATTCAGTTACACCATGACTTTATAATCCATATTTTGAACCCATTTGCCACTTGCTGCATTTCAGCCATAAAGCTACGCAAACAGAGCTTGTATTTTCCTTTTCATACTGCACACTCACTGCGTCACACAGAGCTGCACAGAGTTTGCAGCCTTGCAGGATGCCACTCCCTTTTCCCAACTAGAAAACATGAGTCAGACTATTCAGCAAGAAGCAAGAGTTTGCAGGAGAAGCATTTTTTTTCTGTAGCATGTTGTAAACTGGCAGGCAGGAGGGGGCAGAGTTCTAACCTGGATTGTATTTATACATTCATTTAAAGGGTATGACTAATGGTCAGCATAAATTTCAGATGAAGTCCAAAGTAAAAGTGAAACCTTATTGTTTCATGCAAGGGAGGAAAAAAAAAAAGTATATTTAATTATCCAGGGCAGAGCAGAGTTTTGAGCTTGTCACAGAGCTATGATCCAATGCCACAGCTTGGAATTACAGACAGAAGCCAGTGGCTGCCTCTGCAGTGTCCTCAGCAGCAGCATAAGGACACACATGCCCCATGGCAAGCTCTGTTTATGTCTACATTTTAGAGGCTTATATCTGCTTTGAAACTTATCCTTAACCCAATTAAATACTTTATGGGTTTGCCTGCCCCTACACAGAGGTAACCATGCAGTTTCCTCTAGAGGGGGGGCAGTGGACCTGCCCCAACCTCCTGGGCACAAGTGTAGTGACAGAATAAACCAAGAGACATGATGGAATATTAGAAGTCTTTCTCAACAGGGGAATCATAAAAAACTAGGATATATGATCTTATATAAAGCATCAATAATAACACTGGCAGAGAGGGATATCTGTGCAAAGCAAACCCAGCACAGCACAGACCTGCCCTGTGCTGCACTGAGTGAGCAGGTTTTTTAGGGTTTTTTCCAGGTTTATTTCCATTAAATAGGTTTCACCAGCAAGAAGGGCTGCTCTGTAGGATGCTGGCTGTTAGGAAAGCCCTTACCCAGCATCTCAGAGAGATTCTGCAGCCCACACTGAGATCTTTGCTGCTCCAGCTCCAGCCTGGGCAGACCCTGAACCATCTGGCTCAAAACCAGCTCAGCTCTGGGGGATCTGTCAGTGTGGCAGTGTTGGCATAGTCCCATCAAAACTGAGACAAAACTTACATCCCTCTTAGTTAACTGATTTATTAGTGGGGAAGGACAGTCTTGCAGCAATAGCTTGCAAATTAAAATTCCTAATTTCTAATTTTTAATGGTGTTCTAGATTCCTCCATCAGGTAAAAAGGTCAGGCCACCCAAAAGATACCATATCATTCCTGCCAGAGCTTGGGCCAAAGCTTACCCCTCAGTGAGGGGCTGAGCAGGCTGCACCACAAAACTCCCAGATTTCCAGTGCAGTCCCCTGGCAGCACAGCCCCAGGGAGGATGTGCAATGAGCAGCACTCCTGAGCAGCGGGCTCAGCTGGTGGGGCTGTTCTGAACTCTGCCCATGGCTGAGGCACCGCCGTTATGTCTTTATGGGCCACCACAAGAGCCACAGGGAAGGCAAAGAAGGTGGCAGTCAAAAAAACGCTCCTTTCCCTTTTGGCTGGAAAGCAAATAATTTTTTACTTCTCCTTTCATTTTTCAAATTACATTCATCTAGTCCTTGTGCTGTCTTATTAAATCATATATGAATAAATGTTGCCTAAGAATTAAACAGTTCTCTGAGAGACCCAATTTAGCCTTTAGCCATGGTACAATGTTTTGAGATAATTTAGTGGTGGGCACAAACAATGAAAATCATATGGAAACTGTCAAAAATTAAAATAATTTCTAGCCCAAAGCTGTATTTATGGAACAATGCTTAAGTCTCAAAAAGTGAGATCAGATTACTGGTTCAGTGTAGTAAAAGAAAGCAATAACAAAAGCCTTTCTTATAAAAGTGTGATGAAAAAGATTAATACAAACCTGAAATCAGTAATCTGAAAGACTACTTTATCATACTGTGTCTGAAAAACATTGGGGAAATATTGACTCATTCAGTACTTGAAAACACCACACTTTTCATTACACACATACCCAAAGAAAGGTCTTTTGGTTTTAGCCCAGCAGTGACAGCGTTATCACTGTAAATTACCTCAGCACTGTCCAAAAACCAAGAGAATGCAAGAACTTCTCTTCTTCACTGATGATTTGAAAAGGAATCGAACAGATTCCAAAGGCACTGTACATGGCTTAAACACCCAAATGCTTGAGTAAATGCTGAATTACGTTCCTGATTCTGCCTGGTTGCTTCAAAAAATCTGAAAATAAGTTTCCTGTCCAAAATACTTCTGGGCACCGTGATTTTAACTCCACAATCCAGTTGTGGAGTTACATAACACTTAACACATTAGCATTCAATTAGGATTCAGTTTCTGATTATTCACATTAGCAATATCCTTATCAAAAACACACAGATGGGAGAAGATTTAGTAGCTATTCTTTTCATATAAATTCACAGAAAAGTCAGGTGAGTATTTCCTTATAAAAATTAATGGAGGTTTGCTAAACTGCTCAATGGTTGAAACTAATTTCTTTTAATCACCAAGCAAATTAAATACGAGGAAGATACATTTCCCATTTACTTCATAAATTTCTGAGCAAGGAGGAATAAATATTTCCCACATGGTCAAAATCTGAAGAGAGAATTAATTGAAAGCCAGATTTGCAGACTTAGCTGAACCTTGTGGTCTCCACTGGAGAGAGAGATTTGTTTTCCAGTCGTCTTCCTTCCACATTTCCTGCTGCTGCTGCAGAGCAGAGCTGGAGGTGAGAGCTGCAGCAGGGCTTGGCCACAAGCACACCCTGGACCAGAACAGCCTGGGAATGGATTCACAGCATCCTGAGGAGAAGGCTTGGGAGTGTTGTTGGTGAGAAGCTCAACATGACCCAGCCCTGTGCACTGGCAGCCCAGAAATCCAGCTGTGTCCTGGGCTCCTTCCAAAACCGTGTGAGCAGAGGGGAGGGAGGGGGTTCTGCCCCTCTGCTCTGGTGAGACCCAGCTGCAGGGATGTACCCAGCTCTGGGGCTGACAATAAAACAAGGGCATCGCCCTGGTGGAGCAAGTCCAGGAGCAAGTCACCATGAAGGTGATCAGAGGGTTTGACCACTTCTGTGAAGACATGCTGAGTGCTGGGATTGTTCAACCCAGAGAAGGGAGGGTTCTGGGGAGACCTTAGAGCCCCTTCCAGTGCCTAAAGAGGCTCCAAAAGAGCTGGAGAGGGACATTTGGAAGGGTATGTAGTGCCAGAACAAGGGGGAATGGCTTCAAACCAAAAGGCAGCAGGTTTAGATCAGATATTAGGAGGAAATTCTTCCCTGTGAGGATGGGGAGGCCCTGGCACAGGGTGCCCAGAGAACTGTCACTGCCTCATCCCTGGAAGTATCCAGGGCCAGGCTGTGGCAACCAGTGGTGTAGTGGGAGCTGTCTCTGTCCATGGCTCTGGGATATAACCAGATGATCCTAAATGTCTCTTCCAACCAAAACCAATCTCTGATTCCATGAGTTTTTTCTTGTGCTCAAACCTCTCAAAACTGACAGACCTGCAGTGCAAGGAATAAAGGGCAACTCTGATTGCCTTAATATTTCCTAAACTTCCCTTCCTGCCTTTGCCTTAAAGATTAATTTCTCTTCTCATGCTTACTTTTTCTTTCAAATTTCTCCTGTAAAAATACACTCCAATGGCTGCAGAAGCTTTCTCTGACTAAAATCTCTGCATCTAAAGCAAGACTCTTATGTCAATTACGTCAATAGGAAACACATTTTACCAAAAGGTCATTTTACATTAAACAGTGATGGTTTTCTGACAAAGAAAAGCACCAGTGTATATCGTGTGCGTGTAGCTCATAGGAGACAGCAGGCAAGCAAGGGCTATGAAAATTTCACAGACATCATTATGCACAAAATACTTATTTCTCAACAGCACCAACCAGTTCTTCATGAATTGCACTAGACCCCCACGTGGACCATTCACAGCATTTTGAGAAAGGCTTGAAGAGTGTGGCCCCAGGATGAGCCAAGGACTGGAACAGTTGTGCACACCTCAGGTCAGTCCTGCTCCATGAACAACTCTGGTTTCTTCAGGAGCAAGAAATGTGACATCCAGCAAAAGAAGACCTGCTGTTCCTGGAAGAAGACCATGCTCATCTAGGTAAGAGCTCTCCCCAGTCACTTCAGTAAAGTAATGTGGCTCAGAATTTGTTTAATGGAGATTTCAGGAAGGATATTGGCAATTCAGGGGCAGGGAGTTTATCCCCTTTTCGAGCCTGTTTTACCTTGCTGCTGCCTCCTAATCCACAAGCCATACTTCTACTGGGCTTGGGCTCTGCCTGCAGCAAACTAAACCACTGTGCTCCACCAGACTTAAAACACTGCTCACAACTGCTGCACTCCATCCTCCATCCAGAGATTAAAATTCAGAGATTAACAGTTTTGTGGGTTCAAGAGCCAAGAGAGGTTTGCATGGGAATCACTTTCCCTCTCCTCAAATGGACTCCAAATAACAGGGCAGGGAATAACACTCTCCTAACATGGTGGAGTGATGAGAAAGCTGCACCCACAGCCACCGAGCAGCCCAGCGGGGTTGTGGTTAGACACAAGACACACTCAGCTGCTGCCGTGCCAACCTGCAGCTGGTGCTGTGCCCGGTGCCACGCTCTGACCTCCTCTGTGCTGCTTCTGAGGCCATCAGATCCTGCGAGGGAGCTGAAAGTGAGGATGCATCACTGCACAGCAGAAGTCCTCAGGTGACTCCATTCTCTAACCACGGTGCCACTGAGGCGCAGGAGGAAGACACCAGGCAGTGCTGAAAGAATGGAGAGGCTCAGCCTCAGGAGTGGAGGTACAGAGCTTGGGACAGGGGGAACTTAAGTGGGGTAGAAAGCTTTTAATTCATGACATTATTTTCCCTCCAGATCCCTTTCTCAGTCTCTCCACAGGTCGGCCCCACAAGCGTGTCCAGTGCAGAACTGCAGAGTGAACTGCACGGCCCCAGGGGTGCTGCAGAACTCCCGGGTGCTGCACAGCCTTTGGTCTGCTCTCCCCCTTCTTCATCCACCTTGGGGGACTAACACAAGGCTCGCTCACCTCCACCAGCCATTCACTGCTCTTAATTGTCATTTAGACAGTGTGCACTGCTGTGGTGCCCTGGCAGGACCCTCACTGTCATCTTTAAAACACATTTAGATTGCAGCCAAAAAAGCCTGGGCACAAGGAGGTTCCCTGGGCACTCTGAAGTGGTCCTCTGTAAAATGGGACTTCCCTGGCAGGCCATGGTTGGTGCAGGAAAACAAACTGTTCATAGACTCTGGAAAATGGGTGTGGCCATTTTTTCTTAGCAAAGGTTTTTTTTCACAGCCATTTATATCCCAGAAATTAAAAGGAAAAAAAATTTGTGCAGATTTCTTCTTCCTAGAAAAGTGTTTGCAGAGTGCCTCCCCAGCTTGTTCTGTACACTCAGCTTCTGTCTGCCTGTTTTGTTTTGGCTGCTCTAATTTACATAGTACTTCCTCTCCCTGTGTAGACTTCAAGGTTACACTGGGGTCAAGCTGTATCTTTTGCAAGTCAGGATGTAAACAAGTCTGGATAACTCATGTGATATGGCTCTGCCCACCCCTTTTCTGTTTGGGGTTTGGGTTTTTTTTAGATTTATATTAGGATCAGAAATTATCCAGGATCCTTTTAAAGATCCAATTTCATACTTTCCAGCATCCAGTAAATTGGCTACATAGCAGGGAAATGCCAAGTGCTCTGAAATAGCCAGAGCAAAGGATACTATAAGTAGCCCAGCACACCAAAAACTCACCCAAAGAGCAATATCCTGTCAACTAGAATTTGGTCCTGCAGTAAAAAGAGCTTGGATTTTATGTTCCAACAGAAACAGCTCCATAAAGCACCTTTGCACACCAAAAAAAAAAAAAAAAAAAAAAGAAAAGCAAAAACAGTTTGATTAGGGATGGAATAGGCTTAGAATAATTCAGGCTGGCGAATCCTTGCCAATTCCACTCCTCCACACATTCCTGCCTGCATTCTGGTCTCATTATGCGCCAGGCGAGAGCGCGAGCTGCACTGGAACAGTTCTCACCCATCTGCATCCTCTTCTTCCTTCTCCAAGTGAAGGAGGATGTGTATTTATAACCCCCTCGAGACCCTGGGGATCCAGGGAGCGCAGCAGTGCGTGGGGCTGGGTGCTGGGCAGGGCACAGCCACAGGACACTCTGTACAGATGATGCTCTCGTGTATTTTCGTGGCCATCCCGTTCCGTGAAGCCGAGGCTTTGCTTCAGATGGTGACACGAGCTGCCCTAATGCCTCGCTGGTCCCAAATTAAGGTCAAAGCTTGTGCTCAAACACCAGTTTTTCCTCCCAGAAGTACTGAGAGTAGCGGGATGTATCAAGAAAGGTCCCTCCTGAATCCAGGTCGATTCAGAGCTCTCACGAATGACTCAGCTCATAGAAAGGACAGTGCAGAAGATGCAGATGCTGGGGAAGGTTGTGACTGTTTTGAAAGACTATCATAGAATTCAGAACAGTCTTGATGTATTGAATGAAGACACTTAGATCAAGTTAAGACATTCAACAAAAGCAGGTATGAAGGAGCAGGAAAAGAAGACAAAAGAGAAAATGCAAAATAAGTAATAACTGGTTAAATAAATAAGAGTACTGCAAAATGAGTGCTGGGAGCTATAGAGGACCTCAGGTGGAATATGACTCAACACCGACACACCGGAACAGAAAGAGCAAAGCTCATTCAATGATGTATTAATACGACCGATCCGTGTCAGACATCAGAAGCAATTATTCCCTTTCATTAAGCATTAGTGAAACTCCTCCTAGGGTAAGATTTAGAATATATTTTAACCAAAATGCAGACAAATTTTAGAAGAAAATATCCTCCTATAGGGCAAGGCTGAGTTCTTCAGTCTTTGCTCAGTCTGGAAAAGAGGAGACTCAGGAGAATACGATAGAATCTTCCAACAGAGTAAACAAGAATATGAGACCAATAACACAGGAATACATTTAATTCAGAGGGAGCAATATAGAAGCTATATATTAGGCAAACTTTTCTAGGAATAGTTAAGAGCTGCAGAAGGATATCTGCAGGGTATCTTTGTGCGTGCCTAATTATCCCTGCCTCTCAGCACGGCTGATGATCCCGGGCTGGCAGCACTGTGCCTGCCTGATTGTCCAATGTCAAACCCGGCTGCTCTGAGCTCCTTGCGTTCTCCCTGCTCTGTGCAAGGTTTTTGCAGCCTACTCTGCATTCTAAAGGCATCGAGCTCCCCGCAGGACTGCATCTCTCTGAGTCAGGGCTCCACCACAGCACGTGTGCCTGCTCCGAGATTTCCTGCCTCACCTGCGAGCGCCAGAACGGCACCGGCGAGCACAGCCCAGCACAGACTCCTGCCAAGGACACAGAGACACAAAGGGGAGCTGAGCAGCACATCAGCTCAGCCCGCAAGGAAAACCTGTGGGGCCTGCTTCCAAATCCCCGGAGGGCAGCTCGCCCTGCTTCAGGAAGAGTCGAGGTGTCACCAGGCGGGTCCCCAGCAGCATCTCCTCAGGGAAGTATCTCCCAAATCCCTCTCAGCACTGAGGCTGACTGGCTCCCTTGTCTCAGGGACATCCAAGGTTATCATTACCAAAAAGAAGGGAAGACAGCAATTCTTCAGCTGCTTATGACAGTAAAAAGATTTCAGCTTGTCTGTGGGCAGCATTCGTCCCCTCTCTCTTCCTGCACTCAGGCTCTGCCCATAGCCTCTACCTACTTCAGCTAGTCCAGCAACTTCCTGGGTCTGTTTTTCCCAACTCATCCCTCAGTCAGCATGAGGCAGCCTTGCTGGAATATCCAACATATAGCATCCTTTTTGGAATAAAGCACCATGGGCAAGCTGAGCATCACACCCAAAATGAAAAGCTTCATAGCAGAGGCATCACCAGACCTTCTGAATGGGAGCCTGTCAGTCATTCCCTTACAGGTTACTGCCATGGGCAGGTTCTCGGGTCTCCTTGAGATGTGACAGGCCTTGGGAGAAGTCCAAAGGACCTCATCAGTTCTTTAGAGGAATAAAAAATAAACCCCCCTTTGTCTCAGAGCTGGAATGCGACCCAATGTGTACATATGGGAAAAAATAATTGGAAAGACAAAGCCATGGGCAATTGGGCAGATGATGTGCCTGAGAACTTTGAACATCTGTTGTGTGGTAAATATGCAACCATCAGCTCTTCTTCATAATCTATGAATAATTTCAAATAAAAGTACAGAATGGTAGCTTTTATTTGTATGAAACTGTCTACCATGGAAGTCCAGGAATTAACACACCACTGTAAAATGCCATCTTGACAGATCAGCTCGTTTGAAGACCACTGTTAACTCCACAGAGTGCATTTCCCCCAAAACAACCTGGATAAAAAGGGGTTCATGAGATCAACTCTCCTCTTTCCCTTTCTCACCTCCCCTGTGTCTAACACACCACTTCCCCACCCTGTGGGCCCCCTCTCTGATGGATATTTCCTGCTCTGATCAGATTCAGCCTCAGATGTGCAGGTGTTGCCAGGTCACACCCTTCACTGGAGCTCTGAACAAGTGAATTCAGCTTTTCTCTTCCTCATGCCTCTCCTTTGCCTGGTGCCTATAAAGACACCTGCTCAGCTGCTTTGTGTGTTGCTGATTGTTTTGTGGTTTCCCCGCACCCTCCACCATCATCCTCTGTCATCCCCCTCCAGTACACAGAGGACAGGCTTTATTCCATGTACTCATAATGCCTAGCACAGCCCAGGCTCCTTCAAAAGAAAGGTTTGTGGGTCCTGCAGTGATAAAAATAAATAGAGGCATCGCCATGAATTCACCTTCTCTTTCTGTACAGGAAATTGTGACAGGCAGGAAGAACCTGGGCATGCATTTTGTGCTATCTCATTGAAAGGAACAGAGCAGGGGCAGATGTAACTGGGAATGTTCAAAACTAGAAAAGACCCAGAAAAAGAGTTTCACCAAACCTCCAAACATATCCCGTTACAGAGACAGCAAATTACCATCACTGAAACAACATTTTTATATTGTTAAAACAAGGTAAGCACACTTCATTAAATCCAGCTTAGTGGCATGCTGTCAACCACAGAGATATTTATTACCATTAAATTGCTGCTTTTCATGAATAGATTCTTGGCCAATGGCTAAAGCAAAGCACCAGCAGAAGATGAGGAGCCTGCAGAGAGCTCAGCTGATAAGAGAATGGGTTAAAGAGAAACTCCTCTTATTTGTGTGACAATCATCTTGTGAGAATATTTTCAGTCTGTGCTATTTTTGGTTCCCAGTGAGATGTTCTTACAAGAATATGGAATTAGAATTTGAATACAGACATAGTAAGAGCACTTTGCATGTGTGTCCACACACCCCTCCTCCCCCCACACCTCCATCAGGGAGCTCCAATGCCAAGCAAGGTCAAATTATATCAATAAGGCACTGCAGGAAAATCTTTTACATTCCCAGATTGGTTAGGGAAATTAAACCTCATCTCCCAGGATTTTAAAATCAAGGAATGTTGTTTATTTTAAGGATCACTTTAGCATTATATTTATGACTTACAAGTCACCTTAGCTTGAAAATCCATGTCAAAGCTATTACAGCTACAAGATTTGCACAGGATGGCCAGAGTCTGTTGCCACGTGGTCTGACAGAAAGAAAAGCCTTCCTTTTCTGCACAGAGAATTTGAAATTATAGACATGTCCCTGCAATTATGGACTGAGTTACTTAACCTCTCCGACACCAGTGCTCTCCCACAGGTCTGTTTTGGGCAGGAGCAACTCCTGGAGCCTGCTTGTTGCAGGCAGAGATTTACTGGAGGGACTGAAGGAATTAGTGACTTTTGGGGCAGCACACACATTCCAGGTATGGTTTTAGCTGTGCCTGCATGTTTAGCCCCAGCTTTCATAGCACCCAGGAGAACTTCAGCACAGCAGAGGGGCAGCCCAGGACAGACAGTGTGCAGCACCCCAAAGCAGAACTCCATGGGGACCCTGGTGGTGCTGAGCTCTGAGCAGAAGGGAAGGCTCTTCTGAACAGATCCCATTGCTTGTGACCAGAAACAAGGTGTGACGGGACCAGCAGGACATGGGCAATGTGAGGCAGTGCAGCCCAGTTTTCTAACAGGACCGGTCACCAGCATGGTGCGGGTCACACAGAATCCGTGTGCAGCAGCTGAGCTGGCCAGGATGGGAGCCTATATTTCAATCAATACTTTAAAAAGGCACTTCACTAACTCAGTTTTGTCTTCCAATGATGTAAGTTTTAAAAATTAACCTCCCAGGGGAACTAGAGGATACGCTTGAAAGTCTATTCATGTAAACAGCTAAAAAGGCTTGTTCATTCTATTCCTGCTGGAAGTGATACTACTGCTGAAAAATGTAATGTGCTTCTATATCTTCATGGTATTGAAAGTACAAGGTATTGATTGTGCTTTCAGCAGAAGTAAACCCACCATAGTCAAATAAAACCTCAAAACTTGGGAAAGAACTGGGCTGTGAGCTTTGTTGCTTGAGAAGTCACTAAAGCACGGTGTCCCTCCAGCCCACATCCATAAAAGACAAGGTAGAACATTGCTGGTACAAGATCATAAACCAAATATAAAGACTATATTTACTGGCTTTTCTAATGGAGTTTTAAAATGTGTCCTTAACTTGTCAATGAACATTCATATAATAAGTATTAAATGCACTGTGTTGATTAAGCATAATTGTAAAATTATTGCTTTAGATTTTCAATCTCTTTCCAGATGTTAAGGAATTAATCCTGGTGTCACTCAGTGAGGGTTATGAATAGTGGCACAGCACAGTAAACTGAAGCTGGACTATGCATCTTACCTTAGCTTTTTGCAGGTTGCATCTGCACTCTGTAGAGCAGGAGAGTCCTGACAGTCAGATCACTCAGACCAGAGACCTGGTTGATTTAGCCTGATTAGCTGAAACTCTTTTTCAGCTGTGGGTTTCCACAGACGTCAAGGTAAGGAAGGGAGAGGTGCTAATGCCCAGGTGTTGTCTGTCCCACCATGGAGCTCCTCAAGCTCAGACATCACCAAATGAGATAAAAGAAAGGTAGGGCAAGAATTCATGACTTTCAGTTCCCACCATTATCTGTACGAATTCCTCAAATAGCATAAGCTTAAAAATTAATGTAAATTAATGAGAAATATTAAATATCACAGACAAAATAAATGGCAGGTATAGAGAACCAATCTATTTTGCTGACATTCTCTCTGATGTCTAAAACTCACCTGATTCACCTATAATTTCATCATCACTTTCCGTCCAGTGTCTTACCTCTGACTTTACCTAATTCCTAGCAGCTATCAATGGGAAAGCTGTTGTTGCCTAATTGAAATCAAAGGACACAGGTATTATGCCAAACAAGTATCAAACAGCACACTCAGTTCAACAAAAGTACCTGTGTTTTTGAGAGCTACAATAATAGTAGTTCTTACCACCTAAGAGCTCTCAATTGCATTTCATGGCTCAGAGGTGTAGGAACTTTTGGATCATGAGGCGTTCTCAAGGCACTGAGGTTCAGCATTGCAAGAGAGCTCCTGCAAACCCAAACCCTCAAACCCCAGCCCCTCAAAACCAGGGAGCAGCCTGTAAAAACAGCCCCTGAAACTTCCTGCCCCAGTGGCCTATGTGGCTTTTCAGCTGGCAAATCTGGGTAGCCAAGAAACATTTAGCAATAGACAATGTCACCAGAGAAATCTTAGCAGGGAGGACAGGAGAGCCTCTACCCCAGAAACACAAACTGAGCAGAATGACAGATGTCAAACTTTCACCCATTTGCGTGTTCCTGGGAGAAGTGGAACCCGCTGCATTAAGTGAATTTTAAAATCCCCAAATCTCTGTGGGGAAGAAGTTCAGTGTAATAACTGCACTTGGTGCTCTGGGCTGGCTTTACCCAAGGACTCTTAGTCCATCCTATGGTGCCTGTTTTACTCCACTCTAAAAGCAGATCAGAAGAGCTCATAAAAGGCAGGATGCTGTGGGATGAGAGTGCCACAGAGCGAGGCAGGTTAGTGAACTTCATGTTCGTGTGCCACTGTACTGTGCTGTAATTCCCCCCAAGGGTTCCAGGAAAGAGTACAAGAAAGTCCCAGTAACATTTCACCCAGCAGTAAGTAGTTTCTACTAGACCTCATTTAGGTATTTTTAAAGGCTCTGATTTGTCTCATTATTTTACTTGCTCTATTAAACTGAGGTCAACTTAATTTCTTTAGGACCTAAGTAAATAAATGGATCTCAAGACATCTTTCTGGTATCCTGTCACAGATACCCTACTCAGAGGAGATGCAGAAAAAAAAAAAAAGTGATAAAAAAAGTGATTGCAAAAAGAAATCTTCAGAATGGTGTAAAGCAAATGCCATGGTTTTCAAACAAAAGTTTTAGCATCTTTCTCCTCAGAAGTAACAAGGTTCTTGCTTTAAGTTACAACTTGTCATAAAAAAGACATTTTGGAGAAAAGTCACATTACTGGAGGTTTCTGCAAGAGGCTGCTAAGAATAAAACTGTATTCATTTCCATTAAAGGACATGAGGCTCTCGAGGGCAAAGGAGTAATATTTGCTTTGTATAGCACAGATCAGCTTTTGTGAAAACATTGGCCAAATTGATAAAACTGATGCAGATTGACACAACATATTTTTTAACTCCCATTTCTCAAGAGGTAGCAGCACCTCTTCCCACTGCAGACAGCAGGAGTTGTAGATGTCAAGTGCATCAAAAATGATGTCCTCTCAAAAATTAATGATAGCTAGTAAAAAACAAAACCCAAAGAATCTCCGGATCAAATCATTTCCAAACAGCACAAGGTTAACTCTTGCATAGTTATGTAGATACAAAAAAATGTTTTCTTTCTCTGATCTGAGTAGGGAAACTCAGTACAAAATTTCTCCCATCTGAATGAGATTAGGGAAGCTCCATGATTACCCTAATTTGTGCCCTCTGTGAATAATCTCTAGGGCCTGAAAGGGAGTCAAAGATAAGGATGAAAAACGGGCATCCCTGCTTTTCTCATAGGCACACCCCTTTTCCTTTGTTTTCTGATTTTCCTGCAGGAGAGAAAATGCTGATAAGAGTAGCCAGTTTAGTTCTGTGACCGAATCTCCCATGCAGATAAGGAGACGCTCCCTGGACCAACACCACCTGCTTAGACATGAATGTACCTCAGAGATTAGACACAGAGTGGCCTCGTTAGGTGAGCAAAATCTCCTTCAGATCTCACAGGAAAGGGGAGGCACAGGAGTCAGTTTTGAAAATCAGCTGTCTTTATCCCAGTCCTGCCGTGCCTGCACATCCAAAAGCCATATCAAACCCAGAAGACCTTTTGTCTTCTCCAGAGCCAATCTCTAAAGCCACAGATTCTGCTGGTTTTGCTTTAGCTTGGATATGTAGTGTCAACACAACAGCAGCTCTGGCTGCACGCAGATTGGTGGAGAAAGTAGGTCAACATGAGACAAGCTGTTCTCAGAGTAGCATTTCTCTCTCCTCTCCCTTCCCTCTTTGTAAATGAAGAGTGCTAAACTAGTTGCTTTGAAAAGCACACAGGCGTTCACCCTGTCAAACAGGAGTAGAGCCATTTTGCTGAATGTGTCACCGTTCTAGACAATTATTTATTATGCAATTTAGAACAATGTGCCATGTTTGTAATAGCCTTCATCGGAGATGCCACTTGCTACTACCAAAATTCAAATTAATTACTAAAAAGCCAGTTGGAGTATTAGAAAACAAGGGGAGTATGTAAGCAAGACTAAAATAATTATAAATATTAAATGAATATTCATGGCAAATGCAAATTTTACACCATTCATGGTTTTGTGTCGCAGAAAATGAGCTTTGCAGTTGTATGTCAAAGGAACAGCCAGGAATTGTGTTTTAACTCAGAAACACAATTCAGTGAAAAGGTCTTACATGTTCATCAGACAAAAACGCTGTAACAGCCCTGTGGAATGTCTGTGGCCCTGCCTCAGCTGCAGCACTCAGCTCAGGACATGCAGTTGCACTTGGCAGAGATGCATTCCCATTTCCCAGATCTGATTTACCCTTCACAAATACCTACACAGTTGTGCTCAGGTGATAAATACAAAGCAGGAAGGAGGAGTGCCCATGGATGGAATAGTCACTAAACAGTCAAAATGAGCAAACTAATCCAATGTATGATTTATCTCCTGTTCACACTGAATTATATTGGGAACATTTAGAGAGTAGATTGGTGACTCCTTAAACTTCTCCAGATAGTTCAGCTATCTCCCTGTATTTGTCCTAAGACTCCCATCCTTAGAAAACAAATCCTTAGAGACCAAATCCCTGTGGATTTATGCATGTCAATACCAGGCATTACCTTGAAAGGGCACTCTGTCAAATCATATCTATGATGAAGTGCTGAGGGCAAGACTTGTACTACCAAAAATCCATCTAACTTTCCCAGTTCAAGAGATATCATTAATTTCAAGAGGAGTATTCATGAGCTAAGAAAGCCAGATTTGGAGCTGGATCTCATTCAATTCCCTGGAAGCCAATGGAGACT
The DNA here is from genome assembly GCA_013400315.1 of Bombycilla garrulus. Taxonomy (NCBI): domain Eukaryota; kingdom Metazoa; phylum Chordata; class Aves; order Passeriformes; family Bombycillidae; genus Bombycilla; species Bombycilla garrulus. The sequence continues at coordinate 1,508,320 of VXBU01012053.1, forward strand.
CTCTCAATGATTGTAAAATAAGGGTTTGGCTTGTGCCCATGTTTAGTATTGGATATGCATTTTTCCTTGGTACATATTTTTCCTATATATAATGCAAATTTTAATCTTAAGTTTTTTCCTCTGCTTAGAGTAATACTTGTTGTTAATGAGCATTAAATCCATCTTGGTTTTATCCTACCCTTCTAGTCTCTGCACAAATATTTTGGCAAATTTTCCCCTTAACTGCTACCCAGTGCTCAAGGGAAAAGCAGCCATACTTTGTTCCACCTTTGGACACAAGCTCCACGTCAGGCAAAGCTTCAGGAGAGCAAAGCCTTTTACTCATTGGTTCTAAACCACCTCAGCTATCGGAGCCCTCATTCCTGTTAGGAATGACAAATCCTCCACTGTCAGTCGGGCCAGTGCAGCCAGACATGGATGCAGAAGATGTGGGGATAGCAGAGGAAATATTTTTATCATTTAAGACTTCTGGTGCAAAGACCTGTAGGGAAAAGTGCAAGTAAATATGATTTTATCTTCAGGGTAGCAATTTATTCATTTGCAGTGCCACTGTTCTTGTACAGTTCAATCACAGACTAGGACCCAGTAATGCCAGGTCTTGGACTAATAGATCAAAAAGTGAAGGCCAGCCCTAAAGAACACTCATTTCTCTCACATATTTAGTTTACGCACACAAGCTGAAAGAAACACATAATAATTTATCACTGTGCTATCTGTATAGACAAGAGTTCAAGCAAACAAGGAGAGAGTTGACTTATGCAGCAATAGTATTTCCAAAGAAATTTCAGAGTAGCAATTAAAAAGAGGGGATTTTAGAAAAATGGGGAAGATGCTTTAGCCAGATGTAGTTCTCTAAGTGTCTCATTTAATTGCTATTACATTACTGAAATTACTGCCTTGAAGTTGCAGCCAAGATCAAGCCCAGCTTCTGGTAAATAGGCAAGGTGCTTTACCTGCACCAGCAAGCAGGACTCAGGCTCCACCCTGGCACTGAGGGGCTGGGGCAGGTCCAGAGAAGGCCACAGAACTGAGGAAGGGTCTGGAACTCCAGGAATGGCTGAGGGAGCTGGAGGGCTCAGCCTGGAGAAAAGGAGGCTCAGGGGGAATCTTCTTGCTCCCCACAACTCCCTGACAGGAGGATGGAGCCAGGTCGGGCTCGGCTCCCAGGGAACAGGTGACAGGAGGAGAGGAAATGGCCTCAAGGTGCAACAGAGGAGGCTTAGATTGGATATTGGAGAAAATTTCTTCCCCAAAAGAGTTGTGAAGCTCTGGATCAGGCTGCCCAGGGAAGTGACTGAGTGACCAGCCCTGGAGGTATTTAAGAGATGTGTAGATGTGGCACTGGGGGATATGGTTCAGTGGTGGGCTTGGCAGGGCTGGGTTACAGTTGCACTTGATGATCTTAAAGGTCATTTTCAAACTAAATAGTTCTATGAGTCTATGAAATACATGACAGGTAGGAAATTATTCCCCCACTTAGCAGTGACTCTTTCCTGAGTAATTCCCCCATCTGATTTAGACAACTCCTGCAGGAAGGAAGCAGAGAAAAGGGTCATACAAAGTGAGCTGGCTGTACCTAGGTCCCTGGAGCTCAGAAATGTTGGAAATTTGAGTATCAGTTATATTCTTTGCTTTACTGCAGTCAGTGTCCATTGAACTTTACAGTTAACTTACACATATTTTTTCTTTGCTCCATCTCTGCCTTACTTTTGGTAATTGTGTTTGTGTCTTCTATGATTTGTTTAATATCAGAGGAGGGGAAAGAGAGGAAGAGACATACTCGATCTGATGTGGGAACACATTCTCCTTTGTATCAAAGAGCCATCTGCTAATTTACAAAATACAAACAAAGTTACTGGATGTGCAAGAACCCCTGTTGGGAAGCCAGGCACAAACAGTGCCTGTACCACATCAAGGAGTGCTGTGTTTATTCTGGAATGCACAACACTCTGAGTTTCTTTTATCTTGGGGTATTTTCCCTCCTTCCCCTCAATTTGTTGATCTAAGTTCAGCATACTAAATAAACTCAAGCAAAATAATAAATACAGAATATTTATAGGATGCTTTTCCTACTGTAAAAAAGATTTTTCTAGATAGAAACAGAAATCATACAGAGCAGCAAGTGTTCCACAGGCTGGTGCAGGAAAAGCTGACAGTCCTGCCTCCTCCAGCCTGGGTGTTTTGAAGCCCCAATCTCCACTGACTCTGTTTTCTGAGCAGTTGCATGGCACAAGAGCCAAGTTTGTCCCAGAGCTCTTTTCATCCTCTCTCCCCGCCTCCTCAGTGCACCATGCAGGGCAAGGCACAATGCAACATTCAGGAAATATCCCAACCTTGTCCTTTCTCAGTCATTCTGCAAGTAAGACACAGAGGGGGGAAAAAGGAAAAGAAGAGAAGCCAGAGCCTCCCGTGCTCCTAATCTGCAGCGAGCAGAGAGAGGTGCAGCAGTTCCTGTGGTCAGCCAGCTCACTGTGGTGTCACCACAGATTGGGAGAACAAATGTCACCCTCCAGAAAAGGGACAAAAGAGATCATCCAGAGGGAATTTATATAAAGTGATTAAGTTAGCAGTAGTGTATGTTTAGTGTTCAGACCTTCTTAATTCCAGCTGGTATTGAGATTTTAAAACAGCCAGAAATATTTAGGTACCTGCAGACTGACCTGCAAACCAGTTTCCTAAAAACTGGAAGTCTGTGTGGAAAAGATAAGGCTGTGGACAAAACACAACCGACACAATACTCAGCGAGCAGGCTGCTGAATGACCCATTTCTTATAAACTGGACTAAAATGCACTTTGCGATGCAAGTTTTTGGAGTCTATGTTTCCATACAAATTTAGCGTTTGAGTATCTTTCCATGCTGACAGGCCTGAAAGGTAGAGCAGAGACAGCAGGAAGAATAAACTAAACGCATCTTTCTCATCCTCCTGCCTCAGCTCAGGTGAGAAGAGAAAAAAGAAATTCAAAGAAGCCAGAATCCCCAGGGGAGTCCATGCACTCAGAGGAGTCTGGCACACAGGGCCAGCCTGCCTTGCTGCGGAGCACAGCACGGCTGCTATCAGACCCCACCCCACATCAAAGCAGCTCCTCGTTCCTCAGCCCAAACTGACTCCCAGAGGGACAGGAGGGGCTCCTGAGCCGGACAGCTCTGGGATAGAGTTCAAGGTGCCAGCTGCCTGTGTTTGTGTGGAGGTGTGCAGATGAGCTGCACCTCCGTGTCTGCTCACAGCTCAGGTGCTCCGTGCAGATGTTGATAAGGCTCACTTGCGCACAGACGTGTCCCCATCAGGAGGTCACCAGGCTCACTGTCCAGAGCCTACATGGACAGTCCTTGTCCAGAACGACTTCCTGGCATCAACTCCAAGGCTATGAGATGGTGACACAATGCCCTGCAAATCAGAGTGTCAACTCCAATGTCATCAATCCTGTGTTTTTGAAATATAAACTTTAAACTTGCAGCTAAAGTCTGGTGTATTGCTGATATGCAACTGCAAAAGTAAAACCAGGAAGCCAATTCACTGTGCTGGAAAATAACAAATGAACAGGAGACTGACCAATATCTCAGAAAAGCAGGTCTAAAACTAAGAAACCTTTTAAATCTTGCAATAGCTCCCAATACCAGTAGTGAGTCCATCCATGTAGGCATGTGTGTACTTATCTACACATTCATCCTGCTGGCATGAATAATTTAATTTCAGTATTTTATTTCTTTCTTTCCATTCAAAATCCCACATTGTTTAACCAAAATACAGTAGAAGTGAACCTGGATCCAGCAGAACCAGCTCAAATCCTGCCAATTTATGGAACATCAATTTTACCCAGTATATTTTAACAAATGGCTCTGAGAGTACAACAAACATGGAGTGCCAGCACAGGAATCCTGTGAATGAAAAATCCAGCCCACTTTTAGAGAGGTACAAGAGTTCAAAGAGCGAAAGCCAGCGTAGCTTCCAAGAAGGGTTAAAAAGTTGATTTTAGATAAAGCCCTGCCACCAACTTTTTTTCTGTTTTTCCAAGGGAACACCCCATTTTCAAGAAATGCTCCAGTATTCCAGGGTATCCAGTACTCTGCAGTAATTTTTCTCTTTCCAGGACAGTTGCCACAAGCTTGATGTAAAGCTCATCTGACACTGAGTCCTTGCAGGTGCCATTATTGAAAGTGTGAGCTTGGAACTGGAAAACACTGGCTATGACTCCTACAGACCTGAATGGAAAAGTATTAAAGATTAATCCATTTTAACCATCTTCTTGACTTTTTTCATCATTCCTACAAATAGATTGTGTCATTCATCACTCAGAAGCATTCAATATTTTCTATTTTATATTGTTTTTACAATGCAGAACCTAATCACTCAGATATCCAGACTATCACATAACATCTTTCTCCTTGTGAAGGCTGGAGCTGCTTTAAATAGTTTCCACTGCTCTGTGTACACAGCACATGGTTTTTCCTTCTTATCCCCCAGCACTTTTCCATTGCAGCCTTCAAACGTCACACGGTGCCTTGTGCACCTATCAGCTCTCCTGTACCGTGGGGTGAATTTTAGTTTCACTCATGTTGGCATAATCCCACTAAAGCCAGAAGGATTGCCAGGGTTTATCTGAGATCAGAAGACAGCCTCAAGTTGGGCTGAGCTACATAAGTGTTTGGAAGGAGCAATTATGTTCTGCAGGGAAAGACAAGAGTTTCAGAATTTAGACTGACATGGGAGTTAATATTCCCTGCACAAGGACATGCTAACTACTGTTGCTACTTGGCCTTGGGAGATATTTTTGCTGAGAATGTAATTTTATTTTTTTTTCCATTGGAGAATGCCAAATTGCTGATCATTTAGAGCTTTCAATAAATAAAGTCAACAGTGCATCTGATATCATTAACAGTAAAGAGAGTGTTCTTTATGGATAGCAGCGATGTGTTACAGCAGAATATCCAGTGATGATAAATTAAATAGATTAGAAGAGAAGAAAGAAATAAAATTCAACTCAAGCTTTTAGTGAAGCAGCAATGAACTAAAATTCTTATTCTCTTCTTGTCCCAAACGACTTGGCATTGCTTGGGCTCTCAAACAACTGTCATATTTCACACCAGAAATGGTGCATTCCTGTTTAAGTTTGTGTTTTAAATTCAGTTTTGTAAAGCATTGTGGGATTTTCCAGACTGAAAGGCATCATATATAAATTTAAAATATTACTATTATTTCAGCATTATTTATGGCTACCATCTGTTCCTAGCTCTGTTACTGTCTCTTCTTTTTAATGTTCTTATCGCCTTGCTCATTACTTGCTAAATCGGTCAGAATTCAGCTCAAGCTATCTTTGAGTTATATGTTCACCTCAATGAGTGCCTGCCAAGAATGATGTTTATGGCATATCTTGCATTGATTTTATAATTTCTGAAAGTATTAAAGCAGTGAATGAGGTTCCTTTCTTATCACAAATTAGAATCTGTCACATTAATAGAGTAATATAATCCTGTCATCGTTTCCATTTGTTTCTTTCATCAGACTGGGAGGAAGGAGAGGTTAACTTAACATTCATTTAGGCTGTTTGTTTAGAAGGCCTAGAGGAAGCTGTTGGTTTATTTTTAAAACCTTCAGGAATAATCATTCCAAACCTGATTCTCCTACTCCTTTGTTGTGTAAAACAACCTCACTCTGTTGGCACCCATGAGGCTGCTCGGGGCTGGGCACTGCTCTTTGCAGCACAAGGACACGAGCGAGCTCTTCATCCCCCGCAGGGACTGTGCTGTGGATGAAAGATGGGCACGGGAAGGGCCTGTGCCCACTGCCTGCTGTGGCAGGGTGGGATATACCCCACATCTTCCAGGATCCCACATCTGGAGTGTGGTCAGATCGTGCACATCCCACCTCCGCTCTCCCAAAACTCGTCACAGCTGAGCTTGGTGGGGTGGGAATTACAGCTGAGCACTGGTTAATGTGTGCAAAGCACAGAGGATTTCCCTCCTTCCTGGGAGGGTGACACTGGCACAGCACCACAGTTCTGCCTACAGCTGCTATTTACTCCATATTTACTCTTTTAGAAGCTGTCCAAAGCACAAACCTTCACATGAGCTGTTGTCACGTCAGCTTTCACAAGCTTCATACAAACAATAATGAACAATTCAGGGGAAAAGTCTTGGAATAGGATTTGCGAGATTTTATGAAACTATGCATCAGAATCACTGAATAAACTATTACCCTCACCAGCAGCCATTGCCACACTACAGCTCCCTGCAATTTTTATTTTCTTGGGTTTAACTTCATAAAACTCTACTTTCCATTTTCTTCTTGCTTCCTCTTGGCTGACATATTATATAGCTGCTGAAATGATCCTCTAGCCAGGAATGCTGGATGAGCAGCTGCCTGTGGATTGGTGCCAGCACTGCACTGGAAACTGGAAAGGAGCACAGGCTGGCTTTGCCCCTGTGTCTCCTTCCAGACAGATAAAAACCCCGAGTTCCTCGCTGGAAATGCTGATCTGGGAGCCCAAGCTTTGCTGCCATCACCCCTGGGGACATCTCAGAATTTTCAGGGGCTGAGAATGCCAAACTGAGCTTCAGACTTCTCTGGCTGGGTTTGGAGAATGCCAGGCTGAGATCTGCGAGGCATCAATTATAATCCTGACTGCATCTCTCAAAATAAATGTTTTGTGCATTTTTGTAGCAGATCATCCAATAATAGCACATAGCTCCAGCAACTAATGGAGCACAAGTCTGCTTCCAATGTGTCAGATAATAATTGTGCTGTAACACCACAGTGCATACATGAATAAATACAATTCCAAATTCAATGAGATATTTTCCTTCTGCTGCTCCTCCTGCCGCAAATGAATACACCAGCAATTAATTACCGTGCTCAGCAACTCCCTGCAGCAATTGTGTAATAGAATCATTTCCAGTCCCTTGTCTCGTAACCTTTGAGATAAGTTTCATGGGTCTGGAATGGCAAGCATAAAAATATATGGGTTTGTTCATTTAGTGTTTGTAAATGTTATGGCTCTCAGATACCAGCCATAATTTTCTCAAAGTCCTACTCCACTGCTTATAAATCCTGCAGTACACTTAAATATTAAAATCATTTGAGCTCACAATTGAAAGTAAGGAATTTTATTTGCACATTAGTTTTTATAGTAAAACTTATTTATATTTCTATTATTAATAGTTGAGGAATTGATATTGGTTATTACTAGCTGTAAACCATTTAAGTGGCTAAGACTACACCAGTGTATTCCAGCCTCATAAAGTCACTGGAAGTTCTGCCACTGATTTCAGTGTAGCCTATCACTGAAAGTGATATCATCAGTATTGTCTATCACTGAGAAAGAATAAGGAATTTAAACTAATATCCTGTCATCGCACCTCTGCTCTTTTAAACAATTATTTTTGGGATGCACAACTGAAAGTTGCTGACCTCTTCAGACATTGTGAAAGGACTTCCACATTGAGCAAACCACAAAGCTATTTCCTGATCCTATTTTGCAAGCGTTTAAAGTCCAGTGAGGTCACGTGCCTGGAGCTGACAGCACCGCTCAGGATGAACACTGAGCAGACATCTCTAGGTGATGAAATGCAATGCAGTCCTGCAAGTGTCTTGATGACAGTATTATCTACGTTGCACAGATGGCTCAGCAAAAGCCAACTTTCTCTGGTTCTCCTGGGCAAATATGAGTCCAAGAGGGGAAAGCATAAGAATTGGGAAAAATAGGTAGGGGGAGCAATTTTTGGAGAAATCCAAGATGAAATTACTCCACAGATCCTTGGGGAAATGATTTTCCAGGCTGAATGAACAGTAAGAGCAGAACTGACAAAGCTAAAAAATAAACCTCCTGAATCTTGCAGACCAGGTTTCAGCCAGGAATAGTACCACATATGCAACACACCAAGAAAAAATAAGAAGAAAAAATGAAGCCTGAGTTTTCTAACTGGAAACACAGCATGGCCCTGTGCTTGGAGAAATGGACTGGGACACAATTCTGTTTCTGCAGCTACTGGGCTGGACAACCAGAGCTGTCTTCAATGTCATCCCTCAAAACAGCAACTGTCTCCTAGATGTGTAGTGCCCAGAAAATGAAAGCTTTGCAAACAGTCAAAAAATAATTAATTCCAAAAGTACTAAGGTCCCCCTTAAGCCAAGACTAAAAGAATAGCATTGCCAGGAGTTAAAATTTTTCATAAAGCACTTTTAGGACTCAAATGCTCACAAAAAATAGAGTAAAATATGAAATCATAAAAATTTATTAAAATAAAATTAGCAAATATGTTTCCTAAGTTCTGTCTGGCTTTGCTCCTCACATCTCTGCTCAATGAATATTCATGCAGCACTGATTAATTTATTAAAGCTGAGCTCCAGACTGCACAGGACACATACTGAACTCTGATGTTCCTTCTCTAAGAAAGTCTTTTATTGGGTTATTTCAACCTGTTAGGTATCCCAAAAATGAGAGAAAAACTGAATTTCCCTCCTACTGAAGAGTCTTTGGCTTAATAATTTCTACTATTAATGCTGACAATGAAATGGGGTTAGATCCAACCATATCCTTAAACTGCAGGCACAGTGACTGGAGATACTTCTGGAGCTGGGATTTGCTTCTGCAAGCTGAGGGATGGACACAGTCCCTGCACACCCTGGGCAGATTTCCTGATGCACTGTGCAATGGCATCGCTAGCTGGCATCTCACAATTTCACAGTGGGATTTCTCCCGTGGTTTTGACCTCTGTACGTTCCTACAGAGGCTGATATCTACCTTTGAGGCACGTGGGATTTATCAGTCTTGACTCCACATTTTGTAGGGCTTGGCCACACTGGGCACAGTCTGCTGAGGACAAGAGCCATCCCACACACACGGGGGACCTGGCAGAGCAGGGCTGAGCAGCACCACATGCTGCTGAGTGGCTTTAGTGCTGGTGTCTGGAGAACACCCACCATGGAAGGTGCAGTCCTTTATCTCTGCAGTTATTCACTGACCTTCATTTATAACCTTTCCAGAGAGGCCTTATCACCCACTCTCAGTGCTCAGGGCTCCCCAGTGCAGCCACTCCCCAGAGCAACTCAGATAAAGTCCTGGTTATTGTTTATCTCCAGTCTTTCTCCAAACCACCAGACTGCAGCAGACTGGGGCTGTGCTGCCGATCCAAAATACAGAGAGGTCCAAAACTTGTTTCCAGCTGTCATCTGTCTAATCAAATCACCTCCCCACTTAAAAAAACCCTGGCATATAACTGCTGCTCTCTTCTTTGTACCTAAATCCTCAAACTCACATTCTTATTGTGGAGATTCAGTCAATGGAGTCAGGCAGATTAAAAATAAAAGGAAGAAAAAAGAAAAAAGTTTTTTGCACATCACATCAAAAAGCAGTCGTTCAGTGACATATGGTTTGTGAAAGATTTCGTTGAATGTTAGTGCACTACAAACCACTTTTCCACGCTGCCTGAGCCTCTGGAAACAATTGAAACCTGAGAAAACACACGGGATATGTCCTCATTTTCTATTATATTTTCTTAATAGGATGGCAGGTGAGTCAGGGTTGAGACTTCATTTGTGCAGGAAGTCTATGGATCCAACTTTAATCATCTACAAATAACAGTAAGGCAGAATATCAGGAAGGAAATAACTGTAGGGTTGATTATCAAGAGATCTCATATTTCTGCACATCTCCATGCAACCTTAATTCCTTCATTTCAGTCTCCTCATCCATATAGATGGTAATAGACCACAGAAACATCGTAGGGATTCATTATTTAATGTCCTTACATTGCCTTTGGAAATGTTAATCTCTCCATGCCCACCAGTTCAGGTTGGTGTCCAAAGGGATTTACAAAAGTACTTAAGCAGGTTAAATGCCTCGTCCCACTGACTCTCAAAGACTTCCCATAAACCCAACACTATAAATGGAGCAGCAGTAAAGCAGAATGTTGTGTCCCCCTCTCTGTACTGGTCAGGAATTGAAACAGTTATGTTCTAATGATTACAGCCTAGTCACACGCAGCCTCTTTGCTCCTGGCTCTCACACTGATCTAAACTCAGGTACCTGTCTGGTTCAATGTCTTCCAGGACTCAAACCAATCCCTAACATCAACAGGAAGCTTAAACCCTTCAGGGGCTGCTGTGCAGGCAGGGTTTGTTACGTGAGTGAGAACAATGCATAACCCAGTGCTGGGCACCCCCAGAATGGACACATACAATGACAGGAACGTGGTGCAGAGGGACAACGGGCCAGTCTCTGCTGCAGCTACCGCTTGTTTGAATCTTCTTGGATCACTCTGCTCCTCTGAAATAGCTGGCATGTACAGATGCCAACATGCAGGACTCCTCCCAAACCAGAGGCAGCAATTAACTGACCACAGAGGTTTCCTAACTGCATAAAGCTGCTGTTGCAACAGGTTGCATTTCTTCTATTAAATTCTAATTAAGACATATTGTTTCTGAGTTGTTTCCACCATCAGCTCAGAGACCTTGTAAGGAGGGTTCAGAGATAACAAAACGAGGCACGTTCTTCCATCCTCCCAGAGGATCAGCCCAGTGGCCTGGTCTAAAATGACCAAAGGTCTGTATGAAGACTGCACAGACCCAGCTACAACCAAATGCCTCAAATACAAATACTGGTGAAGGTCAGCTGCCCGTAGGTATCCACTCTTTCTTGGGTAGGTTTTGCAGTTCTGCATTGAATTGTCCGTAATGTGCCAATGTTGGGCCACCTGTACCCAAATGACCTGGTGTAACATAAGCCTTACTCCTCGATGGAATAGAGGATGTTCTACCAGCATTAGGAGTTAGAAACCTGGTTTTGTCATCAGAGACACAAAGTGAAGGATAAAAAGAAGACACTTAAATTACTTTGAAATGAACTCGAGAAATTGACTAGTGCAGAATGCAGCAACTGCTTTGCTCTCTGGTAGGCTCTGCATCTTACCAGGAGCAGAAAATGGTAGAGCTCAGGGTTTTTTCCCTTGATAATTGCATGTATCCAGGTGGAACTTGAATTTTACAAGTCTTCAAGCCCAAATTGTCTTAGGAGCTGTCTGTTTAAAAGAACACATTTCTCTTTGCACATTTCGGTCAGCACTGCAATCAAGGGAGCCACATATGCTGGATCCTGTTCAACTTAATAGATAGAAATTTGGCAGTCGAGTGTTCTCCATATGGGGATTTCAGCTGTAGAAAAGCTTCTGCCTTTGCTATAAAATAGACTGGGGATTGTTCCTTTCCAGAGGAAGCTGCCTCTTCATCTTGATAGTTAAGGAGAACTGGATTCAAAAGCGAGCTGGCTCTACACATGGAATTAAGCACAAGTTTAAAAAAAAAACAACACCCGACATGCTGGCTTTCAAAGGGTGTTTGGGATGTTCCCCTGAAATTCTGAGGAGTTATTACCCATTTTTGCCTTGACTTTATTTTTAGTTTAAGTTTTATCAAGAGCATCCAGGGAAATAGATTGTCACATCCATCAAATACAACTGGAAATGAATAAATACGTCTTTCCAGTCAATGAAGGAGGATCTGAGTATTGTTGGAAGATTCAATAATCTAATAAAAACCCAACAAGTCATTTCAGCAAACAAAATTATACTGGGATAAATGTACAAACACATTTTCTCAATATGATGCAGCTATCCAGCCTTCATTGTACAGCCTTCTGTACAACTTTCTTTCCCATCAAAACCAAGAAGTTCAGCCTGAAATAATTAATTTCTGTAGGCAAAGCCTAACATTTCCATAGCTGCCAAAGGGAAAGCAAAGAACAATTGTAAGGACAGGGGAAAAAAAATCCTCACAATGAGATTGCTGGGAATAAGTCCAATACCATGAAATTAATGTAAATCACAAATAGCTCCTGTGAAGCTAAAGTAAGAATCTGTGAGAAACCAGAATCAAATCCAGTAAGTTAAATATGAATCAGTGAGAATAGAAAAACAAAAGCATTACCACAACAGAGAGATTTAATAACAGAGTAAATTAATATTAACATTGAATGATCACTCAAGGAATAAATACTTCCCTAGTAATATCCAAGTCATATGGTGGTAGTTTCTTGCAGGACTGGTATAAATCATAATGATTATCTTGTCTCAGCAAATCCTATGGAAGCTACACAATCCAAATGGATCCCAGTATAGCTTCCAGAAGATGACTGTCTGAGCTGGGTTACCTGGAATAATGGATGATATCCTGATGGTTATCAGCCAAAGCAGACACAGAGAAACCTACCTAGACTCTCTTAACTCTCCTGCTCCATCACTCTAAATGTGTGCAAGTCTCTTTTCTTAAATGGTCGTTTTGTGGCAGCTTCTCAAGGAAGAATAGCCAGAGGCCCAGCGTGGCTTGCACACTGCATGCAATTACAATTCCTTCTCTGCTGCTTTTACATAATTGATATAATTAATGTTTTTAGGCTCAAAATTAATAAAAACCACATGCAACTCATTGGGGGATTTGTTTTTCATTATTTGGTCTCATTAAAAGAACTGAAAATATCACCTTTTAGTTTTTTCAGACACTGCTTCACTCTTGGAAGGTGTTTGTGTCTTTGCAGCATAGGCTGGGATGAATTAAAATATATAGGATGTTCTGAGGTGGTTCCTGTGTTTTCTCAGGACCTGCTTTGGTGAGGCATTGGCTTTTGTTGTCTAAATGGGCTCAGATACATCATTCTTATTACCAAAGTTTATTTAATTCATTTACTAGGTCATTGCTTGGATTAATACATGCAAATTGTACAAATTAAGAGTGATATGAATTACATCAAGCATTGCCACTTATGTGGAAAATTCATCAAATGTTAATGTAAAATCTATAAATAGAAAGAATAAAATAATAATACAACATGAATGTGCTGCAAGTATAAAAATGAAGACCCTTAACTGCCCATTCATTAAGCAAATAAGGATGGTACATCCTCAGCCAGGGAGAAAACAGGCACCAGAATATGACTGTGTGCCACAGTGACACTGATAACCATTTAAATCAGGCCCCCAGGATTCTGACAGGGTATGTGCTGGTGAATGAGGAAATGAAAATTCATGTCATAAAGGAATCCCAGCAACTGTGCTGGTTAGAAAGTGGTAGCAGAGATTCAAAAAATAAGCCCACGGATTTAGTCTTTATGACAAAGCTAATCACAGATTGCTTGGTCACTCCACCAAACAGTTGGGGAAAACTATAAACCCAAGACCGCTGTTTTATATCATTTTGAGTCTGTATTTCATAATTCTGTGATTCAAATTCTCGTGTTTGCAGGTACAGCCAGGGACGTTACTGGCTAGTCATAAAGTGCTCTGAATCTGTAATAAATCATTTTTTTCATTTTGTAAGAACAAATAGTGACTCATCATTCTAGTATCTGGTGAAGAAACATCCAGAGAACCTCATATATCTCTACATAATTTGGCATAACTGGCAGGCTTTTCTAAAACAGAATAACTGAATAATAATGAAGGCCATTAATGATTAGAAACATTACAGAGTGAAAAAATTAGCAGTACACTTCCTTGTACTCACTGGCTGCTTATAAGAACAGAATTTCTGTAGGAATCATGCACATTTATTAATCGGGCAGAAGATGTCAGGTGTAAGTTATTTGAATTTTCTCTCTTATAAAAAACTTCTCATTGTGTAGCCTGAATTGTTACTCTTCAAAAATACAGCCAACATCTCCCTTTTTTCCTAGTGATTCATACACTGTTCCCCTACTCAAATAGTTTTAAATCAAGTTCTCCTTTTCCCATACATTGATAACCATTAACACCATCCAGACATTCTTTCAGGAATCAGCCATTGCTGTTCTGCATGCTAATTTTGCTCTCATGGCTGCTGGTTTAAATGAAGCCGTTTTTAGTTTTCTTTAAAATTCCAGATGCCATTCATTTCTTTTATCAGCCTCTAACAGAAAACATACCTAGAGCCTTCTCAATCCATATTGCTGGCCTTTATAAATCTCAATCATAAAACAGTGAAGCGATGCTTAACATCTGCTCATCCTTGTAACAGAGAGGGGGAAAAGGCCCCACTCCTCCAATGGCAGTTGTGCACATTTCCCAGACAGCCTCGTGTAGCTCTGTGCTCTGTGTTGCACAAGCAGAATAATAAATCACTGACACTCAATTCCCCCAACAAACAAGTTTATATGAGCACAGACTTCTCAAATATGATCTGCTCTTCCTGGTTTGCATTTGCCCATTTTAAATGCACCGTTTGTGTCACCACAGAAGGCCAAATCCTGCAGTGCTGGTTTATTACTAATAAATACCACTTCTAAAAAGTCTAACTTGGATCCATGTTAGTGAGTTACAGGTTTTGATTGAAACTGATATTACCTGGATATGATAATTAAACAGAAAGGAGGTAGCCTCCCTCCTTCTCAGCCAGACTTATAGGGTACATGGCTAGGTCAGAATTGCAAATTATACAAACTATATTTAGTATATTTATGGGTCAAGAAAGACCACATTCCTTTGGTTAGGTTGATTACATTTGGCAGGTACAATAGGAAAGAGAACCAATTTTACTGATGCTTGGACAAACCCTAAAGCATAGAACAAAAATTCTATTCCTGCATTTAAATGTGACAGGATATATGATTGTGCTTTATATGGAAATTCCATTTTTAAATACTTCATAAAGAAGGATAGTTATTAATATGCTCATTAAAACATTAATAAAGTGCTACAAACTGCTATTTCTTAATAGACTGCTGATAAGGATGGTTTCTACTGCCCCTTCCCATAGATTTTGCTTACTTCCCTACAATTCCTATTGCTCCTGCTCAGTTTATTAACCCCATGTAAACAAAACATTAAAGCAAAATGTTACCAGATGTTTCAAAGAATCTATGAAAACCCTCCCTTAGGTTCTTTAGGCTTGAGTCATTAATCTATAAATTCTTTGGTTTCTTTTCTACTTAAACACTATAAGATTTTTCCAAAAGGATTTGGTACTCTCAAAGGTAAAATCTTACTCGCCTATTAATGCATGAAATCTCACTAAAGTCACTGAAACTACTCGTGTGAAAAGACATCCTCAAGTTCATTATGGAAAGATTAGCCATTTGGGCTTAAGGAAACTGTACACAAAGTGCCACAGCGAAGAGTAGTTTCACTCTTTCTCATCTACATGCAAAGCAAATTCTTCCACCATTTGCTTCCAATTTGATAACTGAGCAAAAGCCTAAAAATAAATAACTCAAAAAAGAAAAAAAAGTAATTTACTTTAATAAACCATAGCTTCGGTCTATGGGCACCTGAGGATCTATTTCTTCTGTCACCCTGCAGGGAAGGGAGGAGCTGCTGTGGAGACCTGCATCTCCTCACCTCACTGCAGGCACTGCTCGGCCACTTTCTCCATCTGTGGATGCCTGGATGGTGCAGAGCAGCTCAAGAACTGGAGGAAAATTTAATCAAAGGCAAAAGAAAATCCCAAAATAAAACAGAAGCCTACACATCCCAATAAAGATATTCTTAAAGGGGCCCAACACAGTTCTGTGCGGCTCCTAGTCGTGTTTCCCAGGGAGGAAAATCCAGACCCCAGAGCCTCTCCTCCAGGCTGCCTAGAGGAAGGACTGTGCTTCCCAGAAAGATGGCTGGAATGGTTGGGAACTGCCGAGCCTTCCACAAAGGAAATAAAAAAATTAAAAAGCTGCTTCCTGTTGGCAGCCTCCCAGCAGAAGATACTGGCAGTCGTGTTCCCTTCCCGTCCCCTCGCCTCCCTTCCCTGCAGGCTCAGGAAGCTGCAGCTCCGAGCTGCACAGGAGACTTTCCCTGTTCCCATGTCCAGGAATCCGCCAGGATTTTGGCATGGCTGTGTTAACCGTCAGAGCAGAGCTCTGCATCTTCCAGTCCCGGCACCACAGAAAACCCCTTTCTAAAACCCCGCCCACAAATTAAAACCGTGGATAACTCCTTGGGCGTGTGAAGCAGCAGCCCACCTACTTTATTTAATCTCGAGGTGCCGCAGCACCCCAGGATCACCTCAGGCTCAGCAGAGCAGCCCCTGGGGTCACTTTCAGCTGCTATAAAATGCTAAAAAAATTTAGCACGTGGCACAGGGTAAACCTGCAAAACCTGGCTGTGGGTTCCATTTCTGACCCTGCTCTGCACAGCAAGGAGACAGCAAGGATTGGGGACTGGAAAATACAGAGAGCACGAGGAAAGGTTCACACATCCCTCTGGAGTCCTGAATTGGAGATAACTTATCAAGAAACGAGCTTTGCAAAAGAGAAGGTGCACAGGAAAGAAACCAAATTGCTTAGAAAAAATAAAAAAATAAAAACAACAACAAAAAACAGTTACCATATGGAGAAAGTGTCTTCAAAATTACTAGGCAAGACAGCAAGAGGCTGGCACACACAACTCTAGAGAAAGCCCTCTAAAAACGTGTAATTTAATAAAAATAGTCTCTTCTTTATACATTAGTGGGGAAATTTCTTTAGCATTTTATAGCAAAACTAAGGCGGAGAGATTTTGGCAAAATTCCGGAAAAAAAGGGGTTAAATAAATACAAAAAAAGATCCTAGCTTTTAGTTAAAATTCCGTGTTTTTTCCTTAAAATATCTCTATCAATAACTATTCATATCTCTTCTGAAAGCCAAATATTTACTATATTCATTCGTATCTAAACCCATCTCACCAAAAGCAATGGAGATTTTTCCAGGCTTTGTCTTCATTGATGCAGAGCCTCTTACAGAATATTCTCACTTTTTTCCTATGAAAACTTTGAGCCTGAGTCTAGGACACACCTGAACATCCACATATAAATATTTATGATCTACCCAATTATGGGGAGGCTTAAATTTTGATTTGGAGGACAAGTACAACAAAAACCCTGAAAAATGAGGAAAGCTTGTTATTGCCTATTCAATTAATTCACTATTACTGGTCTCATACTAGGTAATTAAGTAAAATTTAAAAGTTCAGAAGACAGATCATTTGCTGCTCCATCCATCTGAGCAGGGGAGAGGTTTTATGAACATGAAATAATTATTTTTTTTTTCCTTAAAACCAGTATAGTACCATTGTCCATACTCACACTAAGGAAAGTAAAATTCATGGTGATGTTAGGAAATCAGTAACTTGCTTTGTGGAACAGAATCTGGCCATCTAAAGTGTTTCTGCCCCTGTGGCAGAGTTTCAGCCCGTCCTTTGAAATCAGAAGCCCTCCCGAGCTGGTGGCAGCAGAGCTATTATCCATGACAAGGCTGGAGCAATGAAACCACGTGAAGTCTGGCACGGGGCCCGGAGCTGAACGAGGCTGTTGCAGACTGGGCTGACGCTGATATATTCTCTGCTTTCCTCACAAGTGTTCTAAGTTTTCATGGCTGCAGCAGAGCCCCCACAGTGCTGTGCTCTGCTCTGGAAAGGGTTGATTCTCAGCAGTGTGGGGTGGTGCAGCCAGGAGCTGAGCATGTCCTACAAGGAAGGAGCCAGGAGCAATTTTTATCACTGATATGGTGATTATTGGCCAAGCGTTTGGCCACACACATCAGAAGCAGCCTCAGGACACAGCAGTTTGCTATGCAATGACAGCCACCTAAGCTCAGGAGATGGACATCGATGTGCATTTAGGACATAAAAAAGCACAGTTGAATAATGCATCATGATGCTTTTTATCATAGTTTTTCTTTCAAAAGAAAAGAGATGTAGGAAAGCAATTATAAGCTATTTTGATGGGCTCATAATCATCATTTTCCATAGAAACTTCAGAGCCTGTCAATGGAATATACAGAAATATCTGAAATGCTAATTGTCACTACATAATTGCTACAAGGCTGAAACATGTTAACTAGGAACTATCTGGGCACTCAAGCAACCACATCTTTGAAAATAATGCAAAGAAGGCACTTCAGTCCCCTTCTGCAAACCTAATCAAGTACTGTGCAAAGAAAAACATGACACCGAAGTCAGATGAACACAGCAGCTCTCTAGGCACACAGTGCAGAACAGAATTTATCTAGACAATGGTACAATTCTGGTTTTAAGGAAGAAATCATTTCACATTCATTAAACAATCCTGCTCACATGGATGGGGTGGCAAATGATCTGTCTTAAGCATTTTTAAAAGTAGTTTTGAGGCTGGGATTTCTTTCACCCAAGCAAAATCAAAGGCTGAGGAGATACAGCTACTGTTTCCAGATCTACATATGGGACATAAAAAGACGAGATCCTTAAGCAAAAAGACAGTGTTAGCATTAATCATAAATATGCTGCAGAAATCTGAAGGATGTTTCTAATAACCAGTGAAATTCTGAGAGAAATTTCTGATAGGAGTAATGGAAAAAGGAAAAATCTAGCTGGATTTTAAATGGATATTCTATGTTTCTATGGAGCTTTAGCAGTGAAGAAAAGCACAAATAAAGTACTGTTCTTGTAAATAAAAATACTTGCTAATTTATCAAAATGAATATCAATTTCATATTGGTTACTTTTACACAATAAAAAAGGTTTCAAAATTTGAAAAATTTTTCAGCAGCAATTGGAAAATTTAAAAAATGAAAGCACCGGGAGACACAATTTCCCTTGAGCTTCCTAGTAATTTCTCTACATAGGACAAAAGTTACTCCGTCAGTAAAATGTGTCTCCAGTTTCATTTCTTTCAAATACAAAAGCCCTCAGCTTAAACAGGAGCATCACAGATTTGAAATGAAATTATAATAAAAATACCATCCTTTCTTTTATTCAAAGACCTAAGGATAGAAATTACTACTAAAAAGAGAAATTTGCTGTCTAACCTGAGCTGGTGGGTCCTTGTGAGTGAATCACATCACACTTATATGACTGACAAATGTTAAAAGCAATAGATTACCCAGGAAAGTACAATACTTGCTATTTAAGGTTCTAAATGTTGGTTTAAAATGAACATCTTCTTAAGAAAAAGGAAATTTTGTTACAATATCAACCTACGCTTCTAAGCACGGAAAACTGTAGAGCCTTCATTTAATTAGAAATTATCAACTTCCTGCACCAATCGTGAGTCTGTCTTGCAATGTCAACACTAAAAATCTTTGCTATTTTGCTTGTCATTTGTAGTCATTTCTGAAATCTCAGTAATTGGTTATAGATTGTCCAAGTGTCAGTGTGTTCCATCTGATATTTGTCTCCTGGGGTTGGATTTCCCGGCTGCGTTGCTCCTCCACGGACGTGGCTGAGTAAATTCAGGGATTCCATTAGTGTGGCAGCAAAATACAAAGAACAAAAAATGGTCCAGTTATTGATTTCCCATTACATTTCCATCAGATAGAAATAGTACACTTGGCTACTACCACCAAAGAGAACTTGTTTTCTTCTGGGTAACTCATATTTAGATTGATTTTCCCTAAAATAGAATTTTTATCATTGCTCATTCCTGTTCCAAATGGGCCTTTAGGGAAGAATTCCCAACACGGGAGGAGGAGCACCCACCATACCTTTATGAGAAGTTGCAGTTGAAGAGTTCAAAACACCCAGGAGAAAGGGACATAGGCATCAAACTCCCATAAATGTGCTGAATTCCCAAAGAACGGGCACCTGCATTGTTTTGAAATAGATGCTCAGTTAAAATACTAACAATGAACCAAAATCAACTACTATATTTCAAATGTAGCTATTGGTAGAAGACCAATCCAGAACTCGGAATGAGTAGAAATATCTTTATTATTTTGTTCTGTTCCATTTCTTTTTGGTAGTTTCTTCATTCTTATCTGGCAATACTGGCCAGGAGTATCAGACATCCACACTCTCTAATTTTGGTAGCACTGGATAATTAGAAAATTGAACACACCACGACTGAAAAGCAACCCAGTTTCATCACCAAAACTGAGTGAAACACATGAAATAGACAAACTGCAGGAAGAACAAAAATGAAATTCAGTTCTTCTTTCAGTTTTAATATCCTAAGGCACAGATTCCAAAGTACAACGTGTCACCAGCTGCATGCAGCAACCACAGCAGAACCTAACCTCTGCTTGCTCCCTGTTCCCTGGAGGGCAGTGACCAGCAACAGATGCACAAAGACTCTAAGAGCATTCCCCCAGCAACTTGCACAGCTCCTGGCAATCTGCAGTCTGGGGACTTCCTGAGCTGGAGGTTACATCAGCATCTTCCTGTTTAGTAGCCCTCAATGGACCTTTCTTTCATGAATTGTCTAATCATTTTTTAAGCCTATATATATTTTGGCATACGAAACATCCTGTAGCAATGGATCCCATTACTTAATTGTGTGTTGTGCAGAATGAGTACTTCCTTTTGTTTGCTCTCAATCTGCAGCATGACCAGATTATCTGGCGCCTTGGAGGTGCTGTGCTCAGATATGAACATTTCCACCACTGCCTGGCCATTTCAAACATCAGTCTCAAGATTTCTGAGCACCCTCTTTCCACACCGAAGAGTCTTAAGACTCTTAGTGTCTCTTCCATGGCCATTCAAGGTTGACCATTCCAAATATCCTCTCTGCCTTTCCTAATTCCAGATTGATTTTTTGGATATAAGACTGCACATCCAGACAGGATGGATTGATGGGCTGAGGCCAAACATCATCAACCAGGTTTAGTGCCAGTCCTGCCCTTGGGTCACAAAACCCCTGTGCAGCTCTCAAGGCTTGGGGAAGAGCGGCTGGAGGGTGCCCGCTGGGAAAGGACCTGGAGGTGCTGGTTGGCAGGGGCTGAAATGAGCCAGCTGAGCTCCACGTGGGCCAGGAGGTCAATGGCACCTGGCTTGGATCAAAAATAGTGTGGCCAGCAGGACCTGGGCAGTGATTGTCCCTCTGTGCTGGCACTGGTGAGGTCACACCTCGAGGGCTGGGCCCAGTTCTGGGCTCCTCCATTCAGGACGGACATTGAGGGCTCAGACAAGGGAACAGAGCTGGGGAAAGGGCTGGAGCATGAGTGATCAGGAGTGACTGAGGCATCTGGGGGCTTCAGCTTGGAGAAAAGAGAAAAGAAGGCTCAGGAGGGACCTTCTGGCTCTCTACAAATGGGCTTCAGCTTGGAGAGAAGAGAAAAGAAGGCTCAGGAGGGACCTTCTGGCTCTCTACAAATCACTGAGGAGGGTGGAGCCAGGTGGGGGCCAGACTCTGCCAACAGGGAACGAGGGATAGGATAAGAAGAAACAGCCTCAAGCTGTGCCAGAAGAGTTTCAGGTTAGACATCAGGAGGAGTTTCTTCACTGAAAGGGTTGTCAAGCATTGAGATGGGCTGCCCAGGATAGTGGTGGAGTCACCAATCCCAAAAGTATCCAAGAAACAGCTGGACCTGGCACTCAGTGCTATGGTTTAGTTGACAAGCTGATGTTGGTCAGAGATTGGACTCGATGATCTTGGAGGTCTTTTCCAGCCTCAGCGATTGTACAACTGTTTTATAAACACAGTCAGAATGTAAATGTGCCATTGGGTACACTGGCATACAGCAATTTTTCCTTACTAATTATTCCCAATAATTTCTTAGCCCTTTTCACTGTGTCAAAGTGTTGATTTGCATTTTCAGGGAACTATTCATGTCCAATGACTTCTCTCAACTTTAATTTTGACTAAAATCTTCAAAACTAATTTAACACCAGAAAGCCTGATCAACTCACTACTCCTGGTCAATTCTTTTGTTCAGCTATGAATGTATTGAATAGTGAAGATTCCCGATGCAGATGTCTGGAAGAAAACACCAGTTCTCCTAATGAAAAATGAGAAAATTTATTTAATCTCTGTTATATCTGCTTCTCATTTCAATTTATTGTAATATCTCTCCTACCAGCACCTGAACACAAGACAGATCCTCAGCCTTGGCACCGTAAAGGAAAAGCAAACTTTCCTCCAGAGTGAACACCAGTGCAAATAACTCTTTCAGCTTTTTGCTATGTCATTCTTCATGCATGTGTATTTTACACATATATTGGCTGTGCAGCTTCTCTGGCAGAATCTCTTCTCTGGAGAAAAGGGGTTTTTCTTCAACAATTTTATGCCTTCAGCAAGTTGTTGTTCAAAATCTTAGGTCTGCCCATGGTTTTGTATTTATATATGGTCTGGTTTTCTATTTAACCAGTCAAGGTTATGCTGTTTTTCCACCTCCCATTTTCAGCCAGATGCTTTTTCATTTATAAAAGCCTCCTTTTGCTCTACTATTTAACTTTGCTGCTCCTTCTTGATAGTGGCATATATTTACTCAAAGCCTCTAAAATAGCATAACAGCTCTAAGAAATATTTACAAGCACTACCACTAACTCAGTCTATAATACAGTTATATATATATATATATATATACACACATTACTTTGAAACACGCTTTTCAAAATGCAATGAAAGTATAAACAAGGCATTCTATTGCTTGTACTAGGAAAATAGCATTGTTATTAATCTGGGAGGGGTTTTAATGTTGACATTGAAACAGTTGCAACTACCTAAGAAGAGGATTGAAGACATCAGGCATTTATCACCAGGAATGGAAACTCTCACATCCAGCATATTTATTCCCTGAGACTCCACAAATGAAAAAAAGGTGCCTTCCCTCACCTTCTTTGGTGAATTATTGATTAGCTCGGCCTTAGAAGTGCCCATTTCTCTCCACTGATTGCAGGGGGAGTTTGGATAATGAGCTCTTACATTGACATCTATGTTGTAGGCATTTAAAATTAGGCAACATAAATCCTGCCAAGAGGAAACTCAGTTTGACTCTTTACTACTCACTCTGCTGGCAAGGTAGATGGCAGGGTGTGGGAGAAGTAACATTCTGTCACTATCAGAAGATACTTCTGGACCTGGAGTGATGGTCTGTATCTTCTCACGGATTTAAAAAACACTGCAACCAGATTTAAGTCAGTTGGTTGCTGGACAGACACCTGAAAGAAAGGCCCGGTGTTGCAGTAAGCCCAGAACAATGTTCCTACAATGGATGGACTTTCACCCTGTTAAGTGGAAACAGGGTAGTGTTTATTTATTTTGGAATTGTAGAGCCTGGACTCCTTGATCCTTATGATTTTCAGATATACATCCAGGGCAGAAGACCTAATTTACTGCCACTGATGTGGAATTTATATTTCCACCTGTGGCCACAGCATTCATTCTTACCATCGTGTTGGGAAGTGATCCTCGGTCATTCCCAGCTTCTTAGCTAGGAGTGTAAAACTAGAGTCAGCAGGTTCTCTGCCAGTTTTTTCCGGCTGTAACTCTAACTGGAGCTGCTTTTGGCACTGCCTTTTTCCATTACTTGCAAACAGGGTCAGCAGTTTTTGTGGGCCTTTCACATTTCTCTCCTACAGATCAATGTGCCTCTGTTTTTGCCCCCTAAGGTCTGTCATGTTGGCAACAACTGTGCTCCTGGAGCTCAAGAATGGAAGTCTTGCAAGTGGTGAAATTGAGGAATATATCTGTTTTTATGGCCACTTTCCAGATGCACTTCAAATCCAGGTCTCCTCAGGCTTCTACCATCAGGGACTTTGAGCACCTATGGAGAGTAATAGAAGCTGAAGGTTGCTATAGAAATTGCTGTATTAACTACTGTCCCATGGATTGCATCCTCTGTTGGATCCAAGTTCTCCTCAAATTGAAAGCAGTGGCTGAACTGCCGTATTATTTATTTGTGGAGAAGGGTAAGATTCACAGGAAACCCTGGACAAGCTTGTAAATAATTTCTCCGAGATAAATGAAATATGTCATTTGTCCTTAATGATCTCTCTCTGCCAGCACAGAAAGACAGCAAAATAAAGCACTTTGCAAAGTGTCGGTGGAAGTGAAGAAATTTTCTTGTCATCCTCAACAGAATGCAACGGAACAAAATACACAAAATACAGCAGAACTGCTCCAGGTGTTAGCAGGTTCCAGCTGTCATTGAAAGTTTCTCATGATCTGGAAGGCTTAGGAGGCAAAAGTGTCTACAGGATTGGAGGCATTTAACTTCTCTAAGTATCTGAATACTTTTACCTCTGCAGTTCAACTCTGTAATTTTTAGTCTAGATGATTCCATGGAAACATCACCATTTGTGTCCTGTGCATTTGCTCATTCTGCTTTTCCAGCATACCTAGTCCAGAGTCTCTCAACAGCCTATTCTCTCTCACACACACCCACTATAACATCAAACCCAGTGCCTGCAGTTCCTGCTTTTCTCTTACAGCATCATTCACATCAAACACAGGCAGCAAAGCAGGAGGCACAGGCACACAAAACAGGTCAAGTGAGGAATGAAGACCTTAGAAGTCTATAAAATGCCTGATAGTCCTGCCATTGTATAATATTGTGATATTAATTGCAACAGTTTCATGCAATTGAAAAATAATTTGGGCACAAAGCTTAGCAAATGTATTCTGCTTTGGATTGTGTTTTGTGTATGCACAACTTTGAAGTATTTAACATCTAACAAACTTTTATTGCAATTACATTGGGGACACTGAATCAGTGTTTGCATCTTTAACAGATCAAATCCAAATTCCTGATATAAGCATTTTCCACACCAATTAAACACACTGGTATCATACAGCCTTCCCTAAAGTGGTCCATGAACTTACAGTTATTATCATTTGCTGATATCATCTGGACAAGATCAACCCACCCCAATATTTTAGCCTATTATTGCTGATCTTCTCTCCGAACAAGCAGGCTAAACTCAGAGGCTGGATGAAATCCAAATCTTTCCAGTTTTAAATAAACTTTTCTGTTTTGCCTTGTTATTCAATAAAACATTCCCAAAACAATGGTTTTGTAAGTTATAAACAAGTTGGGCATTTAAATAATTAAGTTTGAATGGAGGAACAGAGAATATGTGAAAGGGTCACGTCAATCAAACTAAGACTAATCCTTAATTTAGTGCTCAGAGAAACTGCCAGCTTCTAAACAAGATCAAAGTCCAGTTATGCTAAATGATCTGCAGGGTCTCTGCTCTTTACAATTTACACTTCTGTAACAGGCAGAAGTACAAGGATAAACCAACTAAAATCTTACACATTACCTGCTCTTGTAGCATAATTTATTAACAAGTTTTTCTTTTCGTATTTTCCCATCTTCCTTTTTGATCCAATTGAGAAAGCTGGGGGTTGCTGGGGTGGACATGGGGATAAAGAACAGCCCTGACTGCTCCTTTTATCCCCACAGAGCAGCCAGGTACTTCCACTGGATTTTGTCCAGTGTCAAAGAAGCCACAGGGCTATTTGACATTTTCTGAGTAATAAGCCATTAGTTTGGAGTTTTTATTGTAGAAGGAAACCTCTCCCAAGAACCTTGTCTCCCCATCCCATCAAACTGCCTGCTCTCAAAACCTGGGAGAGTGGCAGAGCCAAGCCACAGCCAAAGCATTCAAGGCAGAAATGATGACAGTGAAGATCAGATGACATTAGTATTTTATGAACCACAACAGGAGCATGTGATAATTTAGCATTTCTTTAGCATGGCTGGCAATTGCATCGGCAACGGAATCAGAATCTTTTCTGTTTGCAAATAAAGAAAATTTACCCCAGTGGAACAATCTACATAAATTCTTGTGTACAACAGAAGAACCACATAAAGGACCTAAATTGGCCTTACACAAGTTAAGGTGCTGTGCTGGAAGTTTGCACAGAGCATCACTGCAGGGCAAATTTCAGCTCTGGTATGTATTTGCCTATCTTGCATCTAAGGATCTGGGCAGAGCATCCTGCACATAAATATGTACCTCAGGAAAGACAAGAGGGAGAAAAGCACCAGTTCCTCTTAATGCATGTAGCAGTCATTTGGGAAAACCCCCAAGGACTCTGCTCTGAAAATTATTGGGCAAATGTGTCTGAGAATGTGCATTTCAAGAGTGCTGTTAGAAGA
The DNA here is from genome assembly GCA_013400315.1 of Bombycilla garrulus. Classification (NCBI taxonomy): domain Eukaryota; kingdom Metazoa; phylum Chordata; class Aves; order Passeriformes; family Bombycillidae; genus Bombycilla; species Bombycilla garrulus. The sequence goes on from VXBU01012053.1 coordinate 1,534,045, forward strand.
GAAACTGCTTCCATCAAAAGGAACCGGTTTCCTGTTTCTATTCTTCTTGCCTTTCATTTTTCAGATGTGTAAGCTAGATAATGAAAAGCCATTCCAGACCATTTGAGGTATTGCTAGGATGAGGTAAGGTTGTTATCTATTTCAAAGACAATCATTTTTCATTGTCTGCTGGTATAAACGGGTAGAGACATTTTTGCTTTCCCTTACATCCACCTGACAAAAAAATCTGAACATTCTCCAAAGAGCATTCCCCATTCTCCAAGTGGAATTCAGCTGGGATTGGTGAACATAGCTATGCTTTTCCTTGAGAAGTTAGAGGGTGCAAATTTTAAGTTGTTTTCATGTGGTTTCATATTTTTGTTCTGTTTTGCACATGCGGAGCACAAAGTAAAGACAACAACCTCATCTCATTGTACATTTCTTAATTCTCTAGGCCACCCTCTAACCAGTCTTTTTAACCAACAAATCTTTCAGAATGTAGACTAAACTCAGCAAACTAGCCCACTGATACTGGGTCTTCCAAATTAATCTTTGTTACAGTCAACAGGCAACTGTACCTATTTCATTTTTCAAGATGTAAAAAATCCTCATTCTGGAATGTCAAGAACCATTATGTAAGCTAAATTCACACTCATTTCACAGCACCAACATTCCTGATGAATTTTCTTGTATATGAAACAACATGACTGCTAATTTTCATGAAAAATCCAACCACCACTGTAATTTATTAGTCAAGAAACACCCTCTTCTCTGAGGAATGACAATTTACTCCATCCCTCAAACTACTCATGTGAATTTCTCAAACTGTTTTCAGAGCTGAATTGTACTTTTGAGCTCTAAAATTTATATAGACTCATTTTTCAGGGAAAATGTATTTGTGGATTAATGAGCCCAAGGCTGGCTGCATCAGGCTTTGATTGAAATGGATATGCCATGTGCAATCTACTATTTCTCACTCCAGAAAGAGGCCACTGGATTTAGCCACACTTGCATCATGCAGTGTTATAGGGAAAACAGCTTCTGTCAATTCAGCAGTTTTTAACTGATCTCAGAAGATTGGGTTTTTCGCAGTTAATATAATAGTTGATACGAGAACAAAGACAAAACTTATTAAAAATAGAAACGTGTGTAAATATTTCTAAAACCCAAATTTAAATTGGGCAGATTGCCAGAAGTTCTCATTGACTGCAATGGGAAAGACAAATGCCTGATTTTCTTGGAAATGTGCCTTTTATTAAGTGGCCCAATTCTGGGATTCTCTTTGGGCTTCTGAAAGTGTCTTACATCCTTTCACACTCCAAGGCCAGAGTTTTGATCACCTCCTAACACAGATAACAAAAACAACCATAAGGTCAACAATAATAATAGCTCACCCAGTGAATTTTACACCAAGCCTAAAACCACATCAGTGTTCCAGGGAATCACTCAAGCACAGCCCAGCAACCAGACATGGATCTGCAACATGGAAAGCCATGAAGGTTTTCAAGCCCTCACTTCAAGGCAAGGTTCTCATGAGCTGTTGTGTGGCTACACAGCAGCCCTGCCCTTCCTGTTCCATATTCAACATTCAAAATGCTCCTCAGCCCAAGTCTGAGGCTTCCAGCTGACTATCATGGAGTAGAGATTGCCTGGAAACAGTGTGACACAGCAATGAGCCACAGAGCTGTCCCTTAGCAAGTGCAAAATTAATAAATATTACACTTGGCAGGGTTTTTAGTTAATTCTCACTGGCCTTAGCTCTGCCTCAGGACTGGCACAGAGCTTTGCACCTGCATCCAGTCAACTTACAGCAGTGCAGATCTGGCACAACACAGTTTGCTAAATATTGTTAAATTACACAACATTCATTTATTTGAATCCATTTGTCATTTTGCAAACGGGCACCTTTTGGAACGGCCCTTGCAGCATGACTCCGCCATCTCACAGATTTTCTCAGGACAAAAATGTAAAAATAAAACATCCTCTGCAGCTTTTGCACAGGGATTTGCTTTGGCACGGCACTTCCTTCCCCTGTCCCTGCCAAATGTCAGAAAGTTTGGAGAGAGAACATTTCATTCTTTGCCATAAAAACAAAGCAACACAGAAATAAAGGAGCAGTAAAGGGAGAAGCCTGCTACCTTCCCACCTAGAGCACACTGTGATGAGGAGCAGTTGGCTGCAGCACAGCCTCCCAAATGTGGGACAGCTTTCCCAGCACAAATCTGTAATCCTAAAGAGACTTCCACAAGGAGTAAGCCGTGGTGATTTTATTATTATTTATTTTCTATTTTACTAAGATGCTTTGCTCTTTTTGAGTTCACATGGTGACACCTGAAATAAAAAAACAACCACACCTTAGAAACAACTACTGGGTTTAAATTTCCTTTTTTTTCTAAGACACTAATGTAAAGAACAGCATCCCTCTGGCCTGCAGGCACCTCTCCAGCCGGCAATTACAATTGAAAAGAATTACAGCTGCAATCTAGCTGAAGAAATTGTCTTATCTGCTTCACGAATGCACCCTTGAGAGAATTCTTAAATGCTGTTTTATATCCCAGGAGAAGAGTAACGTAGAGACAATGATGAAAAAAGCATCTGTTTCAGATGTGTGTAGTTCTAACCACGAACATGGGCCGTGTGATCTATGCCTGTGGATAGTATGAGTGTGCTGCTCATTAAAATTTTATCATTGGTTGCTCCATATCTTATTCAGTGTGTGGAAGCTCAAACGAGACCCAAACACAGTCAGTCCAGAACCTCCAGAACAGGTGTTTAAGGTAGAAGGATAGGCCATAAATTTGTCCCATTTATGAAGAAAGAAGAAAGTCTTTAAATTTATTTGAGTTCTGCCAGCTGTCTTCCTGTACGGAAGTAGCACAGGTAGTATTTCACCGATATGGACTCCCAATGACAAGTAAGACAGCAAATATATTCTGAAAATAAGTTTCAAAGAAAACAATGTTGAAAATCTTCAAGAGAATTTTGCACTAACAACTCTCTTTGCAAAATATATCTCTGTTTTTGTAAAGCAAGGTATGGCAGAGCCAGTCTGGAAGGAATTAAAATTTTCAGGCTTCTCTCTGGAGTGACACAGGTTAAACCAAGTCTTCTGATAGAGTCATCTTTCAGCATCTCTTCCCTCCTGCTTTGTTCTTGCTCCTTGTGCTTGTACATAAGGATAAGGCACTCAAGACCTCATCGTCCTTAAAGAAATGACCCCAATCATGACTCAGCCACACTTGAATATCAACTTGAGATCATTTCAAAATTAGCATTCTTAAGTTAGTCTACCCAGCTTTAATAAATTTTAAGGTAGATTTAGCTGGCTTAGTCTCAAACTCAGAAAGAAAACAGAGAGAAACAGTTTCAATACATAATTTCTCTGAGAGGTTCTATAAAACCAGAGTGAGGTCCCAAGAAATTTGCTCATAGCCAGTTAGTCAGTGGTTAGTCAGCCAAAACACAATAAAGCAAGATGGCACTTTCTGTTTCATTTGTCATAGACTTGAGCATAAAGATTGAAGTAATTTGTCTTCAAACAACCCCATCAATGTAAGCAGAGAGACCGGTTTTACACAAATCATCTTCCAAAACACAAGGTTCTAAATCATGTTTCATCCCAGCCCCCAGAAGGGCATGGAGAAACAAGAGCACTCTCATTACATACCCACCTCCAATCCCACACGTCTACTCAGCAGTGCTAATGATCTTCAAAGGCGTGGATTGTGAATAAGTCTAGACATGTTAGAAAGGCAGTCCTGGGAAGCTGAGTGCTAAGAATTGGCAAGAACTGATTAAATGAATAAACTGTTTTGAGGTGCACTGAGCACCTGCATCATTATTGTCTTCAGCTGAAGATAGTAGTGCTTGCACCTTTTCAAAATCAGGAGCCATACAATAATTCAGGACTGAGAAGGTTGATTGCAAACCAGGCATGGCCTAGGGCCTCTCAGAGGATACTGGTGCCTCTGTCAGCCATCCCAGGGACAGCCTGAGAAGAAAATAAACCTGTGTCTGCTCTGTGCCATGAAAAACAAAGCAGAGATTCCCTCGCTGGCATCAGCCCCTGCTGAGCGCTGTTGTGGAGATTGAACCCCAAAAGTTGTATGAGTTTGATGCTGTGCCCAAGCTAATTAATGAGCCTGTGTGCAGAGCTTATTTATTATTTATTAATCTACTTTCAGTCCTGTGCTGACTCAGTGTTTTAGTTCCCTTCCATACGTGGCATCTGCAGGAACTCTGCTGTTGTGGGCACCACTTCCAACACACCCCACTTCTCACACGTGTCTGTGTCCCACACAACACCCACAGGAACTGGTGCAAAAGCAGTGGAATGCTCTTTTTGAAGATACATATAGAGGGCTTTTACATTCACTATTTACTAAACAGATTCTAGATATACAAGGAGCAGAGCTCTGTACCTGTGATGAATGAGAAATATTTTCTAAAAACTGTGCCTCAGTATTTTAAAACAGAAAATATTATTCCCTATTGCTTTCTGCTACCGTTCTTGCTTTAATGTACATTCTCTGCCTGTTTTCACTTAAATAATTTTGGAAATGACTTGAATTCAACTTGATATTAACTTTGCCATTTTTTTGTTACAAATAACTAAAGACTATTGGTTTGAGCCACCGCACTACAATTCAGAATATATCAGACTATTTTCAAGCTCCACAACATATTTCTTGTGTGACCAAGATGAATCCACAATCTCTTTGTGCCTGTCTTTCCATCCATAAAATAATGAAAATAACATTCCCTCGTCCTCTCTGTGTTGCCTTTTTTTGGAGGGAAGATACAGCACCTATTTTAACAGGTCTCAGGTGCTGTAAGTAGAGTTTCTCTAGGGAGTAATACCCACATAAACACAAATGAAATTCTTCCCAATGGCTTTTAGTAGGTATTTTTCAGGATGGTATTATGAAAAAAATATAAAGCCAGTCAGTGTGTTAGGTTTTCATAAAATAAATTGACAATCCTGGAACTCACTCATTAAAATGACATACTGATATTTTTTGAATTACCATCCAAAATTATATTATTAAAAAACTCTGCATTGCAAATACTTGTCAGGACTGAATTCATTGTCCAGCTCCACAAAGACAGCAGCTAAGACACAGCAGATAAGAAAACTGAAACTGTGGATAGAATATTGATTTTGAAACACAGGAAGAAACAAGACAAAATGTGATATAGTATCTTAGCAAGAAAGCAGAGACACAGGTATCTCTACATCTTCCAACAAAAGAGAGTGAAAGTTTGTTTGTATGGATTCACTCAGTCTTCCCAATATCCTGCTCAGAAGTGTTTCCTGAGGGCTACAGTTACCACAGCTAACCTCCTTCACTGGGCATATGACAGACAGTCCTTGAGGTGACATCCATTTGTGTACACACAAAGAAACGCAAGGAATTGTTGTTGTTATTATATCTGCACTTAAAATAGTCCATTTTCAATGGTTTTGAGACACAAAGTCAAATTACACACTTTTACAAGCAGTGCAAATCATTCACACAAAACCCCTTCAATTTACAGTGACAACTTACAGAGATGTGGCTGCTGCTTTTAACTTACTTAGGATTTTTACCAAATTGTTGAAGCCCAACTGTCTTGCTTTTCTCTCATACAGAAAGATTTTAAAAATAACAAAACACAGCTATGTCGCCAGCTAAAACAGTCTTCAGACTGAACTAGTCCAAATGATATGATACTTCCACTTAACTTAGCTCTCATTCTATTTTTATCTAAACCACTTCATACAATATTCAAAACATAAAAATATGACCAAATTACAAAGTTAAGCATATCATGTGGGAAGCCTGAAAACACGGGTTACATTACCAGGTGAAGTTTATTTCTGTCTTCTTTCCTATTCAGTCATTTTTGCTGTCTTCTGCTGTAGTACCTTCTGCAAAGGACACGCTCACTAACCAACAATGGAGGAGGAAGAAGCAATAAGAGCAAGTGAGTACAAGAATAATAATTAGTGTCACTATTATCAAATTAATTAAGTATAGAGTTGGGCAGAGGGATCTAATCAGAATATATAGCTCCACCAGATTTAAGGCAGTTGCAATGTTAGACTGATTTTATTAGGATTTTGTCTGGATCTTTTGTTTTGAAACATTTACCTTTTGAGTGGAGTTGTTTTGTAGAATAAAGTAACACAAAGCTGTTGTTGTAGAATAAAGTAGCACAAACTCATCAGGATCTCTTTCCTTTTGTCTTCTTCTTTGCTCAACACAACTGTACTAAGTCAGGGCCCATCTTAGACTTGTAAATATAGAAATCCTGGCTCTTGTCTTTACTCCTCTCAGCCTCTCTTATTTCGCATGCCTGTAAACAGAGCTTTGCTGTCCAGGGTGAACTTGAATCCAAAAGATCTATCAGATTTTTTCTCATTTCTTCTTTATCTGGTCAGTGTCTCTGCAGTTCTATTCATGTCTTCTTAAGCTTTGCTTTTGTGTGCCTGCCCCATTTCTCCACACCTCCTGAGACAAGCAGCACATCAGCTCTACTCTGCTCTTTGTCAACAACCAAAAGCAGCAGGTAAAGCTTTTTATCCCTAAGCTTGCTGTTAAGAGCAGATCAGGAGAAAAGAATGCTTTCTGTAGCTGACCTTGATAAGTCTGGACACAAAACCCAAAGACAGAGGTGAGTATGAAGGACAGAACTGGAGGATGTTTGTAGGGGAAATGGGAAGAAGGGTTTAGGGGAAAAGCCTTCCTGACCCACAGAGAGAGTTGAGTGTGGCTGAGGATGTGCAGGTTAGAAGAGTGACTGTACAGCAGGCGGAAGGCACAGCTGAGGAAGGCACCTGGACAGAATTAATTGGACAAAACTGTCCCAAAGTCTTGTGGCCGTGCACATGTAATACAATGCCACAGGAAAAGGGCCAATTCAGACTCCAAAATGCAGCATGATTCAGGTCAGCAGATGTAAGAGATGAGCCCAGCTGCAGCACCCCTAGGAACACCTCTCAAATTATCTCAAAACAATATCAGTATGTCTCTGACACACATGAAGGAGCTGCAGAAATCTGAAACTTCAAAGAAAAGAACAAGGACTCAGTGTATTTTCAGAAAAATGGATGATTGTTTTCTAACATTCAACTCAAGATTTTTAATTTCTGAGTCTGGCAATACCAAGAATTGCCAGCATCTGTAATACCAAGAATTGCAATACCCTTTTAACCTAGTATCAAGTACCTACGACTTGGTATTTCCACAGCCTCGTAGTTTCTGCTTTCCTTCTCCTCTACTGGACTTTGCTCATTGCATCAATATTGGCATTTTGAAGCCCAGCTGGTGACCTCTGATCCTCTGCTACGTCCCTGAAAGTGATCACTCACTTCATGAAGAGTTCAAGCATTTTTGTCCCTGAAGAAATCACCACCAATGATGGAGGAAGGGAGAGAGAATTTGCCTCATTATCCAACTAAATCAAATTGAAAACCTCAGAGTGGGACTTTCCCATTATCGTACAATTTTAAGAAGCACCAAACCTGAAATGAGGCTGCTATGAGAAGGAGAGACAAGAAGCTACAATCAGAAGCAAGCAGGGCTTTGAGCTGGCAGTGGGAAGCACAGGAAGAGCGACACTCACACACAATCCAGAGCCTGCTGAAATCAGACTCTTCCCAAGCATTGTCAGCTTTGGACTCAGCACACCCAGACGATTTTGCCAAAGTGAATAATGCTGCACTGTTTTGCAAAATCATGAAAAACAAGTAGACATTCCAGATTGTGAGAAATGAAGAAAAGATAATGACAATTAACCACACAGAAGAGATCAGCTTCTGTGGGCAAAACAGAAACTGGATTGGCAGCAGCTTGCTCAGAAATGTGCTACAAATGTACTCCAGCATCAGGCTACTGAGATTCTGTCACCAATGGCTTTTTGGAAATAAAACAAATCAATAACCAAGAAATTATACTCCACATCAGGTTTAGGGGAACTCCTCTCCCTGTGTGGAGGAGGAATACACAATCATCTCATGCTGGTTTGGGATTTCTAAACACAGAATGAAATGCCACTCATATCATAATACTCACAGCGTGGAATTACTGTTTAGTGTCATTTCAGAGCACATGACAACGGTATTAACAAGACTGCCATTACAACTGGCTAAGCTCCATTTGAAGTCTTTCTTTTTAACTGCCTAACAGTGGCATGTTATTTCATATTAATTAGCAGCATTAAGCAAATGACAGTGCATGGAACAGGTTCAGGGTAGGTGGGGGTCTGAAAATAAACAGCTTTATATGCAACCAGCAATCATTACTTACACAAGATCGGCCCCCAAACCATAATAACACACCAAATTTTCAGGAAAAAAAAAGTGGAGATGTAATTGTCACTTATGGATAAATGTGTTTTGGTTTTAAAAGAGCCTGAATGACTGCAAGGGATTATGTCAAATCACATTGCAGCTGTAATATTTAAAAAGCTCTAGCTGAAATGTTCTAGATTATAAACTACATGTGATTTCATTTTTATCATTCTGAATGGATTATGATTGAAATGAGTATGTAAAGTAATTGCCCATGTAGGCAATGCACCACCCTCCTCCGCCCCTGAGGCTCTTGTAAACAAAACAAGGTAACTCAAGAGAATATTCAGGGAATAAAGTTAGTAAATGAAAAATACACTCTTTTGTCAGTGTCTGTAATTTTTCTGTATTCTTTTGCAGCCAGTATCTGCAGCATCTTTCATTAAAAGAACAGTCAGTATCTGCAGCTATGGGTTATGGAAACTAATTATTATGTTTCTTGAATAAAAACTTCTGTTCTAAAGACAGTCATTCAATTGCCACCTATTTTGTACCAATTTACTCTCATCATCATTTTTAGAAAAATCTGCCATGCCCAGTAAATGCACATATGTATTCATGAAATCCACCTGCTCTCTTTACTTCACAATGGGACTGATTTGGCATGTGGGTTCTGTTGTATTCGAAGGTGTCACCACGCTTCATACATTTCATGATAAACACCTTCAAAAGCCCTGGCTTTCTGTTTGCTTTGTTTGAGGAGGAAGAGGGGAGAGGGCTCAGCACTCAGATGAGAGCCAGGCTGATTGACAGTGTAATAAAATATCCCAATCTTTCTTTGTAATCTCACACAGGATAATGTAAGTTGGCATTACTGCACTGAAATGAAAGCTGTGACTCTTGACACGGCAGTCACTGCTGCAGTGTGCACACAGAGTGCTCTGGCTCTGGGAGGTCAGGGCCTCACCAGGTTGGCTAAAATAGGGTTCATATAGCTACAAATATTAATTTTGTAATACAAATATTTACTAACAACATCAGAGGGAAAAATCAGAGGGCAGCGAGAGAATGCTCAGTCATTAGGCTACAGCCTGATTACTCATCCTAGAAGCAGTGAGTGTGACCAGGCAAGGCAGACTTCAGGCAGAGGGGTCTGGTACCTCTGGGGTGGGAAAGCATCTCTGAGGTGTTTGTGGTCCTGGAGACACAGGGTGTGACTCCCACAGGAGAGGGGGAGGGTTTAGCAGCAATGACAGGTAAAGAGATGGCAGCAAGCTCTTCAGCAGGAACTCAAGTTGCTCTTCTGAGTGATTGTCCCTGTTCTTGATCCCCTTTCGTTCAGCTTTCAGGTGCCCTTGCCCACCACCCAACTCAAACCCTTCCAGGAGTTCACAGCTGCATTCCAGCTTCTCCATCTTCTCCACACCAGCAAAGCCAAGGGGAGGCACTTGGTGGGTGAAGGTACCAAGATTTCCCTCTGCTGTCAGAGAGCAAACGGGGCAGCTGTGTCCCTGGGAATGCCAGAGGTGGGGGTCAAAGCAGCAAGCAGAAATGGGAGTTGGTTCATGGGCATTTTGTTCAGAGATGGTCTACAATTTAAATAGGACCTGAAAAACTCTAAGCAAGGTGATGCAGCATGCAATTTCCTTGGTAAAGAACAGATGTATTAAGGTCCCTCAAGCTTCATAAATAGGGAAATAATAACCTTTCCCCACTTGCCTTTTTCTGTATCAACCATGGGAGTTCTACACATGACAAAGGCCCTGGCAGCTTCATTAGAAATACCATTATTGCCCACACACACTGCAAACCAAGAAGCTATTCCAGTCTCGAGAAGCCTTTCTCATTTGTCTGCAAGTCAGTGATCTGTAATGCTTAGCAGAACATACCTGAATTATATGTTCATTTCTGGTAAAGCAAACAACAAAAATGTAAAATTAATTCAATAGCTAAAAGACATCTTTTGAGGTAAAGTGGCTGTTGTATTCATTTGTTACCTGCTGTATGGGTTTGTTTCCACAGCTCGTGGTTGTTTTGATGTCACAGTTTAACATATCAATTTGATCCTATCTCAGTCTATGCCATCCCACATGTGTATAGTGATTAATAAAAAGAGCCTTGAGATGGAACAAGTATGAGCATGTTAGCAGAGCACATGGAATGATTTATGGCTACATGAGAAAATTATGATTTACATGATATAAGAGGCTTTTTCTCAGACTCAAGAAGGAAAGGGCAACTAAGATTTTCCTGGTACTTTTCATTTTCTAATTGCTAAGACTCTGCTTTTGAGAGCTTGTCCACTTTTACAACTATATCAGTTTAACTGACAATCATAACTCTCCCCATAAGACTTCCTGCTAGATAAAATACAACCCAAACCATGGAAAACAGAAAATACTCTTTTCTAGCAGTGTTAAGAATAGCAAAACTATGGTCAGCTCTATATACCAATGCAATGTCATGTCAAGGACATCTGCCCAAATTACATTTAAACCATACCAACTCTGGCAAGTCTTCAAAAAACTCCTTCCAAGAACCTGAAATATCCCACCTAATTAATGTGAAAGGCTTTTTGTTTTTTTAAATAGTGGCATCAAAGAGGGAGCATGGATGCTGTGGGAAGAAATTAGATCAAGTCCACATTCAAACTTTCTGTACAAGAGCAGACAGGTCACAACCCAGACTGACAGCCATCCTTCCATGGAATTCAAGTGTTTTGAACCGGTCACTGAATCTCTCCAGGCTTCAGATATCTCTTGGTGAAAGGTGCACACAAGAAATTCCCACCATACACATTAGGATCGTGTAGAAATTAGACTTGCAGAGAAAACCTTTCAGAACAACCTTGGCTGAACATCAGGCCGTGTTTTCACAAGCTCCTGAACAAAAAGTGGAAAACAACACACATTGTTTAGGCCATTTGTAAATAGCAGCTGAATCTGGTACCAGCAAGACTTAGAATGCTCTTATTTTTTTCCTCCCTCATATACTTTTTGGTGTGGCAATGTCCATCTAAATCTCAAATAAAAGCAGAGTTCCACTTCTTTATTTTGGCTTTACTGCCACAGACAATGGTCTCAATGTCAAGTGCCTTATGCTGCCAGACAAACACTTCTGCTCTGACACTGCACTCCACGGAAAAGCAGTGGTGCAAGGTAGCCCAAGGAGCAGAGGCAGTGATCCAGTGCTCTGTAAAATTAAGAGTGCAATGGTGTGAGAAATCTCCTGGTTGGGAAATTGTCATGTGAGTAGCTTGGGTAAAACAACCAGTTATATATCCTAAAGAACAAAGTGGAAGCCACCCATTTTTTGTGTAAAATTTTCCCTTTTCCATGATTAAAATTGACTGCTAAGGTTTCACTATCGCTGAATTATTTTCCCTAGCAATAGGCTTAATTTTTGTCTATTATGTTCCCTGCTGTGCTCAGTTTGGATGCTGTGTGAGTGCTGATTTATCTCCTAATAAGTCTCTATATCAGTGTTTCTCATCAATAAATTTCAATGCTAGGAGCTGCCACAGGAGACAATAGGAGTGAGGTGAGAGAGGATGTGAAGCGTGTCCATTTTTGTCAGAATTCAAATTAAAGCAAATCTTGCTCTCTTAAATCCTCACATACCTTCATCCTTCACATGGCAACCACTTTCCAAATCCACACCAGTAAGTAACCAGATTGTATATAGTATAGCTGATTAAAAAAAGAAGAAAATAAAGGGGAGGCAGAAAACACAATCTCTTCACTCAGTCCTGTGGAAAGCCTGAGCAGGCTGTTCTCTGCCGAAGCTGCTGCTGAGGAGCAGTAACACATCTGTCCACTTTACACACTTTTGCAGCTCCCCACACCACAGTGTCCAAGTATATGCCATGCTCAAAGTGTGCCTGTGAGGCAGGAACATCCTGCTCTCTCCATTTTCCAGACAGAAGCAAAAGAGGAAGTGATTTGTTCAAAGTCACATGGGAAATCCGTGAGAAACAAGGAATTAAACCCAAAGCTCTTCAATCTTATTTCATCTCTGACTGCACTGATACTCGGTGCAGAGCTAAGCACACATGGGTTAACAGCCTTACATCACCTCTTTAATGAACAGTGTTTTAGCAACGTTATTTCCTATGAGCTTTAATAAAATTACACTGGACTTATCTTGTTCCCTAATAATCTAATAAGAGGAATTTTATTAATTACCCATGCCATGAATTTTATGTCATTTACAAGAGTAAACCGAGCACTGAAAATGATGTGGAGTTTCAGCAATATCATAATGACAAACTTCAACTTTGATTTGCCTTTGAACCAAAGAAGAAAACCAAGTTCAAATGAAACTGGGATGTGAGTTTAAACACCCTTGGAATGCCACTAGCACATGTCAGCATTTCTGCTTTGACTGCAACAGCTCTGTTAGGGAAGACGCCTGCCTTCTGTTGCCAACAATGTTGTCTGAATACTAAAAATGCAGAACTAGAAGATGGCCCGATACAGCCCATTCTTGTGACATTCACATTTCACCAAGATAATCCTGCTCCTTCCATTGATGTGGGAGCTTCTAACAGAGATGGCAAGGAAAGGTACATAATACCAGCTGCAGAGGTGAGTCAGATAAGTGCCATTTCAGTCCTACAAAGCACTGCCTTGAACATGAATGTAGGAAGCACAAAGGCAGCACATCACAGGCTCCACTTCCATACACTGGGTGAGGCCAGGCTACAAGGCCAGCAACAGCATCACTTAAATTGATTGTGAAACTGAAATCTCAAAGACTTGCTCAGTTTGTTTTAAAGGCCTCCTTTATCTTCCACCTACTTTCTGTTGAGAATGTATGTGAAATTCTAGAGCTAAGTTGGAGACAAAGGGATGGATCATAGGAATTGCAGTAATTTACAACTGCAAACATAAATCTGCTTGTCCTGATTCTCCTATCATCAGCTGAGACTCAGACAGAGGAGTGGGTCTGACCCTAACACTGGCAGATTTCCAGCAGCCTCATAGTGTCTGCTATCTCTGGATCTGCCAACTGACCCCGTCCCTGGTAGGAGTGCTCCCAGGACAGGGATCTTACAGGGATACCTCACCAGAGATACCTACTTCTAGAAAGAGGGAATGAGAAATCAATAAACACAAAAGTTTCTCTCCAAATTAACCATGGAATAGAACCCAACAACAACAACCTGAGGCAGCTACTCCTGGCCAGCCCGTGAATGCCTCATATCCACAGACAAGGGCTTATGCAAGGAGGTATTTCTTCTTGGAGACAGTACCATCAGTGGAAGTAAGGGCTCTTGGAAAAAAAATCTCCTGGATAAAAGTCTCACTCATTGGCATAGCAAAGGGTTTTTTATTATATTTAAAAGTATTAAAAATATGCCAGTATTTTAGGGTGTGCTTGTGTGCACGTGCAAAGTCTTCCTGTGATATTTAGCAAAGGGTTTTTCCCATTTAAAGTTTTACTACATTTTCCTGCAGTTCTTAAAATGTTTGCTCAGAGCTGCTCTAACTGGGTCTGGTTGGACTGTGCTGGGTCAGCCACTCTGAAAAATTCCCCAGCCATAAATTGAACACAGCTCTGATGACAGCCAAGGAAGTTTTGAATTCTGCCCAGCCTCCCACCCAACTCCAGCAGCACAGCAGGGAAATTCCGGGATTGCCAGGATCCTCCCTCACAAAGGGCTGCTCCAGAGCAGGTGAGTGACTCCCCCCGACAGCAGCAGCCAAGAAGATGGAACACAGCCAGAAAGATGGAACCTGACATAAAAAAGGAACCAGATCCAGGGGTGTTTCAAGCTTGTCCTCTAGAAGGAGTGTACACTGTATATTTTGATAATCTAAAATATATCACAGAGTTTTCAGTAGAAAACAAGCTCAATAAAACTATCTGAGAAAACTGTGCAAATATTTAAGGGCAGCCATAAATTATAAAGCCCACAGAACAAACACATTTCCCAAATTTTGTCTGTCCTTGGTCTTCTAATTAGTTGAGAATCTTTTAATGTCTATCTATGCATGAAAATATGCTTTACACTGGAAGCAAAATCAAACTGAACACTTGGTGTGTAATAGGCCATCACAAAACTTTTAAAAAGCCTTGGTAAAAACAGTTATCTCAGGTTATTTAAGAAAAAAATTATAGTCTTTGAAAAACAAGGAACAGATATCCCTACAGCTAAAATTAACCATAGGGGCAACACAGTTAATAAAGAGAAGTTATTATTCATTGATATTGATTAAATACAAAATGTAACTATTACAGCTCTATTAGGCAGGCTGTGACCACCATAAACACACTGTTATCTGCTAAATATAAACCTTATTAGAAGAGTTTCCTACACAGTCCTAGGCATAAATTTAATTTTCCTTCAATTATCTTAGGCATGAAGTTGAGAGTTCAAAGAGGTTTTCAATAGAAAACACTGTTTAAGATTCTCCAGCAGTTCTACACAGGTATTCATTTTGAAGGTGCTATTTTCACTGTCCTTACCTTTGAACAAGTTTATCTTTTTATGACTAAGAGACTTTTCATGAGGGTTTTTATTGATTCAGTGCTCTATTTCTAAGGGCATTTTTTAAAGTAAAAGTGGTTTTCAGGAGTTTATTGTCCTATATTTAGGAAAACAGTATTTGCAGTAGTACATTTACGTATTACCACAACTAGCACTACTGTTTTACAGACACCTTCCCAGCTGCTGTGTAGTTAAACATAACAAAAAATGTTAAAAATTCTATTAAGAAATAAGGGATGTATCTGTGTATGTTTGCTTTTGAAAAGGTGTGTTGTTTGGTTTTTAAGTGTGATTACTGTATGTTTGTGATGTCAAAGGCAAACCAAAGAAGCATCCAGAGCTCACCCAACCAGCCAGCTCTCCACTCTTCAGAGTGCACAAAAATGAGGTCTTTACAGCTCCACCATGGTGATCCTGTAAGACATGGCATTCCTGAATAATTCAGCCTTGGAGGTTTTCAGTATGGCCTATTCCAAGAAATCAAACTGATTTATTCCAAGAAATCAGGTTGGGTTTTAATCTGCCCTCACCATAAATGGCTGTTTTGCCATATATTTGTGCAAAAGAGCTGCTCTGTGTACATAATTCAGACACACAAAAGAATCACCCCCCTTCACACACATTCACACACACAGCAGCTGCAGAGAGGCTCAAGGGCTGAGCTCCAGCTGGGTCTGTGCCTGTAGCACCCTGAGGTGCCTCTCTTTGGGGGATGCTTTTGGTGGGATGTTGGTTCCCAGGCAAACGAGGAGAGATTGATCGCTGTGTCACCGTTCTCCCCCGTTCTGAGCTGACCTGCATTTGGAAAGCCAAGGGACGTGGTGGCACCTCAAGAGTGGCCAAGTCGAGTGCCCAGAGAGGAGGAGCAGCAGGTCCATCCCACCAGGAACATCAGCACGGTGTCAGAGCTGGGAAAAAGCCTTGAGGTGGTACCAAGGTGGAGAAAGCTAAAATGCTCTTGGGAATGACTGCTCAGGCTGCCACACAGGCACAGAGAGAGTTCCAGCTGTCCAAGGAAGACTTTTGTCAAGGGTTTTCTGGCAAACAGAGGAGGATAAGAAAGAACCAATTGTTCAAGCTGAAGCCACACAAAGTCAGATTAGAAATAGGCACATGTTATTAGCAGCAAGGTTAATTTTCATGGGAGAAACTTACTCATTTTGTGGTGGATTTCCCAACACTGGGTAAATTAAAAACCAACATGCATCATTTTTCCGAAGCATATGGTCTTGTTCCAACAATAAGAAAAATTAGTGGATACAAAGCAAAAAGAGAGTTGCGTGACCTGTCTTATGCAGGAGACTAAACTTGCTGATCCAAGCAGCCATTCCTAATTTAAAGTTTGTGGGAAAAGGGGTGGTTTCACAATGTGCAATTAATCAACATCTATTTACTGAATTGACATGAAACATTTCTATACAAGATACCATAAAATAACATTACTGAATTAAGCTCATTGTTTTCCATGAAGGAAGTTTTATTTTACTGAATGTATTGGATTTTTCTTTGTGAAACTCAAAGGAACAGCATAAAGTTCAAAAAACAAGGAAATTTTCTCCATCAAGCAAGAGGTCAATTTTCAGCAGGACAATACAGGACATTTAAAAAAAAATGAGATAATTTCCTTTAGAGATTATATTTTACCAAAGAAAAATATCAATGAATAATGGAGCAATTCTTGATTAAACCCAGTAGAATAAAAAGCAGTAGGCAGGGCAACATAATATATGCAGGACCAGAGCATCTGTATGCCATCTTGTAATAAATATGGCAGGAATAAAACATTAAAGTGGCAATGGAACTGGGTGAGGAAGTGTGAAAGACAATCAGGGATAGATTTTTTTTGAGAGTTATAGTGTATATAAAACATCAGCTCTGCTGGAGGACAGAAGAGATTCAGGCTGAAATTACGTGCAGACGGAAATTACTGAAGGCAGGAAAGGCTGCAGCCTAAGTGCTTAAGACATATGAGAGGGGAGATGTTATCGAGCAGATAAAGAAAAGAGATGGGAGACAGGCACTAAAGACATCTGAGAGGGTGACACCATTGTTTGCTGCAACCCTTGGTGACACACGAAAGGAGGCAGCACAGCCACCAGTACATTTCTATGCTCTGATTTTCAGTATGTCTGCATGGTTTGTGAGAGAAAGAAAGTATTTTCTGAACAATTAATCTTTCATTATATCAATGCAATGCACGGTCCATGGAGAGGTGATTTGATAGATCTTTTACTGACACTCAGCCCTCCTGACTCTGCCCTCCCACAGGAGCATCCACTCGGGTTTTCACGTGGCTGCCACACAACACCAAGCACTGACAAATCTGCTCCCCAGTTTTGTTGGGCTGGACTCAGGTGATAACCACAGCTGTGGAGGGAGAGCACAGGAGATGCACCCAAAAGTGTCCTGCTGCAACTCGCTCTGCAGTGTGGAAAACAACATTTCCATTCACGAGCTAAGCTATCTGCCCAGAGGAGAACGCATTGCATCCTGGAGAAGGATGACATCTTCTACCTCGAAAGAATCTGGATTCAATCCCGTGCCTGGAGCAAAAATTGCACAGGGACAGACTGTAGAGTTAGAGCCTGGTCCTACCCAGTGGCAAAAAAAATTGGTTTTTCATTATTAAAAGAAAAAAAAAAATATTTTTGTTAAATTTTTTAGTTTTTTATTACATACACTCCACTTGTCTGAACAATAAAATTTAGTAAGTTACCACTAGCCACGTTATCTGAACAGTTTAATTTTATGCCACAAGAAACACTTGCATCTGCTGATTAAGATCTGTGATTTAGACTTTGCACCTCATGAAAAAAGTTACCTGGAGCTAGAAGAAAGGCATAAAATCTCTTTTAATGAAATATTAAGACAAATTAATTCAGTGGCAGTAGTAATTGTTACTGAGTTCATTCTTCAAAATTCCAATTTCAGTTCACCATCTTGGTGTTATATTACTGACTTTTTACAGTGCTTGTGCAATGAAATGCAGCAAAATCTCTGCAGGACAAAAACGTGCTGCGTGAATTACTCCTCATCGTAAAAATGCAAAGTGTTCTGTTTACAAAATTGTACCTGATGTTTCCATGTGTTTTCTAGAAGCCAAGTAAATCCGTGCTGCAGTCTGAAATAAGATTTCCCGGTTTAATGGAAACTTGAGTCATGATGAGCAAACGCCCCAGTTTTGGATAGCTGAAAGAGCAAAGGCAGCATTAGAGCAGTTGAGGGGTTTCCAGTGTGCGGCACAGGGCAGTAACTGCTGCAGGCAGCACCAGGCTCGTCCTTGGCACTCACTGCTCACCCATCCCTGCCCCTCTCCCACCAGCCCTGGCACCCACGGGGCAGCACGGGACGGGCAGGGAGGTGACTCAACAACCCCCAGCACCACGGGGCCCAGGAGCAGGGATCGGATTTGGCTGAGCAGCAGCTTCTGCCCCACTAATGAGTCCCAGCTGAACAGAGAAGGGGTGACCACCTCCACGTTGAGGTCATCTCCATCTGTGTTGAGTTTGGTGTTGTGTCTGTGAAAGTCCCCAGCCACAGCCTTTGCTCCCTCCGCCTCATCAGGGCTGCTGGTTTCTTTTATCAGTTCTGTCACTGACTCATTGTCTGACTGTGGGGAATTAATTTAGTTTTGTCTGCACTTCAGTTTTCTCCATTGCAAAATAGCAATAAACTGCTTTCTATACATGTGTACGCCAAACACTGCACACACTCTTATCACTCGAAGGCTTTTTAGCATGTTCGTATGTTGAGCTCCTAACGCCAGCATTTCACAACAGACACAATATTTTAAACTTCTTGGCACACATTTCCATAACTAAATTGCCCAATAGCAGTGGTCTAACCTTTCAAAAGCATCAGCAGGTTCCAAGCCAAAAGAAACGTGATTTAAACATTAGTTTAAATACCAAAGTGACTGGGAGGTGAGGCATATTCAGATCTAACTGATCATAGATGTAAGGTTTTTTATTAAATATAACATCACGCTACATAGGCACCTCCAGGCACTCTGAAGACAGAGCACCACATTTAATGTTTCAGCTTTGCATAAATATAAATTTTATGCAAAATATTCAGAGGGAGAATTACGGGTACCATTGGCTATTTCATCCTTTTTAAAAAGTAATTAACCCCTTTTTCAGGCTAAATGCTTTCTTCACTGGTGATGCTGTTTTCCAGCTGGTACAAGAGGTTAGAGAACAGGTGCTGCACTAAACTCTCACTTTCTCTTAAGATAGGGGAATAATTTAGAGACAGTGTTTCTAAACTAATTGGTCTAATCACAGTTTCTCAATTTTTATTTCACATTTCTTGTATGTCAGATCTGAGGCTGATTAATCTGTGTTACATATGCATTTGGTGGAAAGAAACTTGATAAGTGATTCAAGAAATTCTAGACATTCCTTGATAGTGTGAATTTCAAGTCAGTTAGAAACAAGTTTTGAGAACTCAATAATTAAAGATCCTAAGAAAGCCAGATAGCCAGGCAAACACTCAGATAATACTTGCCTAATCTATTTTATTTATTTGGGTATTTATATGGCAGTGATTAACACTGACATCATTAATCTTGAATGAGCATGGAAATGTTTCATTTTCATTATTTTGCTTTCAGTGTTTGCTCTTGCTTCTGCAAACATCTCAAGACATTTAGCATCTTGCAAATGCTTTGGAAAATAATTTGTTGCTAATGACTTGGACAGAATTTTTGGTTTGTCTCCATTAATGACCGTGAACAGTGCAACCAAAACACAAGGGCAGCTTTCCAATGCTGCTGGCACTGCTACGACACCTGAAGCACCTTCCACTTGAAGTCACGTTTGGAGAGCTCATCACACCCAGCCATTCCTGAGGACACACTGCAATCCCACAAGTGCTCTGTGGAATTCAGCCAGCCCAGCTAAACAGGTTGTGTCTCGTGTGTAACCACCAGGTCACTTTGTCAGCTACACAGTGCTGGAACAGCCTTTGAGCCTTCCATGACAGCTGATTTCCACTGGCCTTTGGTTTCAGCCCAGTATTTTTTCCTGATTATGACTTCAGGTATTATTAACCTTCTGTCTGAAGTGGAAGTCTTGTACAATGCTCTCTCAATAGACTTGATGAAAGTCCCGCTAAAGCCAATGGAGAAATTCCCATTGACTCTGTACTGGATGGAGGCCAGGAAAAATGCTCTGTGCTGTTATTTTTGGTTGCTATCCATGCTGCTTAACCTTTTATAAATTGCATATTATTCATTCACCCAGGAACTTCAACTACAGAATTCAGGCACACAAACAACTCCAGGTGTCCAAGAAACTCGAAGACAAGAACTGAAACCCTGACTTTTCACAGGAACTTGTACAAGACACTAAACTGCTTAAAACAAAATAAAACACAGATGCAGCAAACCTTCAGTTCTGCAGTTTTCATGAGAATCAGTTGTTGACATGTACATCCCTAATTGCACTGGGACTCACCTTTCTAGTGGTGTGGTAAGAAAAAAAATTGTGTTAAATAAGGAATGCAACTTCAGAAATACTTTCTCATGGGACAAGTGTATAAAGGAGAAGCTGGGATCTACATATGCACAGAGGAAGTGAAAACCAGAAAGAAAGTAATGAGAAAGGGCAAAGCTGCAGTAAGCAAGCCGGAAATGATGAATAGACAAATTTGAGAGGCAATGTAGGGACTGAATGTGAACAAGTAAATGTACCTGTAAGAATAAATTGTGTATTATTCCATTTGACCCTCATCCAAAAGTCCTTTCTTCTTCCCTTCCCAGCAGGACTCGGCTTTGTGAACCCAATCTGTGCAGGTTTGGGAGTAGTTCAGTTGTTAAATCTTCCCGGTAAAGCTGAGGCACAGCTGTGTCTGGGTCCCAGCTGCACTGGATGCAGGCACATTCCGCAGACCTGCCAGCTCTCCCAGCGTGGATACTTGGCTGTTGCTTACAGCAGGAGAGCCTCTGCTGCTCTGAGCAGTGGCTGAATTCATTTTTCCAAACGCTGCATGTCTGGGTATCCTGAGCAAATGGCCATTTCACAGGAATGCTGAATCACATCTGCAGAGGAACCTGGAGCTGCATCAGCTCCATTGCCCCCAGCTCCCCAGCCTGTGTGCACTTGGCAGCAGGGCTGCCCCAGCTGGGACGTGTCACATTCTGCACGGATCCAGCAGCCAGCTCTGCACACCATGCTTTTGGACCTGCCAGCGTTGAGAGGCACAGCTGAGCTCTGCTTGGCCCAAGGGGGCTCCAACGTTGTTTTTACCTTGGCTTTCTGAAGCATTCTCCTCCCCTGGATATCTCTTGATCCCTGGTTCACAAACCCTCCTTTCCTTCGCTTTGGCCTTTCTAGGCAAGCTGGTCCTGCGGCTAAAAACATTCCTCCTATCAACACAGCAAAGCTCTCAGTGTCTGCTCCCTTTCTCAGAGATTATTTGCATTCCTACCTAGCAGGTGTCTGTGGTGCCAGACTAAGCCTTAACACACAGTCTTGTAATCCAGTTTCCAGGGGAATTACCAGCTTCCAAATAGCTGAAGACAAACCTGGAAGTTATGTTTATTTAACCAACAGCTGTCCATTGCTCAGCCTGGAATAGGTTCTAAGGTTTACTCGCCTTCCAGTATATTATCAATGTGAAATACACAGCATGTGGATAATCCCACATCCACGGGGAGAAATGGTACCAGACAGGAGCTTCACAACATCAGACAGACTCACAGGTAAATACAATCCTGAACATACCACATTATCATTAGATAAAAAACGAAATGTCAGATTATCATTATTACATTATAATTCCTCCTGGTATGAGAACTGATCTTGTTCCATTTAAGCCAACTTGAGTTTTGCTACTGAATCCAATGAGTGGGAAGCAAAAACCTGGAGAGGAAACACAATAAAAAAGGAAGAGGAAGACGATTTACCTTTGAACACACAGTTAACTATTAGTTTTTCCTTTCTTCAAGGATGAATCGTTCAGGATGGATATCCAGAAAAACTGTATGACCTCAATGAACTTCCAGACTCTCTGGGCACCAGCAGGATTCTCCTGCTGACCAACTGGAACATCCTGCCTGCTCTGTGGGCGTTTGCAGGAGTTCTGTTCCAGCCTTCTCGCGCTCCCCTCGAGACTCATCTGTCTCTGACACGAGCAGCAAGGGAGATGGAGCAGCTGGGGAATCAACAGAGACAAGCTGAAAGTTATTTACAGATGTTAGCTGAGAAAATAGGAAACCCACAGAGCAGGGCAGCGTGTGTGACTCTGTCTCAGAGGGAGTGTTCTCCTGTAATTAGAACCCAAATGGTTTTATACTAATTTTCAGCTTTTGCTGTGAGAAACGGCACCTAATGCCAACAACTGCTGTCCAGATATTCTAATATTCCTAACTTGGAGATTCTAGACTCGCATACAAAATGAAAGGGGAAAGCACTGTGGCACAGTTCCAGCTATTTGCAGACACAAAATCTTCAGCATTTTCTGCATGTCAGTTTGCCACAGCCCCACAACAATGGTTCAGAGGAACACAGGATGTTTATGAACTTTGGCTGAGAGCAACTGAGTTACATCAGCCTTAACACTGTCTTCAGTAAGCTCAACTAAATCTAAAATCTATTTTTAAATTTACTGATGATTCTGACCACATCTCTCCGTGCTTCACACAATGCACCAGACTCCAGCCAGTCTCTGATCATTTAACCTCTCACAAATAAACAAGCAGAACTGAATCATAATTATACCAACCATTATTACCACCATCCCATCCTGGATGTCAGGTTTGGGAGTATGACACATCAATACTGCCCACAGATGTCTATTTGTTTCTAATCTTATAATTTAAATTGATCACTTGAGGAAAATTACATGAGAACATATTGTACTTGCAGGATGAAAGAACTGAGCAAATCTACTATATCCTTAACAAATTGCCTATCAATTAGATTTGTAACATCACACTTCTCACTACAGCCCGTAATTGAATTCACACTTTGGAAAAACAGTCGCTGTTACCCAGTTCACAAAATCTAGTGTAATTTCTATTTTAATAGTTCTTATCCTGCTCATAGAAAATAATTAACTCAAAAAATTATGACTCCTTACTCCAGACAGAATGAAACAGTACAGCCTTTAAATTTATCCCCCAACTATTTGGTGTTATATTCCAACTGCAGTTTGTTCATAGAGGCCATAAATCCTCATTAGCTTCATAGTGACCAATCTGAACAATAATTTTAACTAATGGAGACAGTAAAAATATGAAAACATCAGAAAAACAAACCTGAGCTTGACATTTCCACAGAAATAAGCCTCAGTTTTAGGAGAGATGTTCAACAGAGAAAATAAAATAGGAGTGTGCCCCTGGCACCCACCTTTCCTTTGTACAGGTGGTTGCATAACTCCATGCAAGGTTTCTGCACCAAAATTTCCAAGTCATTCAAAAAAAAATTTTTGTTAAGTGTTGTGTTTCCAAGACTGGCCTTAATTAGCCCTGTAATGCCTTCACAGCAGGCTCTTGCTCTCAGACTTCTATTAAGACTAAAATTAATTTTACAGTTCTAAATGCTTCATAGCTATCATTTATTTATGGGTCTAACATTTTCCTCACATCTGAAATTAGATTTGCACTTCTTTTGTTTTTCCTAAATCTTCCCTTGATCCTTCTCTGTATATATTGCTCCTATATTTTGCATTTTTATCTCCCTGACATCCTCAGAAAAGGCCTTTGGTACAGAACTTTTCTAGTCAAGAGAGCTGTGATAGTGTCACCCAGACTAAAGGTCTGTACTAGCTATTTTCTCTGAAAGGCTGACTCACTGCTATCATTTGCCTTTCCATGTTTTAACCTGTTTTGAACAGCACATTAATATTTCTGTTCTCACAAGATATCACTCATTTTCATCAGTCTTTTCCAAAAATTAGAAAAGAATGTCAGAAATGCACATTGTGCCTTCTTGAGCTTTCAAAGCAATGGAACATCAGGACCTCAGTATTTAAAAAAATCAGTTAATCATCACTATGGTGTAATAGATTTATTTATTTTAGCCACTACTTAAACTAATTATGCTAAGTGGTTTAGGACTTTGTACTCACAAAAAGCCAACATATCCCAATCAAGCTGCCCAGCCAGCACATCCACACATCCTGACAGCTCAAAGGCACTGCTGCAGCCCTCACTGCTAACCAGGATTCTCACAGGGAGATAATCCCCTCAGATAATCTACCAACAGAATGAGCCTTAACTGTTTCTTTTTTAGGATTAGCAGTGTGTGTTTCTGCTCAGACTCACTTGTTTTGCAAACAGTTCTACAGACACAAGCACCTATTTTCCAGGCATTAATTTCTGCAGCCCCTGTTTACAAGGAAAGACAGAGTGGTCCAAGGGAGAACAGAATAGTCCATGACTGAACAGAGTACTTTGTGTCTTCAGCTGTGTCCCTGGCATGCTGTGTGAAACAGCACATTTAGCTTTCCCTTGGTCATTTGTGCATGGCACAGGCACAGCTGGAGACTCCGAGACCTGTCCTCGCCTTATTATCTGTGTAAACTGGTTCAGTCCATCTAGGAAATGCTGCTCAAATCCTGCATTTCCCTGACAGGCTCACTAATGCTGATCCATTACTTTGTGATCTGATACAGGAAAACTAAAACTGCCCCCACTGAAGAGAAAGAGCAAGAAACACTATGACTTTTTTTTCCCAATAATAGGTATTACGCAACTCCACCAGAAGCATTTCCTTGGAAATCTCTGTGTTGTGTCCTCAAACGCTTTCTCTGTCTCAGCCAGAATTCTGCCTTTCATAAAAATTACCTACCCAGGAACTCACACAAGCACAGCTTCTTCTGTTTCAGGGGTGGAGAAGAGAGCTCTGGAATGCCAGTGCCTGGCTGTCAGAATACCTCTCATCCTCACCCGCTTACATCTACTGAAGAAATGATCCTCTGTGTCTTTACACATTATGTCAGGGCACAACTGACAATATTATGGGAATTAGGTATGTAGTGTAACAAGAGTTATGTTTGCTGATCATGTGTTAAGAAAACAGGAAAGTCACTTGGTTCAGTTTCAAGTGTGTAGGCAAACCAAGAACTTACTCCTGTCAGGCAACCATACCAGAGCAGTCTGCCACGCCTGGGAAACCAGGCAATGCCACAATGATCCAGAGTCTCCTTTCCAGATTTGTGTCACATTTCTTCTCTCAGCTCAGAAACGCATTTGGTTCACAGAAAAAAAGAGACAAGGAGCGGCTTTAAAAGACTCATTTATACCTCATCCGTATTGTGCTGCTCCGCAATGCTTCTTTCTCCTAAAAGCAGCCACTGCATTCAACTCAGAGCCTGTTTTATTCAGAGTCCTGCCAGGGCTATTTTCCCCAGTGAGAGCAGAGCTCCTGGAGTATATTTGCATATTAAATCCAACCAGACATTTCCACGATGAGGGAACCATGGTGAAGGAGTGGAGGAGCAGGTGGGTGTCAAAGGAAACCAAGGAGCTCTCTGGAATGTGCCCTGGGACAGGAGATGAGCTGGCTGCTCCCCAGCCACAAGACCCTGCTCGTGACACAGCAGAGAGAAGAAAAGTAAACTTGAGTGAGTGTCAGAGGGAAAGGAACATGGCACTGGTGCCCCAAATTAAATGACGTTATTGGCAATTCCACAAAGTGAATTGGATCAAGAAATCAACCTGATTAGGGCACAAGAGCCCCTGAGGAATGAGGGGCAGGGCTGAGTTAGGGAGCCTAAAGGCAGCAAAAAAAGGCTCTACAATAAATTCAAAAGAAAAAGGCAGAGCGGAGAGTTTCTTGTTGCCTGTGTGGAGAAGATGGAGTGTGTCAGTGAAAACACTGAGTCCTGCTGAAATCACTTGTGATGAGGGAGGTGAGAGTCCATGCTACATATTCTGAAAGGAAATAGAAAAGGAAAAAATTATTTTTAAAAATAGAACCAGAATAGGGGTAAATATTTGCTTCAGATAAATATGTCTATGAATAGTTTTACAGAGGGGAGCATATCTAGAGTAAAAATGCCCTTGTGTTCAGCCTTGGTTTAGGAAGTTTTAGGCAAGCACACTGTCATTTCTAGATACTTATCAGGTATGAATGTCCTGCCAGAATTTCCCAACCAAATTTCCCAAATCCCTCTGCAACCCCAGCACTTGAAACAGATGAGTTCCTACAGAATAAGAAGGGGAACAGAATAAATCTTTCCATTTTATTCATTTATTTCAACCTTACACAGTTCTTTAAACACCTGTGATTGAAACTCCTCACAATCACTTAAATTCAAGATGCAAGAAAATGATACTCCTGATTAGAAAAGCAAATAGAAATACATTTAAAATAATTAAATGTGAAAATGTGTATTAACTATCAGTATTCTTTACATGGGAAAAATCTGTGCCACCTGAGAACTGGTGTATCCAGCCATTCAAAAAGCATCATTTATCCAAGCCAGGAATGTCAAAAATAATCTCTCCACATATTCAGCAACACAGACTTTTACATAAATCACTGAAGATATCACCCTAAGGGAACTGAGGATGAGTTGCCAATTTCCTTCAATAGGCTTGCAACAAAACTCTCTCAAAATGAATTTTGTCAAATCATGAGATCAAGGGCTGTTTGGAAAAGGCACAGTATTTTGCTGTATTCTTCGCTTCCCACTTGTGCCAGAAGAGATTTCCAGAGCACACAAGTTAGATAAATAGTTGCACCTGAATCCAGCACTAATGCCAAAGCCTGCTGAATTAATCCAACCCATGACAACTAAATTAAGGAATTTTGCTGTCCACAGAGTGACAGGTCCATTGACTGAATCAGGAACCAGATTATCAGTGCAACGCTGTGCTATCAAACCAAAGCAAACAGGTTTTATTGCAGGCGCTACAAGAAAAGCCAAACCACTCCAGCTTCCCATTTTTAATTGGGATTCTCAGGATGCTGAGTAACACATTAGTGCAGAAGAAGCAGCCCAAGAGAAACTCCCCATGCCAAAGAACAGAACTGGGGAGTTTATTACAGAGCATGGGGGAGTGAGGAACAAGCACTCAGCAAAGGCTCCCAAACAAATGCATTGAACTTCCAAACAAATCTGCTCTGACTGCAGTGCAACCTTCTGTGATTACCATCCATGAATATTGTATCAAATGAAGATTGCTCACTGGAACACTGAATTTTAAAGGAATGTTGCACAGTAGCTGAGGAAAGTGAACTATGAATTTTTAATTTAAACATTCGCATCAGAAACAAGCCTCTAAAAATTTTGGGTCTTCCAATCAAATAGATACTTGGTGTGACCTGTGAAAGCAAGTAAAGAGTTTTAATTTCAAATGCCAAGAAGAATGAATCCTGACAAGCAGCAGACCAAAGATTAATAAGACATGGCTTGTATTTTTCCTGACATTAAAATATTTAAATTTTAATAGCATGGTATTTTTAAATCTTATTTTTTCAGTTTTTAGCAGAAAAAAAAATACAAAAAGAATTCAAATCCTATAGTCTACTGTCATCCACATGTAGTAATTTATGCAACTCCAACCCACTCTAACTCCTACTTATACCAAAAGAAGTTGATCCAAGCCAGTGACTTAAGAAGAGGGGGATCCAACTGATAACATTCCTGGAGAAATAACAGAACTGCAGCTCCCTGGCCAAATCCAGTAACAGGAATTTTTTTCTCTCTACTGAGGCACAAATTGTGTCCAAACTTCCCCAGGCTTAAATGAAGCTGAGTTATAAACCTACATGACAGCAAGTGCATCAATCTCTGCCCATTTGGAACTTTGCAAGATATTTTTTCAGCGTAAAATTATTGGGTATCATACACAACAATATATGTATTAACCAAACAAAGACACATTTTAGGTAATACCACACCGAAGTTTCTGCTGAAAAGGAATTCATTCAGGTGTGCCAACCACCTAAATTTCAGGAGCTATTACAAAAGCATCAGTGAGGCACTGAAGACAATCATTATTAATTAAGGAAATAATTAAGAGAACATGTGCACAGAACTTAGTGATAATCCCATACATAGTCTAATGGATACAAGAACGTGTTCTAAGCTTGATACCACTCCTGTTAACAATAACAGCACTATTTTGTCATGTACAGCCAAGAGCATTGACTTCCTGTACAGCTCCTTGGCAATGCTCTCTCCAAAGTCCAGCTGAGAGGAAAAAGAACAGGAGGAGAAGACAAAGAAGGGAAAAAATACACTGAGATCTTCTTGCAGAGGTTCTGCTGAGCTGGAAAGACCCCATGTCACCCCAGAGATGTGATTCCTGTGCCCCAGCGAGGCAGGACAGCACATTTTAAATAAAGTGTAGGGCAAAGGTAAATTTCTGTTCACTTTTTGCAGCTGTGCTTCCAAAATAACTCTCTGCAGGAAAGAGCACCGTGGCAAGGGCTGGAGGGAGGATTAACAGCTCTGACCAGGCAGAGCTGGAGCCAGAAATCTGTAGAAACCCAATGGGGTATCAGAAAAAAAATAAAATTAAAAAAAGACCAAAAACACTATGAAAAAATATCTGGAGTATCTAGGCCAGAATGAGGGGGAAAATTAATTATCCACAAGGAATCCTCATAAACTCAGCCCATTCTTCAAACCTGGGCTCCTAAGGGCACCACTGAGCTGGACATCAGCTTTTACATGTTTTGGTGATTAAAAAATTAGATGGATTGTCAGTGGCTGGACACGTATGAATCAGTCTGTAAACATCAAGACAAGGTCCTTGTGAAAATCTCATCTTCTACCACGCTTCTCAGTTATTTAACATGCCAAGACATATGTCTCAGGCTTCCAGTTTAAAGCTTTCATGACCTTTGCTAAATATCATCTTTCGTTCTCCTCTTTTATTCATGTGGTGACCCATGAAAAAACATCAAACCTTTCTTTCCTAAACAGCAAGTGCATAATACCTGCTCTCCACTGTCACACGTCTTCTGTCACTGTCACTCTTAAATAAATAAATGAATAATCTTCTTCTTACTCAGTCTCTACAATAAATACCCCGAAAAATGTTTGCCAAGAGCTACAATAGTCAGAGTCATTTCATGCTAATATTTCATGCTCTGATTATCTCTTTTTCCAATGCATTACCTTTTAAAAAAATCCTGTTCAACAATACTATATACAGTTCATTTGTGTCTTCTGACTGTTTTGTGCTTATTCATGATACTGTTCTTTATTTCTTTGGTTGATGACACTGTCATCTGTCACCTCATCTGCCATTTACATCTCATTAATATCAATTGTGCCCTCAGGGATCAGTTTTGTCATCAGAAAATGGCACAGAGGGTCTGCAAATGGAAGAAATACCAAGCATCGTGCCAAAAATAGCAGCGAGGCATCTCATCTCTCTTTCCCAGAGCCCACAGATGCTCCTGTGTATAATCACAGCACGTTTGACTTCATTCTGGTCACTAAGGTATAAGGAAGTTGTATTTAATAATTGCACTGGTTTTATTGGAAAAATAACTGAATATCAGGACAGGAAGCTGGTACTGACTGAAACCCACAGCTTCTCAGTACCCACGACCTTGAAACACAGAAACAGGAGTGACTAAAGACAAGGCTGGATCATTCTGAGTGAGAGAGAAGCAGTAGGCAGAAGCACTGAGGCTACTCTTCAGGTCTTCATTTCCCAAAAAAAAGCCAAGTAGGTTGTGATGCAGATAAATTCTCCTCAGGCCAGTGAGAGTAGGCAGAAACACCATTTCTCTGAATACCCAACACACTTTCCATGTTTACAAACCATGAAAAGTCTCTACATTGTGATACAGAAATGCTCTTTGGAAATAAACTCAAACGTTCCCTTCCAGCCGCACCATTACAGCAGTGCTGCTAGTCCCACTCCCTGGAAAAGGTGTGAGACAGGCTGCCAGCTCAGCTCAGGCCTCATGACAGACACCTGATGGGTTGAACACTGCAGATTTTCCTACAGAAGAACCTCGTGAGCTTTCCTGCAGTTGAGAGCTCTGGGTTTGTCTACCTGTATGGCTTTGGAAGATGCAGATTCAAGGAAACACTGTGAAACACCTGCTAAAGCCTTGCAGCCTGCTGGGCTGTCACACTCAAATACTCTTGAGTGAATTCTGCTGTGCTGCAGGAGGTCCAGCAGCACGACCAGCTCCTTCTTTCTGCTCATTTCTATTGCTGAAACATAGACCACCATTTGAAAAAAATCATTCCCCAATGAATGTCCATAATGTGGCACTGAGAGGCCCCTGTGAAAATCACAGCTGTAACAGCAAAATTTTATGTTCTATCAATGCTACAGTAATGTCACTCTCATTTCACATGGACAGTGCAGCCACATAATAACCAACTTTTAAACTGTGGACATGCTTGGCTCATTTGCTTGCAATTATATTTAGTGAAAATATCTTGTAGTGTTGGCTGCTCAGTCACTTGCCTCTGCACCTTATTAGCCTGAGCACTCGGAGAAATCCTCCACTGAGTCCCAAAAAACGCACAGCAGCAGCCTGCACAGACATCTGCCTAACTGCAGAAAAATGAGCTTGCATCCTATTTTACTGCAAATAATGCCTACCAGATTTTCCAAGAGGTATGTATTTCATACCTCCTCCAACACTTACCTCCACCCCCAAAACCTTTATCCTAATTTCACTCATCAGTGTCTGCTATCTTTATATATCACATTAGCATCTAGCCTGCCTCATCTTTTCCACTCCAGTGGCCCTAGATCTCATTGTGCTGCCGTTTATCCACGAGGCCCACACCTTCCATGCTGCAGCACCATGATGACCGCTCATCCAGATAATCCTGGTCAGTACTGTCACAGCTTTGACAACAGACGACTGTACCTGTCACATTAGATAAGCCATCCCATTTGCTTCACATTAAACGGCAGGGCAATACATAGATATCATCTGTCACACGAGAAGCCTTGCTGAAAAGACAGCTCTATCACACACAGCACCCATGAAAAGCAGAAATAGCCCAGCAGCTGGAGGAACAATGTTTTCATATTTCAAAGATTCACCTTCTGAATAAAAATTGATTACAAGGAATACTCACACACGCACCTATAGACAGTCACTCTTCTGAGATGTGGCCTATCGTTGCCCTTGACCCTGACCAGCCATTTTGTTTCCATCAGAAATGCTCTTAATATGATAAAAAGTTCAAAAAAATATGAGGAATCAGACACAAATCTTCAGTCAAGTGACAGGTTGTGCTCCTTAGATCAGCTTGAACAGAAAATGCAATGATAAAGGTTTGAAAGTCTGTAAGCAGAGTCAGGGGAAAGATGCACTAGAAGCACTTGCTAAAATATGAGCAGGTTAAATCTCTCTTTATTGAGCTTTGTAAGAAATATATTATATGAAAGTCACACCACTTATGATGTTTTATCCAAACAAACTGATGTGAATGTAAATTGTCATCAAGCTTCAGCTTTTCATTAGCTAAGCAGACAGGATCCTGTTACCCTGGGCTCTGGAAACACAGGAACTCTTCCAGCAAGAGTTGTTGCGAGAAATGCCGGCCAGAAAAGGGCAAAGGCAACCAGGTGGGGTGGGGGACACCTGAACAAACCATGAGCATCTGTACAGCAGTAA
Organism: Bombycilla garrulus; assembly: GCA_013400315.1. NCBI lineage: Eukaryota > Metazoa > Chordata > Aves > Passeriformes > Bombycillidae > Bombycilla > Bombycilla garrulus. The sequence goes on from VXBU01012053.1 coordinate 1,565,357, forward strand.
CAACTCAGCTTTGTAACTTCACTGATTTAACTGTACTGATGTCTTAAAACTGATCTATGGTGTGATATACATGGATTATTATCAAATTCCAAATGAGGGGTTACAATCATTCCTTGTATGCAAGCAGAAGTGAATTTGGGAAATTATTCAACACTTAGAGGACCTTACTGTAAAAACTCACCTCCTCTGCTGTGGGATCTGTTCTTGAGAAAGGTCAGATAAGGGAAGTTTACAGTCAATTAGAAAGGACAGTGATTATTAAGTTTGATGGCGCTGTCCTCTTGGCGAAAATCTAGAAATCAAATTGGGTTTTAGAAAGCAAAGCCTGTCTCAATATTACCATGCACTTTTTTAAAACTCTCCTGGGTGAGCTGGGGCTGCAGTGCCCAGCTGACACTGCTCCAGGGCTGGAGGAGCAGGTCAGGATCTCAGATTTTATGCCTGGACACCAGTCATAAAAAAGACAAACACCCAAAACCAGTTTCCATGACTAGTGGAAGAGAAGGTGGAACATCTCAGAATTGCTGTCTTCTCTCACTTTACCCCAATCACTAAAAATGTAGACTTTTGGTCTAAAAATTAAAACTCTCAAATTATTTCCTTCATTTTCTATATTTTGATAATTTTCATAGCAGCTCTTTTACTTTATTAAAATCTTAACATTTTCACTTAGTAAAAAAATCAATTTTATATCTAGAAAAGTGTTGTATATAAAATTTTCAAGAAGCACTTTCAAGGTTCAGTTTATATTCCCTTATTAATGAGGATAAAAACAACCAAAAAGCGCTAAGAGAACAGCAGCCCAAATTTAAGACAAAAGTGGAATCTTCAACCCAGATTGAATCCCAAACCAAATGTGAATTTCTCACTGAGGTGATGCTTTGCATTATCACATCTGAAACTCCTTTCTACTCACACTACATGGATTATTAGCAATCATATATTTGACTGGAGTGTGTACATACACAGAGCCACTTAGCTTTTAACCCAAGCAATAATATCATCTCAGCAGGAAGCTGCAAGGATAGAAGCATTCGAGATCCTGCAGCATCCATGTATTATAACAGCAAGACTAATACAAGAATCTTAATAGAATTTTCTGCCTACTGCTAACAGATTTGCCCATTAACTCTGGGAACACAGGGAGCCTCACAGGTACAAGCCACCGTTTTCAAAACCCTCAAAGTTTAGGAACTCCCACAGGACTTGGGCTGAGCCACCAGGGAGTGTTAAAAACAGCACACAAAAAAACTTTAGCCCAGGAGTTTGTTCCCCACACAAAGGACTTCACCAAACACAGAGAGTGACAGGAGCCCAGCTCTGGGGAGGTGACTCTCGGAAGGGAAGGGCTGACATTAATTGGAAGATATTTTCCCTGGAGCCCCACTGCAGGTTGGAGCACACAGCTGGGGCACACAGCTGCTTGGCTACTGCAGTTCTTGCTGCAGTGGCCACAGTGCTCGAGGTTTTCCATGCAAGGTCAGCCCCTGTTGGTGCTGCTTCAGCAGAGCCTGGAAACGGGGCCGTGGCTCTGAGTGAGCAAACCCAAAAGCCAAGCTCACACCCGTGGCTCTGAGTGTGCAAACCCAAAAGCCAAGCACACACCTGTGACTCTGAGTGTGCAAACCCAAAAGCCAAGCACACACCCGTGACTCTGAGTGTGTAAATTCAAAAGCCAAGCTCACACCCGTGACTCTGAGTGTGCTGAAGAGCAGCCAGACAACAGTAACTGTGATCAGTCACAGTTGAAGTAGAAAACTACACCTGGACAGTGGAAGTCAGAGGGAAAATTAATGTCTGAGCAAGTGTTGGGTTTTGCTTTGACTTGATATTTTGCTAAACCTTAACAGATTGTCCCCTTCTGTGGGCTGGGGATGCTGTGGGATCCATCTGGGATGGTAGTTACTACCTGCTCTACAGGAGAACTGTCAGAATTAATCAGTTTATACCTAACTTTTCAAGAGACGGAAATTCAATGTCATGCCAAAGTACTACGATTGCTTAAGTACTACAGAGCAAGTGCAGCATTTCAAATCTCAGGTGATTAGAAAACAGGCACTGCATAAAGTGTAGTACAAACATTTAATGTTTGGGGCAGCTGCTGCTATGTTGCTGTTATTATTTTCTTTCATTATTTAAATTCAGCATTAACAAAAAGATAGGTCACACTGGAAATCACTGCTTAATATTTTATGAATTTCACATGTTTCGCTCTTTTTTTTTACCCTTGTTTATGTACTTGGAGTAATTAATGCTTTTTAAAAGGACCGATTCATTTTTAAATATGAATCACACCATACTCTTACAGGGGAAAAGAGGAATTAGTCATAAAAACAATTGTGTATTTAAGCAGAGAAGAATGTGTAAGACAGGATGGGGGGGAGGGAGGCTGAGATAGACACAAAGCTGCCACAGCTATTTTAATCAGCAAAAATAATACTGTCATGGAAAAAAAAAGAAAAAAAAAAAGGAAAAGAAGAAAAAAAAAAGCTGAACCAGCTTCATAGCCAGCAGAGGGAGCCAGGAAAAGCCCTTCATATCCACAGTTAGGGAATAAAGACAAATTAAACCATATGCATCTTTTCTAATACTATTTCTCTCTTCTTTCTCTTTCTGGGGAATGTCTCACACTCCTGGATTCCTAATCCAGATTATCCATTTCCACTCCTGTGAAGGAATATTAAATGCAATGAAGTACCTTCGAATATTTCAACTCACTTTCTGTCAGAGACCAGCAGGATTTATCCAATTTGTAGAGAAAACAGAGTTCTGCATGGACACAGCCTTGCCTGCTGTGGGCTTTGATCCTGCTATCAGAGACAACAGTTCTCCTGCAGCACTCTGCAGACATGAGCCACAAAAAGGATGCATGCACTGATCCATGGCTCGTGCTTCTCCCAAAATACCTCTCCAAAGACAACTATCCCTGAACTGAGAAACTGATACCACACCTGAGCAGAGAAATGACTAATGCTGGATTAGCCACGGGCTCAGACATTGCTGTTATTCATCAAATTGGACAGCAGATGATTTGAAGCCTTATTCAGCCAGCAACAGAAATGACTGAAGAACTTACTGGATAGATTAATAATATCACATAAATCAACTCTGTTTCTAACTGAACAGACTGGATCACCAAGAGTGGTAAGAAAAACCAGGTGCACTTCTTTCATTGCAAGTTGTCTTATTTACACAGATCTGAAAATCTCACCCAGGGCTGGGTAAACGCTGCTTTACAATAAAATCCAGAAAAGTTCCTTTGGGAGAGGAGGGAGTCGCTCCTTTGCATCAGCTCAGCATTTCTTGGGTGCTCATTTTGGGCCCTGCTCTTCAGCTGCAGAACCACAGCAGCAACTATTTGACTAACCAGAGTCTGAATGGTGTGATCTTCCCAAGAGGTGCATCAGCATTTGACTTTGGGCAAGCTGTTCATAATTAATTTTTTCCCCCATAAGAAAAACACTTGTTCTAGAGCATCATAACTTTAATGTAGACCATCAGAGTATTTCCACTAGCTCCAGTTCCACTGTTGCTGCATCTCGGCTGTTCAAAGACAGAAGGTTTTGCAGGGATCAAGTTGCAAGGGTTCTTCAAGCTGTTTTCCAGGGCTTCTGAATACAGATTTTTGTCTAATACTAAAATAAAGATATATTCATATTCATAGTCCTTCAGGTTCACAAAAAGCATTTGAAGCAAGCCATAACATTCAGCATGGCTTCACTTCACTTATCCCACCTGAAGGACTTTGATCAGCATTAGGCATTCACAATGTATCAACAGTAGTGAGCCAGGGACCAGGGTTTTGTTGTTTTTTTTTTGAAACTTATTTTGTAAACAGTTCTGGAGTGCAAGGAAATGTCAGTCTATTCATGAACAGGATGTTAAAAGTTTAAAATATGATGAATAAAACCCAGCTCTTCTTCAATATTCTTCTGTGCCCTTTGGACTGCCAGAACAAAAAGTAAAACCAGGAATTTTAAAAGTCTGTGAGCTGGTTATGAGTGCACTTAGGACAAAAATGATTTACTGAAGCTTACGTCATGTGCTATTATTTTTCACTCTGACACAGAATCATGGTTGTTCAGCCCATAAGAGTGATATGCAAACATCTTCAGCCTCAAGCATTTGCTCTATGACAAGGAATACAGAGCACAGTATGTTCCCAACTCTCAGAGCAAGGATAGGGAAATATTCTACTGGTTGAACAGAAAAGAAAGGAAGAAAATTATTCTCCACAGCCTGTATTTATGTAGAGTCTTCTGCAATGGTATAAATGTTGTGTGTTTGGCTGCATGCTTTGGATTGCAAATGCTGTTTGATCTACTGGACTTACCCTGAACACAAACATATTTCCCTTGCTGTTGCATATTATTATTTGTCTTTGGGTTTTTTTTCCTGAATATTACTTAAAAGTCTTGTCAGAAGACTTTACAATGCTGTAAGAATGGTGATAAAACTCAGTTATAAGGAAATACTTAGTAAACGGGTTCTAACTTCTTTTTCAAATTCAGTGATTAAAAAAGTCCTGGTGTTTTTCCTTTTTGCAAAGTGTGTACATGTTTCTAAGAGATACTGATATGTGTGCCTTACCAATGTCCTTTAACTTAAAAATAGCATTACTTACACACAATATAGCAGTTGCTTTGGTAACTGATTTTTCCTCTTTTAAAGGCTGAATAAATAATTGTGTAATACCCATTTAAATTATCAGTGTATGTGATTGCATTGGTCTGAAGCAACTTTTATACCATAATTTTTTTCTGTGGTGCCATGAATATGCATAAATGTTGAGGTATGGCATGATTACTAAGCAAATAACTGAGTCAGCACGGCATGTTGTGATTAAAGGAAAGTATTTGGACAATGATGATTCTGAATAGAAACTGCAAAATTAACAAGTGTTGTGGGAAGCAAAACTTCAGCTAGTTTCACTCTATTGGTAATCTCCACTTTAATGAGAGTCCCAAGCGTGCAGGACTTTGGGAATTAAACCATTACATCATGTGTGATTTGAGCTGAACTCAAAGCAGAATCCAAGCCTGTTGTTTTGGGATTCTGGGCAAAGCAACAAAAGGAGACAAATTTCTTAAACTGCACAAACTATTCACGCCTGGCCTGGAGTGCTCTTGCAGATCCTCATCTTGTAGAGCAGCCCCAGCTCCCAGCTGAGCAGCCCTGCACTGCCCTGAGTGTGCAGCACATTTCCAGTGCCGTGTCCCAGGAGAGCAGGGGAAACTCCCTCCAGGCTTAGCACCCTCGACTAATCAGGGAGCAACTAATTAAGGGTCAGGAAACTGCAAGAGCCTTCACTGCCAGAGCCCAGCTGGTCTCAGTGAGAGGAAGGAAGACACTGCATCTCTGCTGGCAAAATGAACCACATGACTCAAAGCAGCAGCACTTCCACTGAGAAAGCTCTTGTGACTAATGTAGGAATGCAATTATTCTACATATGTATATGGGCATACTTGGACAGAGTTTAAAAAAAAAGATAAATCATACCCCTGTGTTACATCATTTCTCCCTCTAGAATGAGTGCAAATATATTTGATCTCAACTATTATAACATCTTTCTAGTGACTTACTTAAAATAAAATACTATTTTATTACCGAGAGCATTAAAATGTCATGTTTATATAGCGAAGATTTAATTAAAATTCAGATTATAATAATAATTTAGCACTGAAGCATAGAGCTAAATTTCTTTTGCTGAATTCAAAGTACATTAACACAGACAGATGTGTCAGGAAAACACCACACTATCACACTGGGGAATTAAGGTGCAGATTGGAGCAGTTGACCACGTTCTTGAATCTGCTGTTGAATGCCCAAGTACATCATCCAAACCCAGTCAAGGATTCCTGGCAGCACCAGAGGATGAATAAATAAGGGTAAGTATTTCCTAAGAATGATTCCTTACAAAAACGGACCAACAGATCAAATGTGTCTTACACATGCACTACCAAAGTCAACCCAACAATTCCAACTGACCTTGGCGTTAGACCTTAAGAAAAGAAGTTGCTTTGGAAAAGCAGTAGCCCTGCCTTAAACTCTCTAGGAATGTAAAGATGCAGCTCCAGTCTTGAAAGTCTCAGAGATCCTTCAAGGGTGACAATATGGTAAAAAAAACCCATGAAACAGACAAAACATCTAATATATAGAGGTTTATAAAAATACGCTGTGTTATCAAAGCAGTTTGTAGACTGGAAACAAGAAGTAGCTGATACAGCTGACAGGAGTGGCTTTGTGCATCACCTCCAAAAAATGTTAAACATTCTGCATTGTTTAATACTAAGAATTTACTTTTCCTCGGCCTCTGAAAAATATTGCCCCATTGCCAACTGGAAGGGCAGTACATCAGAATTAGAAGTATCTTGGTTTACTGTCTCCAAGTGCATGATCAGGTATCCTCAAACAACATCCTGACTGTGGCCACTTTAGAGGAAATATGTAAATGGGTTTTCAAGTTGTTTAATTTTTCTGCTTAAAGGTCCGTAACTGCACCTTGGCCTGCTCAGGAACTTAGAAAGAATTTTATTCACTGTCATCAATTATTTCCCTGTGTGTGACAGTGCAGAGATCTGTAACATCCTTGTTTGATGGGTTTCACACTCCCAGCACCTACGATAAAGATTTTGATGTTTCCAAACAGCCATTTCACGTAATCTGATGCCCAGTGGGACCTTTGTTCATTTAGTGCTTGTTCCATGGGATTGTCAAATCTTCCGTGCTCCTGTTTCAGACATCCCAACCTAATTTAGAACACACAGCGGCCCTAACCTGCTCTGATGCCTCACATTTACCAGCACTTCCACCAAGTGAAGTACTTCCCTTTTATCACTATAGGCAGTGAGTTTCATGTGATCTTATTTTCAGCAGCAAATTACTTCCTGTTGTGAGTTCAACTGTTTGAAACGCTCTGCAAAGGATCCTACGCTGCAGGAAATAGTCCTGTTCTATTTAAATATTTGCTAGTTATACAAATTACTTCCTTTCCAAATTGCTTTGCACTTTTTTTTTTAGTTTTTAAATTGTTCTGTTTAATTATCAAACTGCTTTCAAGTACAGGGTAGCTTGTTTGGGGTTTTTTTTCAGAACGCTATTAGTTTTAAGTTATTTCTGTAACTAATACATGCTTTTCTTACATGCATTTCAACTCCCACAAAAGTAATTTGAAAAGAACTACAACATCAGAAAAAGTAATACTGGGATATCTAAAGTTTAAAGGGCAAAGTTTAAGTGACACCTAAACAGTGATTTTTCCATTCTGATGAAAACAATGAAGACAGACTTGGTCATTCCAACACTTAAAAAAATCAAAAGAGCTAAAAAACTAAACATTTCCTTCCTGTTTTTTTTTTTTTTTCAAAGCCAAAACATATGATGATTTTATTTCCAAGTGGAAAAGAAGGTAGTCCTAGGTTAAATTCATTGTATTAAACGAGTAGTTGGAACACCTGATGAAATGTTTTGGAGGCAAATGCAGAACGACATGAGCCTCTGGTTCGATCCCAGTGCCGCCACTTCCAGGTTGTTTCCAAAGGTCCCTGTAAAAATAACCATGCATTTTTAGGATTAGCTCTGTTACCTGCTTGCTCAGTGGACCAGCAGGCATCAAGCAATGACAAAAGCAGTTTATGAAAGTTGAGTAGTTAGGGCTTAGCTCCGGGGTTGACATCAGGGTCTAATTTTAGGCGCTGGGTCAGGCGCTGGCTCTGCTCCTTCCTCAGGAGAGCTGGGGACAGGAGGCTCCCCCTGGGACAGGCTCTTCTGCACCTGGCAGTGCTCAGAAAGGGAGGCACAGCCACATCTCATTTCAACTGTTGACATTTCTAACTCAAAAAATGCTCAAAAGGGAAAAAAAAACAAGAAGTAGGAGAGCACAATGATCATTCTGCATGGCTTTAATCTTCACCTATTCAAAGCCCCAAACGCAGACTTTGCCAAAAAATGGGTTTCAAGAAATGCAATTAAATGTGTGAAATAAACTATTTCTAGGGTTGCTGGGTCTTTGACACCATTTACTTGATCATCTCATTGACAAATTAGGGAAAAGTCCACGAACAGTTTTCATCCACAAAAAATGAAATCATCAGAAGGGCTATAAGTTCAGAATTCAAGGCTGCTTTCTAAAAGCACCAAAGACCTGAATTATTTGTAAACTTACAGGAAATTTGTCTGCTGCGCAATACAATTGTGAAACAACTAAATTGTGTAGGAGGAGGACAGCATGTTGTAAAAGGGGTGGATGGCTCTGAAAATTAATATCAAAACTTGCACTTAAGAACGCAGGAAACTCTTTAAGTTTCTCATGCTGAAGCAGAAATATTAAATTGTAGCTTGTCTAGGAGCCAGTGCCCAAAATGCCTTTGTTAGTGTGTCAATACAATCCTCCTTCTATTTTTTATTGGCTATGCTTCAAAAATTTAGTCTATGCCTGTTAGATAATCTTTTAACTTCTTCTCCATTTACCACATTTTAATCTCACAGGGTAACAGAGAGAAAGGTCTGGTTAAATGAACTTTCTACAAAAAAGCCTGTAATTATTGATAAAAGAAGTACTGTGCAGTTTGGGGATCTTTTTTGCAGGCATCACCAACTTTTCCCAAGACTATTTGTTCCTATCTTTTTGCATCCAGGGACTTTTACAGTGATGTTGTTTTTTGTACAGTTACAAATAACAATTGAAACACTTTATACAGATTGAAGGTTTTATCAAGACAGAAGTATGTGATCATATGTGAGGAAGGAAATGTCATGAATTTATGAAATCCATGCTTTCTGATGAGCGAGCCCTAATTCTGACTGTGCTGAATAACTCCAGTCTGAAGGAACAGGAGGGGTTATTAAACACAGAAGATACTTGCAACAAAGCAAGGAACAAGAGAGCTCTGAAATTAGGCAGAAGGCTGAGAGCTTACAGTTTTCCTTTAATTAAGGGGATAATTTTATATGACTGTATTGAAAACAAAAGAAGGTGCCTGATCATTTCTGGGAAAACACCGCTTGAAGGTCAAATTCCACTGCAGCTGCACAGAAGTCACCTACATTTCATATAAAGGGCAGAACTGGCCCTGTGGTAGAAAAATAAAATAAAATACCTCTAACCTGATTTTTTCAACAGCTTTTGGATACTTGGTGTATGATTATACTGAAGTTACTCTATAAATTTATAAATCTGGGGAGCCCAGTCTTTGAAGAGTCTTCCAGAACTCATCTACAAGCATAAAATAAGGCAGGCATTTAGAAATCTCAGCAAGCTTGGCCCATCAAGACATTTTCTGGCAAGTAAAATTATTTCATGATTTATTTAAAGATTGATGAAGTTAAAGCATGGCAAAAGCCATAAGTTATCTCAAATACACAGTGATTCTGGATATGTTCAGTGCAAGATATCACTGCTGAATCAGTCAGCTGAACACTCTCATTGTGCTGCCAAGTCCTGTAGGTTAATATTTAGATCGTGAACAGCCACTCCTTCACATGGAGTCATCTCCTTCTGTTGACACTAGGCCAAAAGGAACTCTGGGATTTCTCTCTCATAAAGGATATTACAGAAAGCTTTGTGTCCTTCCCTCCAAATACATGTTAATAATGCAGTTAGAAATTATAAAGCATGTTGTTTAACTGGAGAAACTCACAGTGTGATGTAGGTTGGAAGATTCACATGAATGGTGCTGTCCCCAAAATAAGTTCCAGAAAGCTTAAGTGAACATCATCACAGCAGTGAAAGGAGGAATTTTAAAACACTGTAGCCAAGCATTTAATAACTAATGGGGACAAGGACTCTTCAGTTCTGTGAGCTGCTAGGTGTCTGACTGAGGAATATTTTGAAAACCATCCAACCTTGCAGTTTACAAGAAACTACAAACCAAAAGATTCTCTAAAAACACAACGTTGCTTCATTTTATTGGGAGGAAGAATGACAAAAGGTGATTGCCCTGCTCTGCTCAGGTGCAGCCTCTCCTCGAGCTCTGGGAACCACATAAGAGAATGCTACAAAGCCCTGAGAGTGTCCAAAGGGGGGACACGAGCATGGTGAAGGGTCTGGAGTGGAAGCCCTGTGAGGAGTGACTCAGAGCACGTGGAGATTCTCACAATAGTGAGATTGTTGGTGCTGCCCTGGGCAGGATTTGGAGTTGGACTCCATCCTTGTGGGTCCCAAATTCCAACTCAGTATTCCCATAATTCTATGACTCAAAGTTGACTGAACATCAATATTGTTACCAGATAATATAACACAATTTAGCATTCACTCCCACTTTTAAAGCTGCTGAAGTGAAATATTTAGAAAAAACATCTCCATCACTAATACAAACAGCAGAAAGTACTCCTGACACAACACTTTAGACATCAATTTTCATGTACAGAGTATAAAGTTCGCCTTTGGGGCTTTGTCTCATGCTTCCTTGCTGATGCTGTGCACACTTTCAGGTCAATATCCCCGCTCCTTCCCTGCTCCCAGATCCCACAGTTGAGCCACACACAGCTGGGTGCTGTCTCAGCCCTGAGCTGCCCTGGGGATGTGGGGCTGTGGGGCAGGAGGGTGCCATGGCAGGAACCCCAGCAGGCTGGTGCTGCAGGCCCAGGGATGCTGCAGATGGGATTCAGGTGCTGCTGTCACACAGCGCAGCAGGGCCACACCCCGGGATCCACGGCTGCTGCAGGGTCTGACATGGAACCGACTCCAGCAGGGACACTCCATTCTGGCTCCTTAGCACATCTGGGCCTCAGGCCAAGTGTTTAGTAAATCATAAATGGGAGCTCAGATGGCAGGGATTGGTATGATGATCAGATCCAAGCAGGGAACACGGTTCCAATCCCTTTTTTCACCATAGAGCTAGAAGAATGACCACCCAGCCCTGAGAAAGCTCAATTTAGCAATGCTTATTGCTCAGTTTAACAGACTGAATTGCACGTAATAATCTTATGCTCTCAGAGCAATCTGTCTCCTGAAAAATTCTACTTCATCTTTCTGGACTAGCTCAAGAAGAAATTATTTTAACCTTGGCATGAGAATTCTGGATAAGATATTCAATACTCACAACTGGACAAAGAAAAAGGTCAGGGGAGACATATTGTTCTGAACTCACTTTCCTTTTTTATAGCTTTCCAATTGTATTGGAGACTAAGAACACAGTGAGGAAACTATTGGTCAGAAACAGATCCTCTCCTCATCAGAGCTCCCTTGGTGCAGGAGGCAGAGCAGATATTAGTCAGGACACAGCTCCTGGGCTGAGGTCCAGCTTTGCAGCCCCAGCAGGGAACGCTCCTACAGCAGAGGATTTCTATCCCAGCCAGATGTGGCCAAACCCCATGTCCTTTGTATAATGGAACACACAGACCAGGATGTCAGAATCCATTCCAAGAATTTTGCCAGATAACATTTAACAAGGATACTCATTTTTACATATTTTATAAAAGCTGATGGCTTTTATGTGAAGGCTCTGGGCTTTGCTGGAGAATAAGTATGAAAGAGTCTACTTTACTTCCTCCACTGAGGTTACTTCTCTAGCTCCAAGCAGCAGGACTGCAGGGGAGTCAGGATAAAAGAGTAGGTCATGCATAATGAAATATTAATTTCTACCATGTTTTTAGAAATACCAATAATATTATTCTCAGTATGTGTGAGAATTTGAGCATTTCACCACTTTTCTTGAATGTTTTACCTGTAATAACCTGCTTGTGATATTTTTAATAATTTATTTTCACCTTTTATAATTAATAGATTATCTATATAAGATCTTATTTTTCTTATGCTACATATTTTTTCCTCATGAAGTTAGTCTAATATTAAAAGTAATTTCAGACTGGCAGCATCTTTTGAGGGAGTGAACATTTTTTCCTAGAAACTTTTTAAAGGAATTCCATGTTTGGAGCATTCTACTAACATTAAAGTACTCTGTATTCTACCACTGACTTAAATGGGGAGATTAAACTAAAAGCTAAATATATTTGGCAAATGCCATCCCCTACGCTTGGTTTTGAGCATGCACCTCATTTTTTTTATCAGTTATAAATAAATGTCATATCTAACAGGATCACATTCCTTCTTGTTAGTCAGCACTTTAATAGTAAATACTTGACCACTGCAACATTTTTCTGCTGGAGTGGTTAATGGAAACCTCAGTATAGCTCCTGTTATGTATTCAAAGTGTTTGCCAATTTCCTCTCAGCATGTGAAAACCCTTATTTGTGAGCAACGTGCTTCATACCCTGGGACCATCCCAAGGAGGGCAATTGCTGCACAAAGTGTGGTTATGGTGTAACGTCCTCCAGAGCATCAAAACACCAGGAAAAACACAAGAGAAGGACTTTTATTGATACCAGAGCCCGCAAAGGAAGAGCCACCCTTTAAATCAGCTGTAGCCAAGGCTGACCTTTCCTAAGGTAACTCAATCACATTCCATTTGGCAGCACAGTGATTTTATCAAAACTCCTTCTGTTTTCATAATGGACCTCATCAATTTTTGCTGAATTTGCTGCATGTTAAATTTTTAATTCAGGTGCAGCTTCTCTTTTAGGAAACACAGAATATTCAATCATCTGAACTTTAAGATACAGAAGTAAAGAAACAGATTTGCACACATCAGTGATGCATCCATAAGTTTTATGGACATCTACTTTCCTTTAAAGTACCTAACAGATGGCTCACAAGTTTCCAGAAACAATCACAAAAGTCAAACTTATAGGTCAAACCATCTTCTCTGAACATTAACAATAGAAATGGCTGTAATTTAAAAACCAAAAAACTACAGCCACCAATAGTACTCCAATATAAAAATAACATGAGCATAAAATACTCTAACACCTCCTCAGAATTCAAACCGCTCACAGGAAAGAGTGAAAAAAATCCAAAAAATCATAACAAGGAAAAGAAAAAGGTGATTACACAAAAAAGAAGTTCAGGAACAGTTGTTCAAAGACGTTTGAAAGTAGGGATGTGGAACTAAATGGAAAATAAAATTCATGTCCTAGAACGCAACATAATCATCTTTCAGACTAAAAACATGATGACAAAATTCATCTCATACTAACAATGATGAAGCTAAACAAATCATGGTATTTATGACTCCTGTAACACCAAAAGAACACCAGAAATCAGACCCCAAAACACATCAGTAATCATTCCCAACAAACGCTGAAAGACTTTAGAAGCCAACTTCAAAATGACTCTTCACATTTTGAAAGTGTCTTGTGTGATCAAACTCCTTAAATCCCTTATAGATCCAGTTCATCAGGAACTTTGCTAATAAGCAAGGAACTCTGGACTTATATTTTCCACCTCATGAATTTTCAGCTGAGTTGAACTTCCAGCTATGAAACCAAAGTGTCAGCCTTTGGACAAACAAAGTGGGTTGTGTGTGCAAATACCCTGCAAGGCAGGCTGGAGTGACTGGCTTGTATCAGTGAGAGTGTCCCATTTCCTTAGGCAATGGTGATAGCTTTTTTATTTTTTTTTTAATAATTATGAAGGTGTTTTCCCAGCAAAACACCTACATGATTTTAGCAGAGGCTTTGCTGGCCCACTATGCCAGGTGAAGCTGACAAAACGTGTTGGTGTATTTTAGTGATGACTTATGCCCTTTCATTTTTGTGTCATTTTGGTTTTCTTGGCATCTGACTGGATTCTTCCTAGAGCAGTGGAAAGGGAGAAGAAAATTGTCTTTTTTAGATTTTTTTTTCCCCCCCACTGCTAATGTTGAAATGCTAGGGCAGCAATTTGTGTGTTTGGGCGATGTCTGTGCAATAAAAGCAATGTCCAAATTTGGATCTTGTGCAGGGGAGGGAAGTTTGCTCCAACAGATNCTGACTGGATTCTTCCTAGAGCAGTGGAAAGGGAGAAGAAAATTGTCTTTTTTAGATTTTTCCCCCCCACTGTTAATGTTGAAATGCTAGGGCAGCAATTTGTGAGTTTGGGCGATGTCTGTGCAATAAAAGCAATGTCCAAATTTGGATCTTGTGCAGGGGAGGGAAGTTTGCTCCAACAGATATTTCTTAAGGACAGAGTTCTTCCCTCCCCTCTCATCACCAATTTCAGATCTAAGATCTCCTTGCACCTTCTCTGTCTTTATATTTTTTAGTATTTTGAAGTCTCTGTTGCTGCAGGGGAGGATCAACTTTTCTCATGTGTCTAGAAGGAACATCATTGTTGGTTTTGGGAATGTTCAAGCATCTTCTCATGCCAAGGAACTGTTCAGGGCAGCAGGGGACTGGAATCAGTTACCCCCTGAGTTCCATGGTACCTCTGGAAACATGACACAGCTCATGAATCACTTCTCCTCTACATCAGTATGGAATATGACTGGAAAACACATCTATAAACTGTACAAGGTCATGTACTATAAGGAAAGATGCAATTTCTCACCTTTCATCTATTAAATTTTATAGGAATTACCCCTAAATTCCCAGTAATGAAACTTACCTGAAAACTGAGATTTTGCCAAGTTTTCTGAGGTCGGAGGAAGTTTTCCACAGCCAGACAGGTGATTCATCCCAGAAAATAGAGAGATTTTTGCTTCACTTTCTTCTCATGTCTTCAGCACTGCTCATATCACAATGTCCAATAGTGCTCAGCCATGGAGAAGGGAAATTTCAGTGTACAGGAAGGAAGAGGAAATCCACCAAGGAGTGGAATGCTGTGTCCTCAGAACCAAACTCCAGTGCTCTGGTGCCACCTGCACTGCCCCATAAGAATGTTCCTTCACCTTTCTTTGGAGCCAACCCTTTCTATGGAAGTACCTCTCTCCCAGTGCAGCTCCTCCTCTTTTTTCTATTGAAACCTTCTTACTCCTCAAATAATTCCTAAATTAATTGTCCCAACCCCATATAAAGGATGGGCTAGGTAATGAAATCTCCCCACAAACGGGGAAATAGCTCAAACAGAAGTGATAACCATCAAATTCTTTCCTGAGGGCTCAGCTGAAGGCAGAGGTTAGTTCCAAGCTGGCCACAAGGTGTGGCCCCATTCTAAAAGAGGTGGCAATGCCTGGAATGTAAAAATAACTGACGCAGACTCCGCTCTACCTGGGGTTTTTCCATTACAGATCTGATATCTTAATGATAGGTTGGACTTGAATAGTCCTGCATGGAAGCATTCTTTTGGAAATTAAAAAATCATAGTCTTCGGATTCTTTGAGAGTATTTTTCCTCAAAAATCCTACGTAATTTTCTAGGAAGCTGTGTCACCGCTATTGAATTTTACAAGCTACTGCAAAAATCTATCTGAGGCATCACTTACTGTTTGGTTCCAGGGGTAATCTTCAAAGTTTTGGTGGGACTTTATTAAATTCTTGTAGAATCCTACTATACTTGCTCCTATTAAATTTCCTATTGTTTTTCCACAGGGGTCTGCACAGCCGGTTAAAGCAAAAGCCTGGAGTCAGTATAATCTAATTTGGACATTCTGATGAATGAATTTAAGGGGGAAAATTGAGTCATCATTAATTTGCACCACATTGCCAGAGTTAACAGTAAATACTATCACCATAGTTTTAGAAATATCTATCACAAAGCTTATGCTCCAAGTCTTTTATGAACTGGTTTACTACCACAACAAACAATCTCAATCATTTCATGCTGATATAGACAGCTGGATCCTAAACCCTTCTCCTTGAAAATTTAAATTTAAAAGTCAAAATAACTTATTTTCCGCCTTCAAATATTCTTACAGAAAATAAAAACAAGCAAAGAGAAAATGGTTTACGGTTCTCTAATTGGAAAGCCGAGGTTTTTGTTCGAAACAAACACATTTTATGACTATCCAGGATGAACAAATTGCAGCAGAGAGCTAATAATTTATACCAGCATTGCTCCATGCATCAAGGATCTTTTATGCTCCTGGGAGGGCATTACAAAAATTAGAGTAATGTAGCAGAAAGAATGAGTTTGATCTTCCGTTACAGCATTATTCTATCACCCTTGCTTTGCATTTCTGGCAACTTCACAAGGAACATCTCAAAGACTGAGAGAAGTGTGCCTGCTGGTCAGAATTCACTGGGCTTATCTTGCACTCTGAGGCTTCTAAAAAATATGTAGCAGATGAGAAAAGTGATATTTCCTCCGTGCTTGCTCCCTTTCATGCAGAAAGCTGTATATTTGATGAGAGTATTTAAAATCTTCTCCAGCCCCTTTGATCATGTTGTTAATTTTGTTTAATTGGTTCCACCCTGCCTCGAGAGCAGGGAATTTATAGGATTCTTTTTACTGGCAGATGAGCATCATAAGGGGACTGACCCAATGAGTTTCAAATGGCAGTTGGGAAGACACTGTGAAAAGACTGTGACAAGCAGTAAGAAGTTATTGAAAGTGAACCCAGGATTCACATTTTGATCTAATTCACTGCTTCAAGTGAAGGAAAAATTCATATACATTCATTATAATTGATAATAATAGTAAAGTAAGTAGATAAAGCTCAACTCATAGACATTATGCATAATCTGCTTTGCAGTGGTCACAGAAGGCAGCCACCTTCAGCATAATAACCCAGGAATGTCCTCACAGGCAGTATAAATTACAGGGGGTGATGATGAAAAAAAAAATATATATATATATGTATTCAAGATTTCCAATAAACATTTAAATGAAAATAATATGAAAGCAACTACTGATTTATAGTCTTGTTCTTCAGATACCAGGATCACAGTTTCCAGAGGTGGTAAGAAATTAAAACAAGAAGGAGTCTGCAATGCACTACTCAGGGCAGGCCATACCCTCACATCTCCAGCTACAAATAAGACCCTCTGCAGAATTCCACCAGAACACAGAACTGCAGTGTTTTCTAGGAGATGCTGCAATAGAAACCTCCCTGCAAAGTCTCACCCTTTACAACACAAAATTAAGAAAGACTTCAAGAAACTTTTTATTGAAATCAACAGAAAGTATTTCAGTGACCCTTGGTTTCCATTATTAACTTGTAACACAGCTGAAAATAAACTGAAAAATAACAAGCAAGGGCAAATGAGGAGGTTCTGTTACTGAAAAATTCATTTCAGTATGAAAGTTCACTGGCTGAGTAAGCACTTCACAGTGCTTTTCTTAATTTGTTTTCACATACGTATTATAAAACCAACTTCTCACATTAATGATACAGATGTGCATATATGACAATTTTGTACTTCATGCACTCTCTCCATTTGGGGTACATTTTGTGAACAAACCTGCAAGACACAAATGCTAGTAACTCATTAGTGTAACAGTAATTAAAAATTAATAAAATCAATGACATAATAAAACAACAATAGCTTAAGCAACACCAACATTTTGTCACCTGTGTATCTCCCACGAAACAGAATCCTGGTATCAATGCCACTGACAAAAGCTTGACTTCATTCTTCTGTCACACACAAAATATCACCACCATATAATTAATGCCATTAAACTCACAGGCTATACACGTGTGTTGCTTTTATCCCCCTTGGAAGGAAATAATCCCAGTGGTTTTCATCATATGCAAGTCAGTTTTGCTTTTCAATCCTAAAAGAAAACATTAGGAGTTCATTCAGCGCTGTATTTTCAGCCAAGACTCCTGTGCACAAAAGGAAGGGGATTCACAGGAAGAGAAGATTGCTCCTGCAATGGAGGGACCCTTGGTCATGCTTGGGTCTCAGAGGCCACCACTCTGTGAGGGACTGAACCCTCACTAGCACTTGCTCTGGTTGATGAGCTGCTTCTGCTCACCAAGGTCCTAAAAAACATCTTCCAGCAGTTGTTACATTAGCTTCTAAGTCAGCTAAAAGTAAAAATTTTCACTGCAAAGACAGAAGGAATTGCAAATGCACCAAAGGTATGAATGATATCGAGCCCCTCGAGATCTCAGTCTGCTTTCGGGACAGAATCAACAAGTTTTGTACTGACTATCCACCTGCTGCAGGCAAAACAGGGCTGATTTCTGCTATCGATCAGCCCACACATCACAATGGCTGGTTCCAGCACATCCAGTGAGGCAATCTGACCAGAAAGGTGAGAAAAGAGGTGAGTCACGCCCTTGAGATGAGACACACACGGGCACTGATGCAACAGCAGAGGGGTGTCAGTTTTTAAATTCATGCTGGAGTGCCAGAACAGCCCTCAGTCCTGGGTGCTTTGGTGAGAAGACCCAAAGATAAGATGCTCTCACTCAGAAGACGCAATACCCATCTGGACTCACGTTTTAGTGATGTTTCTTCCTCCCCTCAAAAGTTACTTGGGCAGGGATGAAGTGGGGCCCACTGAAAGCTACCAGAACTCAGAAACGAGGGAAAGAATTCCCTCCTGATGTCTGTGAAATCATAGGGATTTGATAATACTTGTCCATGTCCCTTCTGACTACAAGGTCATGCATTTAAAAGCTCTGGCCTTACACTAAAGCAGATGTGTTTATTAAGATATCTTCTGTAATTCATTATCAATTCTAGAACACAAATCTGTTTCCTGAACAGGACAGCATCATTATTCATCGCTTTTCACTTGCAAACTGCTGCTATTTGCATGTGAGTGGAGTCCTGCTTCTTAAAACAAAGGAGAGGAGGAAAAAAAGGGTGTGGTATTGTTCCTTATGATCCCCAGCTTCAGCCCTCATTGCTGGGCATGAGGCCTCATGAAAGAGATCTTGCAAAGCCGAGCTGTTCTTTGTGTTCTTCTGCACAGCTAAGACCATGCATCAAAAGAACGTCTTCTGCTGCAATGTCTTTTCCATACAGAAGAGAATATGTGAAACTTAAAACTCCATGATGAATGTGAAAAATCTTCAAGAGCAAAGAAGAATTAAATGCAAGCTGCTGCAGCCTCTGAACTCTGCAGCACAGCTCAGTTCTAACAGCATGAAAGAAAGAGGTGGAGCAGACAAATGATGGTAAATTGAATGAAGTAGGAGGTTAAAAGGGAAGAAAAAAAGGTAGTATGTCTTCTGGAACTGAAATTGCAGGAAAACACCAGAAAGTTGGAAACTGAAAAAATAAGTGGAATGAAACCTTTATATGCTATGTGAATCACTGTTTGGCTAGAAACCAGGAAATAATTGCTGGAACAGGCAAACAGTGAAAAGCCATTATAAGACCCTCAGCAGGAAACAAGCAAGATGGCTCGGGAGAAGCTGCTGGGCTGGCTCTGGACATCCCACTGGTGATGTGGGTTAACAGAAACCAGGGAAAACGAGTGAAGGAACAGACCCTGCTCACTGGGAGGTGTAATTCTACAATGGTCTGTTCTGACAAGCTACAGCAAACACTGGCCCAAAGAATCACAAACTCACTTGGTAAGAATTAATCTGCCTAAGTCAAAAGGTGACATTTAAATATCTAAAATTGAAGCAAAATATTTCTTTCCTCTATCCTTCCATAAACTGGATGGCTACCTCTATTTTTAAAAGCAGTACTTTTTTATCCTAAAAAAAAAAATCCATAAAGTGTTGGCTTTTCTTGGTAAAATGCAGATTCATTGAAATAGAAAAAAAAATCATTCATAAATACACAGAGGGATTTGAACTCTATTAACGCTCTAGAGGAGACATGTAGTTTGAGTGTTTTTTCCACGAGAGGAAAACTGAAATATAACTCTGAGAAGACAATTGCAAAAATAAGTCAGCCCGGAAGCATTTCCAAATTCAAAACTTGAGATTCTAAACCAAAATCTTTTGACTGAAAATTTTTGTTTTCACTGTTTAGTTTTTCATTATTTTTTACAAAACAAAATCACAAAGTATTCCCATTAGCTTTAAAGGCAAGCTTTCAGAATAATTACCTCTAAACAGACAGAGATATTTACTTAGCTTGATAATTGCAAGAACAGTTGAGTAGGACATGTCTTAGAGAAAGAGCAGGAGGATCAGATTGTACTGACTGGGTTTAGGCAAAAAAATGTTCTTCTCTCCCACAAGATTGTTAAGAAGCTGAAGACATTACTGCACTATATTTATCAAAGCACAAGGCATAAAAATTTGCTAAAGTCTCCCTCCTGTGAGGTCAGATGGTGAGCAACCAGCAGGAGGATGCTGAGGAGGAGCAGTGGGAAGGAGGCTGCGGCTCCTGCCCATCCCAGAACGTGGTTCCAGTGAATTCCTGCTCTGAAGAGACTGAGTGACCAGGGCTGTGTCTGACCACCGTGCAATTGATACAAACATTCACTCCTCACTCTTGGCCACTCTGACTTCTGGGTGGCCATTAAATATTACAATATTAAGCCTTTGTAACAGCCATGAAGACACACTCAAGGATATTTTAGCCCTCAGCCATTAACATAATTAGCTCTTATTCTGTTTTTTCAGGCCAACTCAGAACATTAAATGCACGTACAATTTTCCTAGTTCTTATAGAGGACACAAATGTGAGCTAATTGAAACATCTCAGAAAACATGTATCTTTTGGAGGAAATATACATTTCTTGTGCCTACTGATGCCTTTTTAATTTCACCCTCTTACGAGATAATAGCTATCTCTTTCTTTTCTCCTGTAAATTAAAGGTATCTTTATTAACTCAATAAAATAATAGTGCTGAAAGAGAACAAGTATCAGGCCCATTATACTCCTGCACTGCATAAAACCAGTATTCTTCAATAGAACTTTTCACTGTGACTGGTCTCTGGAAATTAGAGCTCTAAAGAGAAAAAATATTTACACAGGACTTGAAGGTTTTAAAATTTAACTTCATTCTAAATTAAAAGCCAAAGCTTGTAAAAGCTGTGCACATTATCTCACAAAGACTGCAAAGAACAAGGCTGGCAGAGAATGGTATTTGCTCCAGAAAACTCTTTCAGTTTACTAAGACAAATATTGTGTCTCTTAATTAATAGCTGTTGACTGATTTTTCTTTCATAATTTTTCCAGTTGCATTTAAATTTACAAAAACTTTTGCTTTCCACCACATCCTGTGGCAGAGAATTCCACAGCTGAATCCCAGGGCTCTAAAGGAGCACCAGCTTTTGCTGCTCTGTACCTGCCTGATGCTGCTTTCATTTCATGCCCCACATTTTTTGGGAGACACACTGAGCAATTTCCTCCTCACTTTTTCCACTCCACTGTGATTTCATGGATATCAACCATATCCTTCATTTACAGGCTAAAATGTCCCACTCTTCATTCATTATCCAAGAGGATGCAGCATCACTCCTTTGATTTGGAATGCTGTTTCCACAATTTTCCATCTTCTGGAATTCTACTGCATTTCCTCTGAGGCACAGAACCAAAACTTTATATACAGATTAAAGAGCATAACATGCAGGAGCTTTCTAATCCTTTCTGGCTTGTTTATATTTTTCCTGATTTTTCTCCCCACTCCTGGGTATTAAACTGACACAGTGAACTGAGTGACTCTCAGCTGAGCGATACCCTGACCCTGCTTTGAGCACGGGGGTTGCTGTATAATTTCTCTACATGTCTCTTCCAATTTCAACAACTCCGTGAGTCTGGGATTCAAGTTTAGGGGATGGCACATGAAAGATTTCTATTTTGCCACTGTCCAAGACACTGGAATCGCTCCTGTCCCAGGATTATGCACAGCCTCAGCAACTCCCGTTGGAGAAAAATGAACTCAAACTGGATCAAGCACAGAAAATCATTACTGTGATGAATGGGAAGGCAGAGCTTATCTTCCAAAAGAAAACTAAATGAACTTAGGCTCAGCCTAGCAGGCTGAAACCTGAAAAGGTTTATGATTGATGTCTGAAGTATATTAGAGAGCTAAATACATGGAATGACTATTTTAGCTATATGACAGCACTGAATTAACAACAAATTGTCCAAGTGTATGAACCATTCTTGAAAAAACTCAAGCTAGAAAATCGGAGAAATATTCTATGAAGGTTTTAAACAACATTTTCATCTGGCAATGATTCTGGCAGTACGAAAGTCAAAAGCCCATTATATTTAATATTGAGTTTACCAAGTTTTGACATTTATGTGAGCTCTTTCTTTCTTGAAACTAAATGATGGGAGAGACAATGTAATTTTACAATGTGCTTTAGCTTTCATGGAATTTCAGACTGTAATGGAATATGACACTTGAAATTTCTCTATCCACATCTATCTCAAGTGCAATATATGCAGCTTGAATCTATGAGTTATAGCAACAAGTCAGAGAGAGGCTTTCCACAAATGCTGGATAAAATTCTTTACAATATAATAAGCAAAAACTTCAAAAGTCTCAGAACTGTCTATATTGAAGAAAGAAATATGAGCCCAGAGAAATACAGCTCTTGGAAAAGGTGATTAATGATTTAGAAATTATATCTGCTAACTCTTTCTAAGGAGATGCGACAAATGTTTATAGTGCTAAAGCAGCAATTGTTCTATTACCTCAAATAAAGCCCTTATTAATGACTGGAAACAACAACAAATTCCTCGAACATTAGGTCAGAAAATTCAAGACAACAGCCTATATTCTGCCTATTAAAACAGGAGAAGAAAGTACAATCAAATTAATCAAACTGAACAGGCTTCTACAGTCGCTTTTTAAAACCTCGTGTTCCCTGACCTCCCTGCACACAAAGCATTTAAGCTACACAAAGGTGGGGCAGAGTTTGGGAACCCACTGGCCTCAGCCCTCGAGAGCAGCTCAGCTGCTGACGTGTCAGAAGCCCCAGCATGTCAGATTTTATTTGAGCTGCAAAAGTCAATCCAGTAGTTAGGAAGTGCAGAGCATGAGACATTGTACACCTCATAAACTCTTTAGTCAGAGCATTCCACACAAAAGACTTTGAGTCACTGACTTTTTCAGGACTGGTTAAGTACATAAAGCATATCCAGCGCATTGCTGCTGTGACAAAAGGTCTGTCACACCATGCAAAGGGTTTGTGCCTACTCATAAACAGCTTGGGTAACATCTCCTCCTCTCCCAGGCTGTGTCCACCTGGACACACATGTGCATCCTATTTTGGGGAGCACCACATGCAGGGAAAGATTAACTCGGAGATCTGTTCGTTTCCTGAAGAAAATGCAACAGAGTTTTTCTAACTCTTTAATTTTAAACAGGAAAAAATATTATTCTAGTTTTTAGACAAATATCAGCATCTCTGAGGACCATTTTACTCCCCCTTTGATTGAGCAGCATTACCACATTATCTCTGGAGAGGACACAAGTCTTCCTACAATTCATATTTTAATTTTCATTTTAATCACTCTCTCTTACCAAGTCTTGACCTCGCTAAGGGAATGGCACATATATCACTGGCCCCAGGGGAATCAGTTTGAGACACTTTTTTGTATATAAATTATTTCCGAATATGGACGTAAGACATATAAAAGTGTGCAACACTTAAATCTTTAATTACTATTCTTGCAGATTACAGGAATCTCCCTCTTGTTAAAGTGGTGAGCTTCTGACAGGTTTTAAACAAATTACTCTTGTGTGGTGGAATAGATCACATCTAGGAACAGCCAGTCCAGTCAATCACCATCCTGCTGTGGAGCAGTAGTGATGGCAGTTTTCTCATAGGAAAGATATGGAGAGCACCTGGGGAGTAGAGCAGGGGTGAACAGGTTCAAGGAGGCTCAGTTGTCACTGTTTGCCTGTGGATCTTTTTCAATGTTTTAATTTGATTGCTTAACAGATTTTGTTTCAAAGTCTTTTGGACAACTGAGCTGATTTAACAATATAATTAACTCATTTAGGCTTTAATATTCTGATCAAAAATTTAATTTGAATGTGAATAGATTTATTTGCCCAAGCATATTCCTTTTTTCTACTTAATTGTATTGTCCTGCCATTTTTTTGTAATTTACTGCTTAAAGACCACACTTAAATATTTCAGCCAAAAGGTCTGGCTCAATCCCATCTCATTTGATGGGAAATCTTTGAAAGGCTTGGCTGGAAGTGGATGGGTTCCTAGTGGTTCCCTGAAGGAACACCAGGTCTAAGGGGCAGCTGACTGGCCAGCATTGCACTTTTTCCACAAATATTTACCTAAGTGCCAGTATACATTTTATACTCATCCTTAGGGTCAACAAACCCTGAACAAGAAACAACTTTCTACAAACTAATAAAAGTTAAAGAAAACTTCCTTGGAGTTTCCTGAAACTCTGGACAGAGTAGAGCTGCAGGCTTTAGCTCCAACTTCACCTTGCTGCCACTTGAGCCATCCATTTTCTTTATCTCAAAGATTTATGACCAGAAATGGTTCAAAGACCGCAGAAATAATTCAAATGGAATCCTCAGTAACACATATGTAATGATATGAACATGATGGATCTTAATTAACTCAGATTCTACAGTTTTAATATTCTGTGGCCCAGATTTACTGACATCTTGCAGCCATTCCCTGGTTATTCTGGCATTTGCCTGTATGGATCTACTAAGGGAAATTAAATATTAGCCTTGTCTCTGTAACTTACAATAACTTCCCATTATACATAAATGGAATCATCTGGGACTGCTTCATCCTAAATACTAAAATAAATGTGGAACAAATACCACCATCTAGATGTAGCTACATTTGGCTCTATCAATATGTGCCATATTCTGCTTAGAATAAATAGCTCTTCAATTTTCATGAATGACGTTTATAAAATTCTGGTCTTAGATGAAAAAAGCCTATTCTAAAGTTACCAGTTCTGGAATATTACTTTACAAATTTAGATTTTCAGCTTTTCTGTAACTTCCCAAGTTGACTCAACCATTAATACATTAAATGTGTCGATGATCAGATAATTCATCGAAACCAAACTTAGCTAGACACTCCACCATATTAACACAAAATTTTCATTGAGTTTTCCCTCAAGTGATAAAAAGTCACAAGACTATAGCTGATACTGCATCTATCCTCTATTTCCCCATCATTATTTCAGTTCATGCCATGAGTCATATCCCACAAGGTCAAAATGTTAAACACAACAGAGCATCCATTCTATATAATGCAGATCTCTGTAACATAATTTAGACTTACTCTGATGCAATATTGTAAATTACTTTTGGTTTATATGTTCAAATAATGAAATTCATGTAGCTTATAATAGGTTTTGATATTATTATTCTTATGTTACTATAATATTGAACACATTAAAAGGCAACAGGATGTAAAGAGTCCAGCTTGTACCACTTCAGTGGAATTAAGATCTTTGTAACCAAAGGGCAGATCAAACCCCAAACATAAATTTTACTATCTACATAGACAATGAAACATAAGACAGGAACATAAGACAGGAACAAGTTCAGTAGGGCAAATAGTATAAAGTAAATTTAGTACTGAAATATATTTTCCGTATAACAGGCTGACATTTTTTTGAAGGTTTGCAAAAGGCACTTTATGACCCATTAGGAATCAAATACAATATTTGTGGCACAAGAGCATATACTGTAACATTTATTGAGTCTATTTATCTGAGATAAAACACATAGGATACAAAATGTGAAAGCCATTACCATGTTTTGTTCCCATTTATTTACCTGGCCAGGATACACTATTGAATTTCCCAACTCATTTATGACGGAGTCATGGGAATATGGCAATTGCATAAATAAAAGTCAAATGCAAAGCTGTAACCATTGGAAAAGTACAATTGCCTTTTATAGCAGTTCTTAATCTGCTCTTTCCTCGCCACACAAATATAGCACATTAACCATTTATTGATCTTTGATGTCATCATGTGACTTTTAAAATGAAAATGCATGGACTTAAACAAAAACTCTGTTCTATAACAGATTAATGCAGCTGGCCTTTGCTGTGACACTGTTACAGCTTCCAGGGCAAGTGTTTGTGATGCTGGATGCCAAATATCATAATCATGGGCAGAGCAAAAGGAGAGAGAAGCACCACGGAGCAGCATTGTTGGTTTAGCCTGGTAATAAGAAGTAACCTTAAATAAAAAATACTTGAGTTCATCTAAATAAATATTGTCTTTGTTGGAAACAGCGATTAAAATACATGAAATTAGTAATGAAATTAGTTTCCAGCTGCCAACTAGGCCATACCCAGACTGCAGACACAAAATACCTTCCATCACAAACACATATCAATCAAGAAGTGCTGGAACCTCCACACGCAAGGGATTAAAAACCACCCAAACACTTGGTTCCTTGCAGTTTTTAGTGAATGCACTGAACTTGTAGACAACATTCTGCCTGCACTGACAAAAGAAATACTAATGATAGGAGTCATATACTTTAATTTCTTCTGCCTTTCTTTTTCTTTTTTTTGTATCAGCCATACGCAAATACCCATAATCAGATAAACTGCTGAGTCATTCTGGGTGCTCTGCTGACTCATGGCTGCTTCAGTTTCATTGTGTGAAAGAAAAGCCTGAGAGAAATTATTTTAGCTAAGTAGCTGCAGCATAATTAGAATTTCCTATCCTAGTTCACATAAAAATAATTATTATGTTTAAGTGCATAACTACCTTCTTGCCTACCTCAAGCTCAATGAGAGCTTTGCTTGCTAACAGAAAAAAAAAGGAAAGATATTAATTATTTTCTCAAACAAGAGACTTCTAGACAGAAAAGGTGACAGAAATCGTACCATTTTTAAAAGTGTAAAGTTCTGTACCAGTAAGCAACTGATGTCTACCATGTTTCTGGCCTCAGAATTTCCCATTGTTTGGAATGTTGGAGTAAGTGATCTGGAGAGCTCTTCCTGAGCTTCCAGCATTTATTCCAGAGGCTTCCCCCTCCTTCATGCTCTCCGTGAACAACTGTGGTTGACGTTCTACATCTTACTTGATATTTCCACAACAGAAGTAATGGGACATGTGTTTTCCAGCTACAACAAGAACAATGTGTGGAGAGACGAGACTCTCAGACGAGGCAGAGCCAAATCCTTCTCGGCTGCCATGACGTGGCCCCACTGATTTCAAGATGTGGCTTTAGGGATAAAAGAAAGAATGGAAATGCAGCTCTATCCCAAGCCAGCTTCAGAATGAAGAGGCAGAATATAGAGGAGCATGAGCAACACTATGAGTAGCATACAATTATGTTTTAAAGCAGAACTATGAATCAAGATACTCATTAATGGAACCCCTGAATTTATTAATTTTGCTAAAGAGGTAAGCCACTAAACTGCCTTCGAAGTGGTGTTAATAGAAAGGTCAGTCAGTCATTACCAGCATAAAGTATCCTCCTGCACTTTGGAGAATTTGAATGCTTAGTAATGGATGTTAAAAGAAAAGCTGGAGATTTTTCAGTGCATTTTAGCTGAAAATTGGAATGTTCTTCACAGAGAAACATACCCAAAAAAAAAAATGATAACCTTTTCACAGTAGGAAATGTCAGTGCTAAACTACAGAGCAACAGAAATAATACATTTCTATTGGGGCTTTTTTTGAAATGCAACTGTGTAAGTGTTGACTAATGGTGGGGAGGGAGAGACACACAGCAAATATTACAAGTGCTTTTTTACCCTATTTATTGCAGATGTAAGGGATTCAAAATTCCCACAGACAAACTCCACCTGTGGAAACCCAAACAGCATAGAACAAAGGCAGCTGGGAAGCCATATTTTTTGTTTCATGGAAAGTTTTGATCAGCAACAAAAATAGTAGATTAAATTTGGGAAAGGGGTCTGTATAAAACATGTTCTTGATTAGCAGAATTGAGAACATTTGCATGTTTTCAGATTTTAAGTAAAAAAAATAGATCTCCCAACAAAAGTTCTTCATCCATCCCAAAGTGGTATTTAATTGAAAAGCCACTTTCTTTCTAGCAAAAAGAGGGAAAATGTTTTGCTGAAAAGTGTCCTACTTGCTACTCCTGGTTTTAATGCTCAGCCTAAGAGTCTGGAAACCATTGACACTGATAAATTTGCTTGCAGTAGCAGAGCAATGCTGTAAACTTCCTGCAATCCCCACCTCCCTTCAGGGACCCAGAAATAGCTGCCCAAGTCCCACCGTGAGTTTAGCTGATTCAGGAGAAATACAATTAGGACAGGAAGAAAATGCACTGATTAGTTATTTCCCAAATAGGTTTTTGCAGGTGAGAGCTGCAATCTTGGAGAGGCTTTCGGGTCGTAAGAAACTCAGCCAAACTGAAGAGGCAATACCAACTGTCCTCATTAACTGACTCTTAATCCACGAGTATGAAGTAATTTGTGTTCTGTTTTTAGGGATTAATCTAGGCCAGAGCAAGAGTTTCTAGTGAGCTGAATGCACAAGAAAATCCCAAATGCTGAAGGAAAAGCTTGCAAACAAGAACATGGCTTGATATACATCTTATCAGCCCCCAGTTTATTTGGTTCTACTCTGGAGTCCTACAGCATTTCCAATCAGTAACAAGATATCTGCATTGATAAAGGAAGTCTGAGTAATGGGCATGGAGAATTTCTTTACTGAGCCAGTGTTCCAGACCTGGTAAACGTAGCAAAATTTCTCTGGAAAATGTATGAAGTGTTTTACCAACAAATTAATGAAGAAGAACACTTCTTAAAACTTCTCATCCAGTCTCCACAACGCTGGTGTACTGGACCTGTGGCTGCTACAGACCAGTCTTGGGCACAATTAATCCAGAGCAGCACAATAATTTTCCCTCAACAGGATTATACCAGTCCTTCCCTCTACACATGATGAAAATGGAGCTTCTTCTTCCTCATCCTGTAGCTTAGGGGGGAGGATTTAGAAAGTTAAAAAAAAGACATCAAACATTATTATTATTGGCCAGTCCAAGATTTATAATGTCTAAAACCCTGTATTTTAAAAGATTCTTATAATCATTTTGACAAGCTACTATGCTTGCCATAGGCCTTTGAAATTCAGAAGGCAGAATGGCCTTAAGCTAAAAAAGTGCCTTTTCTTCATCCCATTGAATTGTACTCAAGCTGAGCCCAGTTACAAATTGTTTAAAATTGACATTTTCTTCTTAGACTTGAATTGCTCAGGAAAATTTAGGAACATAGGACTGGAAGGGATCTCCTGAGTCATCAGATGAAGTCTGTAGGCACCATGTTATATAATTCTTTTCATAAAAGTATTGAGCTCCACCTTAAAAGCTGCTATTCTTTTTCTGAACCCACTACCTCCTTTTCAGGTTGTTCCAGAACCTTACAAAAATAAAAAAAAAAGCCTTCCTCTGATTTCTAGTCAGTTTAGATCCATTTTTTTTTTTCCATAAGCAAATACTGCCCTTTAGCTCAATAGTTCTCTCCCTTGTCTTGTATTTATTCCCTCAGGTATTCATATTGTCTCTGGTTTTCCCCTCCAATGCTGAAAAAGCCAAGTCTTTTTCAGTCCCTTCTCCTAAAGTAGGTCTTTCACTCTCCTGTGCTTCAGGAGCACAGCAAAATTGACCTGTCCATGGGCACCCTAAAGGGCCAGGTTTGCAGGACTGACCCAGAGCTGCCACACCACTCTTCCCCAACCCAAATCACTGAGCACTCATCAATAATTTCAGTTAAGAAATGGATTAAGCAAAACTCCTCCAATGAACCCATTTTTGGAGCTCAACGCCACCAGGGAACAAAAGGAAGACAGCACTGGTGCAAGCTTAGGTTTTTTATTTCTCAGGTTCTTTTGGAACTGATAATTCTGGAAGTACGTGATCTAAGGACAAAACCAGAAAACATCAAGAAGGGTTTTTAAGTGTTGTAGAGAAAGCCACTGAAATCAGTCTGAATTTTCTAGAAGCTCCCAAAAAGTTTTTAACCAATGGGGGGGGGATAGGTTTTAAACATTTAGTGACTGGGACGTAGGTCCTGGCAACAACATAGTATACAAAGATTGCTGTAATTATGTTGCTTGTGGACTTCTTGGTGGATATAATAAACATAGTTCTGGGAAAAGAAGTGGGGAAATACAACATCAACAATGGGAAAGAAAAAAACAGAGATTATACAATCACACTTGGTGAGTCAATGTTGATTTTGATAGAGAAAAAAACATATGGAAAATTAGCTTGAGTATTTGAAAAAAGCTCATTATTTCCTAGAGCTTGGAAACTGCAAAACTGTGAAAGTCGTAAGGTTTGTAGCAAAAATCACTGGATGAACAAAGTAGAGTTGATGTGACAGAAAATATTTTAATGCTCTATATTTTCTGTCTTCTGTTTCTCAGGGTCTGAGATGGTCATTCTTTGTCGGGTTTTGTTAGCTTTTTTTGTATTCTACCCAACAAATTTCCTTATAAATTCCACTCTGAATTTCTCTCTGTAGGAATTTCAGGGTGATGGATCAGAAAGGCACTGCATCTATTTCTGATACAAGGAACACACCTGATGCCCCAGAGCAGGGAGAGGAGCCTCACCCCTGTCCCACCATTGCTTTTGTGTAAGCCCACAGCTGAGGAGCTGGAGGAGGGCAGTGAGAGCAAGGGAATCACTTGCCAGCCTAAAAGATGAACCCTCATCAACAGCGTTTATGAATGACTTCGTATTCAGAGTGCACTTGGGACTCTCTCGTGCATCCATCACGGACTCACACAAAGAAAGACACATAAACCAGAAAATTAATCCTTTATATGTAGTTTTAGCCAGCACAATGTGTCACTGCTGTGTTCAGTTCAACCTGGCTTTACAAAATACATTCTGAAGATGCCACAGCGGGACAACAGCAATACATTTTAGCAAGCAGGAGACTCGCTGCTTCAATATTGCATTCCAAAGTCCAATCTAGTTGAAGGATAAGGTTGATACATTGCTTCTATATCTCGCCACTTTTCTGCCCTCCTTGGATAGCTCTAAAATCTGCAGCAATGAAGATTAACCTCTTAAAAAAATTAGGAAAAGAGTTGTATGTACAGAAAATAGAGGTGAGAATATATCACAAGAGTCTTTAAGGTCATCAGGCCTTGCACAGCTTTCAAGACCAACCATGGGTCAAAGGAGGAGTTGATATCATAACTGATTATTCATTTGATTTAGAAGTCCTCCTGAGTCTGTTTTATCTGGTTTTGCTCAATTTGGCCATAGATCCCAACAGCAGCTACTCAGTGGCTCCTGATGCTGGACTCTCTGTCCTCTTATATTATTATTATTATTTTTTTGTAACTTTACATATTCTCTGTTCATTTATGAAATTTCCTCCATGTCTGCCCTCACTCATCAGCTACTGTTGAGAGAAAAAAATATTATTCCATCCAAAGGGAAATAGCTCAATTTGAAATTAATCTTCTACTTTAAAAATTATTATTATTCTTCATTACACATCTGCAGAAATAAATTTTCTAACTGTCAAGAGGAAATACTGCATTTTAGGGTGCCACCTTCCAACTCAGTTAACACCAGTAGTGTGTTCCCAGTGTTCTGCTAAGGGCTGCTCATGAACCGAGTTACTCCTGTGCTATTAATCATGTGAAAGTAGAGGCAAGTTTGCTCTGTAAGGAATTTTACTGCCCAACAAAGGTGACAGTTAACAGCCATAAAATCTGAAGTGTACTCATGGATTTCTTGGGAGCAGACAGCAGATACCCATAACCTCCGGGCTAAGCAGGCCATGTCTGAAGATGACAGGGACATTCTGGGTTATTCCCACCAGCATTGGTCTTCTGAGGCCAATCGGAAAAGTGGCTGGCTTTGTGACATGAATAACAGCTCACCTAGACTTGAAACTAGGATTCCAAACATATTTCACAGACATATTTTCCTTTCCTAGTGGGGAACAAACTACTGTTTTTATGAGTCTTCCTCCACTTCAGCTGCTTTTTTCAGTCTTTCATTTGCACCAACAGTCAGCAAGGAGGCAGCTACAGAGCACAACTGCTGCATCAGAAGGAGCCAAAGGCAATTCCTGCCTCTGCTGCTGTCACCACCATGTGACAGCAGAGCCGCTGAAGCAATCTCATGAGTGAAGCAGAGTCCACGGCCAAGCTTGCCACTGACCTGTGAGAAGTCCATGCCAGCACAACACACACACACGTGGCCATGGTGAGACATGGGTGAGACATCACGGGTGGGTCAGGCAGAATTCAGACAGGCAGTGAGGGAATGAGGCTTGTGGACTGGAGAGGAGCTGTTTCTGGGCATGGCAGGGTGGGACCAGTGGGACTGTAAGTGCAGCTCTCAGTTCAAGCACTGTCTCTGCTGCTCTGGGCAACCAAAGAAACACCCCCTGAAACAGCACTGGACCCTCCAAGAAGCTCTGGTTCAGGCTGCAGCTTCTGCTCCGCAAACAGCACCAGACTGGCAAGGCAGAGAGAGTGAGCAGGCATATCAGCCAATTCTACCCCCTTCTGAACGTCAGATGTTGGCAGGTACACCCAAAAATCCTCAAGCAGCCATCAATGACCCCATCCCCGGGCTGCAGTGCCCTGTACAGTCAGCATTCTAGAAAAGTTCATGGGTCAGACTCCGAAATAGCCTGAAACCAAAACACGAAGGCAAATTATGTGATCTGCATCACAAAGATGTAGAAAATACCATCTTGCTAGCAATGCCAAATGCCCAAATTCAGGTGCGTTTTCCTAACCTTTGTTTGTTTTACTACACATTTGGGTAGAGCATCAGCATCACAACAATACCCAGCAGACCACGATCACCCCACAAGTTCTCTTGCTTCCTGCCTTCCTTCAGCTGAAGCCACTCTGGAACTCACACACAAGGCAGTGAAAAGAGAGCACACAGCAACCCAGAGAGCAGGAGCTCCAGCTCAGGATACATTCTGCTACCACCCTGTTTAATTACTATTTGCAGTTCAAGGCTGCACAGATTACCTCCACCCACACAAGGTAATTTGAACACTTTTATTTCGTCTAACTATGTACTGACACGATGTTAACAGTTGCAATTTCAAGGAGTAAAATCCTTAGAACTGCACTTACAGATCAAGGAGAAAAATCTCAGATCTCTCCCTCTGGCTTCATAAAATTACAAAATAGCTGAGCATGGCAAGGACCTCGAGAGGGCATCCAGTCCACCTCCTTTTTCAAAGGGTTAATTTCAAAGTTAGATAAGGCAGTCCAAGGCCTTGTCCAGTTGAGTCTTGAAAGCCTCTGAAGATGAGAATCCACAAACTCTCTAGGCGTCTGTTCCAGCACTAAATCTCTTCCATTACGATTTATTTTTTCCTTCTGTCCAGTCATATTTTACAACTTGTAATCATTGCACCGCTTCCTTTTGCTGTGCACTGCTCAGAAAAGTCTGGCACATCCTCCCCATTCCCACCCCTCGGGACCACTATTAGCTCCAGCTCAGCCTTCTCTTCTCTGCACTAAACAAACCTTTGCTCCTCAGCCCCTCCTTGTGTGAGGTTCTCGGTCCCCCCAGCGGCTCTGATGACCCAGGGGCTCCCACAGCACAGACACAGAAACTATCCCTGCCCAGGACAGAGACATCAGTCTCCACATCAATTTAGAGTCTGCAGTGAAGCCAGGTGCTCACCTGAGAGCTCTGCATTTACCGCCACATCTGAACTCAAATTCAGTTCAGGGGATGAACAGGGTCGAGAAAACGTGTCAAAGATTTCTGCATTAAAGAGCAAAACCAATCAAACACACCAATAAGGAACTGAGTAGCCATTTTCACGGGGATCTTTAGTTGACACATGCTCTGAAATTGTGTTATTAAAACTAGAACAGAAAATTATATGTTTCATTACCCAGAATTAGAATGAGAATGGACTGGTTTGTGCACAAAAGGGAATGTAAGTGAGAGGCTGTTCAAGATAACAAAAAAACAAACCAAGACTGTTATCTGATGATATCAGCACCAATATTCTGCACTGTCCTGAATGAAAAAATATCTGTGTAATATACACTTGGCTGCACAAACTCACAAATAAACAAAACTCAGCTCTCATTTCCATACAGTACATTTAGACAGGCTGGTTTGGTTCGGTGTAACTGGTTAACACAGCAATACAAGTCAGTGAGAAGTACAACTACAACTGACCAGAATGCCAGGCTGAAACAAAGTCCCAACTTCTGCTTTCAGGGGACTCTGAACCAGAAGTAAGAAGTAACACATTGCCAAGAGAGCAGATGAAGAAGTAAAATTAATGCACTGTTACAGAACTAGAATAACACTAAGACAAAGTGGTGAGAGGTAAGTTGGGAGTAATGCTTGGTTCCTACCAACATTACCTCCAGTTAAAGACTCCATCTGGGAATTTCAGGGAAGGTGAATTGCTTTTGCTATGTTGACATCATTACTTAAATTCACTGAAAGTTCAGATTTCAGATTTTGGGTTTTAACACACTCCAGCCTGCTTCGTTCTGACAAGACCATCAGGAAATCTGGGGTTGAGTGTAAAGATACAGACCTCACTCTCATATCTGCTCAGGTTTTATGTTCCCTGATTTTGCAAGATTTACTCTCAATTCACAGTGATAAATGAATTAGTCTCTCAAATTAAAACAAGGCTTTTTTTTCATTGAATTCTTTCACTGTAAGACAGTCCATCTTGGTTTAAGAAAGACCATTATGGAGGCTGTGGATCAGCTCATGCCTCCCACAAATGGGCTGGCTGCCATCTCATCTGTACTGACACACTGGTAGAGGCACAAAAGAAAAGTTATTTGGTTTTTTATTTAGAAATCAGTATTACTAATTTATTTACAAATTTTAAAAATCCCTCTAGCAACAACTAAAAAGAGTTGACAATTCTGAAGTGGAGAATATTTAATGTCTAAAAATAAAAAAGGGAATATAAAAACTTAGAATAATATCTAAGAACAAGAGATTACCGGTTTCCAAGTTCTTTATGAAAAATTGTGTGAGTAATGCTTTGGAAGGGTACTTTTCCTGCAAATAAATGTAATATAAATACCAAGTCCCATAAGATCAAGTTTATAGCCCTCACCCTAAAAAGCAGCCCTAACAATTAGCATAGCTAAGTGTGTACTGTAATGCAGAGCCTGTTGCATATTCATTCACAGCGGGTATAATTCTCCTCTTAGAGACACTACCAAGCCACCAGCAGCCCTGGTATGTAAGTGGAGACTTCCACTAGCTTGCATTTAAAGGCATCTATAATAAAAAATAATTAACATGTGCGATATATTTACACGTTTTTAAAGTGCACACTGTGTGATAAGGCACCATTAAGTATATGTTATTTCAAAACATAAAACGTCTTAGCAAAATAAATAAAGAAGAAAAATTTCCCTTTAAAATTTGGTTTCCACACTCCTTAAAAAAAACCCTCCTGTGAATACATGCATCTTTCAAAAAGTGTGCCATTAGGACTCTAGCTAACTTGGCACAGAAAGAATTTCTGGATGACCAGCAGACAAAATGAATGCTGCTTCTCCCTGGACTACATTCAGCTTCTCCCATTTTGCCAAGATCAAAAAGCTCTTATTTTAGCTTTCCAGGCAAAGAGTAGCTAATCCTTGACTAGCTCATAATAA
Source organism: Bombycilla garrulus (assembly GCA_013400315.1). Lineage (NCBI taxonomy): Eukaryota > Metazoa > Chordata > Aves > Passeriformes > Bombycillidae > Bombycilla > Bombycilla garrulus. Next base: position 1,600,522 of record VXBU01012053.1, read on the forward strand.
TATTTTAGGCTGTGCTATGATATTCAAATACAAAATATATTCATTCCCCTGAGAGAAATCTAACATAATGTACGAAGGCCCAAGAATCCTACAAGCACAAAAAGAAGCCTCTCCTTAGAGAATGTCATCAGAAACAACACCACAGATACGCCAATGAACTGATGGAGAAAAGCCTCAGAGTTGGGGTGTGGATTTCATCCCTGACTATGCAACTAGAAAATAAAACTAAACCCTGCTGGAGACAGTCGTGAGCAAATGCACTCTAGATGACTCAGGGCTGAGCTGCACGGCTGGAGTAGGCAAACAACAGAGATTGTCTCCACCACCACTATTCGATATTTCCTTATAATTGCATGTATTTTTAAACACTTTCAGTGTGTCATGGAGTTTTTGCTTGTGAGCCCAGAAAAACACACTTGAAGGCACCTTCAGGCTCTCCGTCCTCACAAATAATGACATTATGCAATCCTTTTCATGGATGGATCCAGCTCCATACTTTTTCTTATTAGTAAGGAATAATTCTTTTAGTTTTCTGAAATTTTATGTGTCCTTGCAAAGTTTCAGAGTTATTATCAAATCATGATTTTCCTTTTCTTGGGCAACCCTTGTGAGCAGCCTACCATGCACAGAGGGTTTGTGAGAGAAAAATACAGAGGTACAAGCTAAGCCCATGATTAAAAGTCACAAAATACAGTATTGCTTAACAATTTACACACCTAGATCCTGAAGCCCTGCATATTTGTAGGCTGGATATCATTAGTTGAATGCAATTTTTATGGAGCAAAGAATCGGGGAGAGAAATCAGCTTAAAAAAATTAGCTTACTAATGTGCTGTAATACACTGTGATCACTCTGAATATCACATGAACTCTATGTGTAAACCACACTGAACATGTCAGATGTCTTCCCTTAAGAGATTCACTCAGATTAATCTGTTTCCTATAGTCTTGCTATTTATGGATTCTTTAGAGTGGTTCTAATACATCTTGCCCAGATAGTACTAATAAAACATATCCCAACCTCCTTCAATTTCAAGTTTTAAATCCCATATTCTACTAGAACTTATAACATTCTTAGGTGTTCAAACATTGTTATTTGTTGCTTAACAGAAGAAGCCACTGGAGCTCTACTTCACTCTTCAGTTTCGACCCAAGTAAAAAATAAGGCCATAACCCAAAGTCTCTAATACTGGACCCTTTCCTGATGTTCAGAATATACAGGAATATAGAAAAACAATGTGTGCCATTTGCTCCTGTTAGATGTACATCATGACTTCCCAAATCAGTTGAAATTCAGCTGCTGTGCCAGCAATTTTGAAGGTTCTGTGTACACAAGAGCTCCCAAATGAGACTGACTTCTACTTACATGATCTACACTTTGTCTTCTTTTTCACCTTAGTTGGAAAGTCAGCAAACTGTCCAACAGGAATTCTTTGGCACCTTCTTATTATCTCTGACAACATGTCAAGTGGGAAAAAAGGCATTTGCAAACAGGAGGGAGAAGAATGTGGAAATATTCTATTTTTGGTGCTATATTGGGAAGTATTCAATGTGTTCAGAGAACAACAAAGTTATTGTAATCTTATCCTTGGTCAAAGTTTCTTTTTTCATCTTCCCCAATTAAGGCAAAATTGTATTGGCCATACTAAAGAGAATAGAATAGACTCACACGGTTGAAAGAAGTGAAGTCACTTTTCAGAACAGCAGCCACCAAAATGTCCTATCATCTCTAGAAAAGTTCTGTTCCATGGTATATGAGGTACTGCAACAAACAACCAATACTTTGTTTTCCATATATTACTGTTTGTTTCATTATACTGTGGTATTTCAGCTTCTGTTTCAAACGCTTCCTCTCGATGATAAGTAATTGCATGCTATAAGATCCAAAGATGGGTTTGGAGGAAGACATTAATTTAGCAACAGAATCAAATGCTCACAACAACTTGTTTGCTTCCAAAGACAGCATGGCACAGGGCAAAGTACACTGGGCTTTTCCCAAGCCTACTTCTTGTCACAAAATAATGCAAATCAATTCTTAAAAAACATGTTCTTTTCTTAATTTTCTCACATTCATCTAATTTCTAATTTTTATTTGCTCTCTGTATGCCAAGGACACCCTCCTCTTGTTTTGCAGCTCCTTTTTGGCTTCACATCTTGGATAATTTTTGTGATAAGCTCCCTGTGGTATCCTAGTGCTTCCTCACACCTAAAGGTGAGTATGGATCCATCACAGTTCCAAGCCCTGGGAAATCCCTGATCCTGCGTCTGGGACTGTGGAGCCACAAGAGATTCTCCTTTTCCTGCAGCAGCTACTCACCATTTCCTGTCACCTGCTACTCTGTGAACTCACCAAGATACTTTTTTCGTTTTCACTCTCTGACTTTTTCCATGTTCTGATCATCCTCCCATTCTAGGTTGGCGATAGACATCTTGCTACCTTGTTCCCTGCTTTTGCTTCAGTTACTGCTGCTAAAATATTCCTTTGCCTCCCCCATTTTTTCACACAATCGAGGCTTTGCACAGCCTTCTCCCTGCATTTGCCTTTGGCTCCTTATTCCCCCCTTCTCTCATATAATTTTCATACCTTAGCACAGGAATTCTCTCCATTTCTCCATATATTAATCATTCTTGCCCATCATTCTTGTACCTCTTCAAGAGCCAAGGCAGCCCCTCATGGCAATTTTTCATACGAGGTGTTTGCAAATACTCACCTGCACTCCTTGGGGGAAATGTGGCAGTGACTGTACAGTCCCCACATATTTGTACAGCCCTGCACTGATTGACTAAACAGTCAATAACAAATCAATAGCTCAGCTATGACAGCAGGATTTTTGCTTTCTGAAATAGAATAGTTTTGCTTTTAAGTTTATTCAGACTGAGAGATAATTCCTTCAAACAAAGTAGTGGAAACCAGAGCATCCATCAAATCCAAATAAGTGTTCAAAGGTGATGTATCGTGCTTGGAATGCCTCCCTTGCCTGCATTACTCTCTTGGGATGGGAAATAGGAGAAGGCAGCAAAACAATAAGAGTAATGAATAATCACATAGTTAGCAAAATCATTAAGTTTAGAGTTTGAAATTTGTACAACGATCTGGATTTTGCTGCAATTTCATTTCATAGATATTACCATTGAAAGGCAAATAGAATTGTAAAATATGTATTCCCAGAAAATCTTTTATCAGAAACCCTAAAAAAATTATCATAAATTTAAGCATTTCTGGTTTTTTACACAAGATGCAGAGGGACACCGCCTGCCCCGTCTAGTTACAATAAAGACCTGCTGGGCAAATGAAGGTCACTTGAATTTTTTAAAACTTAAAACTTTGTCTTCTGCTAACTCCCAGGGAAATACACCAAAACTATAATCAACTTTTCCTGGGTTTGACAATCACAAAAGTCCTCTTTATGCCCCTCACCATTGACTCACAAACCACCGCATCCCAAGGGACTGTGCACTCTGAAACGAGGAGTGAGTAATCAGGAAAAAGATGTTTCCCCTCTTCAAAGCACTCACTAAAGCATTCATCCTTTCAAAACTTCCAAGCCACTATTTGTTTTGGTTGTAAATCTTACAGCAACGAAATTGACAATGTTACCGTAAACACCGTACAATGTAAATGAAATTGTCCAAAGTATAGACCAGGTCATGGAGATTTCTTCCCATATGGCACAGGGTGAGTTGGTCCCATTTCATCTGTCTGGGAACACAGGAACAACCAAGCCAAGGAAGAACAGTCTGATTATTAGACCTGTCTCAAAATAAAAGACTTCTACTCTTCTACAGCTTGGGAAGGGATTTTTTAAATTCATTCAAGACACCTTTGGAAAGAGTTGATACTATGAAGGAAGCCAACAGTTTCAGAGAACGAACATTTTAGTATGCATCTGAAAAATGACTCACTGGCTCCGACTGCCATTTTGTTTACTGCTGTGGAAAGCTGCAAAATGTAGTTGTAATAAAGCAGACAGTGAAGAGATGTATTAAACCACCTACTTATGGATGGATATATTCTTGTATTTGGCTCAATGAGCTGATTTGCTACTGTAAACAATAAACATCACTTTACAATAGGACAAAATGATTGATTTATCAAGAAGAAACCATGGGGTGTGATTCTTAAGTAATGCATTGCTTGGCAATTAAGAAGTATTTGCTGCATTAATTATTGGAATTACTACACATGGGTAGTTTACAGTATTTCTTTATCTTTTCAACAACTCTTCAAATATCAAATCCCAACAATCCAAATATTGCTGGCAAATTGGAAAGCAGAGGACAACTCTCCCGTTACCACAGTCAGAACAGAAAAAATAGTTACATTTCATGTAAGCACAATATCTTGTCCTTAGGAGTCCAACATCATCACTTGCCCCTGCAGACCACACAAACCTTAAATGTCTTCAAGCTCCAAACTACCATTAGATAGTTTTTATTGAACTCTGAGTCAATACTAAACTGGTTAGCTGGCAAGTTCATAATCACCAGAGGTAATATTCACAGTTCAGGAGACGGGGTCATGCAAGAGCTGGATGTGCATGCGTGATTTCCTACTTTCATGATAAAAAGTGACAGTGTTCAAAATACCCAATATTGATAGTTTAAAAAGGAATGCTCTCAGCCAGAAGAGTCTTTGGCTTCACACCACTTGAATCACACCAAGATTTTTGGGTCATAAATGGAATTTTGGAAATAATTCAGCGCTCAATTATTACCAGCAACATTTATTAACCATTATCAGATTCAATGACCCTCTACAACCTGTGCTCTGGCAGTGCCAATTCTCGCATTCTCATGGAAAATCAAGAGGGGAAAAAATGACAAACACAAGGAGACGAACAAAAGCCAGACCATACAGCATCCACCACCGATCCCAGGTAACTGCATGGCGGTCGCTGCCTGCTGGGAGGTGGGAACAGTGAGTCTGAAACTCAGTAACAACTAGAACCAGCTGGCTACAGAGCCAAGGCGTGAAGAGCTGGTCAGAGAACGTCCTCATGGTGCTCCTTCCCACCAGTAAATACGATATTGAGAGGACACTCAACACTTACCTGGAGAAGCAGATCCTCCACAGCCCGAAGGAACACGACGTGGTGCTTGCCAGCTTTACATGGAGCAACCCTTACCTTTTCGCTGGCCAAGGCAACCTACTCAAGGGTCTTCACCACACCCCAGCTCCTGCCTCCTCTGAAGTCCATCTCTGACGCAAAGTGCGTCTTCCCATCACCGTGAGCTCCTTCCTCTTCACAGAGTCACCAATTCACAGCATCAGTCATGGTGGAAGGGACTGTAGTGGGTCCAAACCCCTGCTCTAGGGTCATCCTAGAGCACGGGGCACGGGATTGCGTCCAGACCCTTCCTGAATATGTCAGCACTCAGGTCACTCAGGCCGGGCTCCCCTGAGAGCAGTTCCTCGGGCTGGGGCTGGGCGCACCAGGAGCTCTGCAGCGATGGTCGGCGAAGGCCGGTGCTCACTCAGGTGTAGCCCGGCTCGCTCGGCGTCACCTTCACACCTTTCCCGTCCCTCAGGAAAGCACCGCAGGGACGCCAGCGGCCGTGGGGCGGCATTTTTCCCCCGAGGGAAGACACGGCCGATGGCTTCGTGTCGCCGCGCATCCCCCAGCCGCTTCAAAATTGCGACCACCGCCTCCACGTGAAGGGCAGGTGGCGGGAGGCCGCTGGTTTTCATGTCCCCGAGCGGGCTGGCGAACCTGCAGAATGGCTGGGGGGCGGCGGGAGAGGCATCGGCTTGCCCTGAGGGGACCGGGGACGAGAGGAGTCCCCGAGCCCCGGTGCGCTGCTCGGGCCGCCGCTCTCCGGGCGCTGCGGCCACCGCGGCTCCCTGGGCGATGGCCAC